>OY731408.1:25309820-25467751 GCA_963425845.1 Sphenostylis stenocarpa
CTTTTCCATTTGTTAGTATTGTTTTATGCAGGTTTGACTAACTGCATATTTGACTTTTTTCCTTTTTATATTTAACCTTCTTTTCTTCCTCAAACATATTGGATTTTCCTTTTGTATTCGATCAGTATATGAATTAGATCAGTTTTTTCTTCTCTGCTATTTTCTCCCAAATTCTCAATGGGATCCATATTTTTACGTTATGGTATCAGAGCGGGTTAACACCCGCTCTGCCTCCGCTGCATCTTTTCTGTTTCTCTTTTCTATCTTTCTCTGTTTCTTGATGGCTTCTGTCAATTCTTCAACTGCTAATAGCAATACAGAAACGCAAACTGTGATTGACGAATCTTTGAATCCTTCAAGCCCGTATTATTTGCACCCAGGTGAGAATCCTGGAATGATTCTTGTTTCAAAGCAATTGAATGGTACGAATTACCATTCTTGGAGTAGGAGTATGCGCAGAGCTCTTCTTTCAAAAAACAAATTAAAATTCATCACTGGAGCCATCAAGATTCCCCAAGAAGACGATCCTCTTCATGACTCATGGGAGAGATGCAATGTCATGGTACTCTCTTGGATAACTCGAACTTTAAGTGATCAAATTGCTCAAAGTACTGTATATATTGATAATGCAAGAGATCTTTGGGAAGATCTCAAGGAACGATTCTCAAAAGGAGACCATTTTAGGACTTCTGATCTGCTACAGGAATTGCACTCCATTAAGCAAGGAGAAAGAAGCGTTTCTGAATTCCATACAGATTTCAAAACTCTTTGGGAAGAGTTGGAATCCTTGCGTCCCATTCCTAGTTGTACCTGCAATCTGCAATGTTCTTGTGAAGCCTTCAAAATCATTGCTCGTTATCGTGAATCCGAACATGTAATATGTTTTCTGAAGGGATTAAATGACGTCTTCACCACTGCAAAATCTCAAATTCTTTTAATGGAGCCTCTCCCAGGAATCAATCGTGTTTTTTCGTTAATTCTGCAACAAGAACGACAATTGGCAGGAGTGAGTCACGTTGATGCCAAAACTCTTTTGACAGCTGCTAATCAAGGACCTATTGTGAATTTTAACAATCAAGGAAATTGGAAAACTCAAGGACGTGGATCTTGGAAGAACCAAGGACGTGGACGTGGGAGGAATTCCAACTATGGTAAACAGTGTACTTTTTGCAATAAATTGCACCATACTGTTGATGAATGTTATGCCAAACACGGATTCCCTCCATGGTTTAAAAATAACAGAAATGATTCTGTTGTCAACACTGTTATGACTGACAACGTTTTGAAAGAAGAAGAATCAAAAAATCAAGTGCACATTGTTCAGAATAGTCAGCTGACAGGTGAACAAGTTCAACAACTATTAAAACTTCTGCAAGAAAAGAATCAAGACACTACTCATAGGGTCAATCAGTTTAAAAATAATAATGGTGATCAACAAGACTCCAAAGGTATTCTCTGTTCATCTTGGATTATAGACACTGGGGCTACTGATCATGTAGCTTACAATAAAAATCATTTTTTAACTTTTACTAAAATCAGACCTGTGCATGTGAAATTACCTAATGGTAATCATGTCACTGCTGAATATGCTGGCACGGTTTGTATTTCAAATAGCCTTACACTCTATAATGTTCTTCATATTCCCAATTTTGAATTTAATATAATTTCTGCTCAAAAACTGATTATTGATTCCAATTGTAAATTGATTTTTTCTTCTAACCATTGCCAGATTCAGGATGTTCTTACATTGAAGATGATTGGGCATGCTGATCTGAAAGATGGCTTGTATTGTTTACAGAAACAAGATACTGTTTTTTCTTGGTCTCATATTAATAACATCAGTAATAATAGTTCAATTGTGCCTCCTGATGACAACACCAAGTATTAATACTCGCGCAGAAATTATTCCACTTCCAATCTTTGGCACAACAGATTGGGACATCCTTCTAGCAAGATAATTGAAAATATGATTAAAGATTTTCCTTACATTCATAATAGCACTGAAAAAATTTGTGATGTATGTCATTCGGCCAAGCAACATAAACTTCCCTTTAATAACAGTATTCATGTTTCCAGGTACAATTTTTGAAATGATTCATATAGATATATGGGGTCCCATTGGTATTTCTTCTATACATGGTCATAGATATTTTCTTACTATTGTTGATGATTTCTCTAGACACACATGGCTTTTTCTTATGAAGAATAAACATGAGACTAGGAGTCTATTGAACAATTTTATTATCCTTGTTAAAAACCAATTTGGCTGTAATATTAAAATTTTCAGAACTGACAATGGGAAAGAGTTTTCTTATCCTGAATTCTATGATAAAAATGGTATTATTCATCAAACTTCTTGTGTAGAGACACCTCAACAAAATGGAAGGGTAGAGAGGAAACATCAACACATAATGAATGTCACACGTAGCTTGTTATTTCAAGCCAATCTTCCAAAATGTTTTTGGTCCTATGCTGTTGTTCATGCTATCTACCTAATCAACAGGCTGCCAAGTAAAACCATAAGGAACCAATCTCCATTCCAAATTCTGCATAATCAACTTCCTATTCTTAATGATTTAAAAGTGTTTGGTTGTCTTTGTTTCACATCTACAATTCATAACAACCGTACGAAGCTAGATCCTAGAGCCAGAAAAAGTGTTTTCCTTGGATATAAACCTGGCACCAAAGGTTATGTGACTCTTGATTTACATTCTAGAGAAATTTCTATATCCAGAAATGTGATATTCTATGAAAATGAATTTCCCTATGTTAAAACTAATATTGTTGATGACACTGATCTTTTCACATTGACTGATTTTCAATTCTTTTTTGATTCTAACAATCTCATGCATAAGAAAGTCAGGTCTAATCATGTGCATCCGTTTTCAAATCCTCAAGATATTTCCTTCCAAGTGACAGAAGAAGATATTTCCAATCGAACACCTAACCAGCCTGCTCCTCGAAGATCTACTAGAATGAGAAAGGCACCATATTATCTGCAGGATTTCCATTGCAATTCCTTAAGTACTGACAGCTCCAACAATTCAGATTCTTATTGCAATCCTTCAAGAGATGACAACACCAACAAATCTAAAAATAGTATCATTTCTTATCCTCTATCTTCTGTTCTCTCTTATAAAAAAATATCTTCAAAACATTTGAAATACATTCTTGCTATTTCTAACAATTTTGAACCTACTACTTATAAACAAGCAGCTTGTTACCCTGAATGGATTGATGCTATGCGTAAAGAAATAAAAGCCTTAGAAGAAAATAAGACTTGGTATTTCACTAATCTTCCCCCTGGAAAGAGAACTATAGGTTGTAAATGGGTTTATAAAACCAAATATAAAGCTGATGGTTCTATTGAAAGACATAAGGCTAGACTAGTGGCTAAGGGTTTCACTCAATTAGAAGGAGTAGATTTCTTAGACACTTTTTCTCCTGTTGTTAAAATTACCACTGTTAGACTCATGCTTGCTATTGCAGCTGTTAAGAATTGGCATCTTGTTCAACTAGATGTCAATAATGCCTTCCTTCATGGAGACCTCAATGAGGAAGTGTACATGGATCCCCCCTGGCAGTGATACCTCCTCAAGCAAATCGAGTTCTCCAGCTTAACCAAATCCCTCTATGGATTAAAACGGGCTAGTAGGCAGGTGGTTTGCCAAATTATCTACTTCTCTTCTTTCAATTGGTTTTATACAATCTCAATCTGATCATTCTCTTTTTACAAAGAAAAATGTTTCTTCCTTCATTGCTTTACTCATTTATGTAGATGATATAATTCTTGGAGGTGATTCAATTGATGAAATCAACACAGGTCAAGCAATTTCTTAATCAACAATTTAGATTAAAGATTTGGGACAACTGAAATATTTCCTTGGCCTAGAAGTTGCTCGTACTCCACAAGGCATTCACATTTGTCAACGCAAATACACTCTTGATATCCTTGCTGGCAGTTGGTCATCTAGTTGCTCGACCATGTTCTACTCCTATTATCAAGGACACCAAATTGTTTTTCGATGATAATGCTGATCTTTGTGATGCGGATGCTTATCAGCCGCCTTATTGGACGACTTTTGTATCTTACAAATACGCGACCAGATATAAGTTTAGCTGTTAATTTTCTAAGTCAGTTTAATCAAAAGCCCACTGTCTTCCATAAAGCTATCATCGATCGTATACTTCGTTATTTGAAAGCTAATCCTGGTCAAGGTTTGTTTTTCTCTTCCAATTCCAACATTCAATTGAAAGGATTTAGTGATTCAGATTGGGCTTCATGTTTGACAACTCGTCGCTCTACCACTTGGATTCTGTATCTTTTGGGTAATTCGTTGATTTCTTGGCGATCAAAAAAACAACACACTTGTTTCTCGTTCCTCAGCGAAGCGAGAATACGGGGCTCTTGCTATCACCAGCTGCGAGCTTCAATGGCTCAATTACTTGCTTCATGATTTCAACATCTTCAAGCCCAATCAAGCTGTCATCTATTGTGATAAGCCAGACTGCTCGTCACATTGCTACTCATTCTAGCTTTCATGAACGCACCAAACACATTGACATTGATTGTCATGTGGTCAGAGATCGTGTATGCAGGCCAACCTCTTCCATCTTCTTCCCATTTCCTCTACAAATCAACTTGCGAGATGTTTTCACCAAAGCTCTCGATCCTTCACCTTTTCTTAACAATATTTCCAAGCTGGGTGTTCTTAATATTCACTCTCCAAGCTTGAGGGGAGGCTATTAGTCTATTAGTTACACGTGTACCTTTTCCATTTGTTAGTATTGTTTTATGCGGGTTTGACTAACTTGCATATTTGACTTTTTCCCTTTTATATTTAACTTTCTTTTTCTTCCTCAAACATATTGGATTTTCCTTTTCGCATATTAAGATCTTAGGTATATAAATTAGATCGGTTTTCTCTCTGCTATTTTCTCCCAAATTCTCAATGGGATCCATATTTTTACGTTATTAGTTCGATATTCAATATTGTATCTAATTATTTGAGTACAATTTCTGGTATATATTTTACGCTTCATCAACTCACTCTCTTAAAAATAATTTATATAAAATGAAAATTAAATGTGTACAATTCGACGACCATTTGGTGGTGTGTTTGTATTGTGCCGATGAATATTAGGTGTAATTTTTTTATAAAAACAGTACAAAAAAACATTATTGTAAATAAAAATTCCTTAGTCAAATAAAAATTAAGACATAATAGAAGATGATTAATTTAAATCCTTCCATTATCATAATAAAAAAAAGTTCTACTGTATTTTCTCTTATTTATTCACACATAAATCCTTCCTAAACCACTTTCATACCATTTTATTTCCATTGTAGTTTAACTTATCCAAACATTATAATAACATGTGGAGTGAAAAATTCAGTTATCCAAATCATTGACCCAAACGTGTTATTATTGAATAAATACTTTTAAATAGATGTATTATATCAAAAATAAAATTCGTAATGACTAACTTTTTAACCTATAAATTATATTTTAGGTCGTTAATAATAATAATAAGTTAGATAATATTCGAAGTAAAACAGAAGAGATATAAGTGCAGGTAGAAGATGGGGGATGTAACAATAAAACTGTGTTGTGGTGGATGGTTAATTGGAGCCCAGCCCATTCAGGGTAACAAGCTGCTTGTTTATAAGTAGTAGGTTCAAAATTGTTAGAAATAGCAAGAATGTATTTCAAATGTTTTGAAGATATTTTTTTATAAGAGAGAACAGAAGATAGAGGATAAGAAATGATACTATTTTTAGATTTGTTGGTGTTGTCATCTCTTGGAGGATTGCAATAAGAATCTGAATTGTTGGAGCTGTCAGTACTTAAGGAATTGCAATGGAAATCCTGCAGATAATATGGTGCCTTTCTCATTCTAGTAGATCTTCGAGGAGCAGGCTGGTTAGGTGTTCGATTGGAAATATCTTCTTCTGTCACTTGGAAGGAAATATCTTGAGGATTTGAAAACGGATGCACATGATTAGACCTGACTTTCTTATGCATGAGATTGTTAGAATCAAAAAAGAATTGAAAATCAGTCAATGTGAAAAGATCAGTGTCATCAACAATATTAGTTTTAACATAGGGAAATTCATTTTCATAGAATATCACATTTCTGGATATAGAAATTTCTCTAGAATGTAAATCAAGAGTCACATAACCTTTGGTGCCAGGTTTATATCCAAGGAAAACACTTTTTCTGGCTCTAGGATCTAGCTTCGTACGGTTGTTATGAATTGTAGATGTGAAACAAAGACAACCAAACACTTTTAAATCATTAAGAATAGGAAGTTGATTATGCAGAATTTGGAATGGAGATTGGTTCCTTATGGTTTTACTTGGCAGCCTGTTGATTAGGTAGATAGCATGAACAACAGCATAGGACCAAAAACATTTTGGAAGATTGGCTTGAAATAACAAGCTACGTGTGACATTCATTATGTGTTGATGTTTCCTCTCTACCCTTCCATTTTGTTGAGGTGTCTCTACACAAGAAGTTTGATGAATAATACCATTTTTATCATAGAATTCAGGATAAGAAAACTCTTTCCCATTGTCAGTTCTGAAAATTTTAATATTACAGCCAAATTGGTTTTTAACAAGGATAATAAAATTGTTCAATAGACTCCTAGTCTCATGTTTATTCTTCATAAGAAAAAGCCATGTGTGTCTAGAGAAATCATCAACAATAGTAAGAAAATATCTATGACCATGTATAGAAGAAATACCAATGGGACCCCATATATCTATATGAATCATTTCAAAAATTGTACTGGAAACATGAATACTGTTATTAAAGGGAAGTTTATGTTGCTTGGCCGAATGACATACATCACAAATTTTTTCAGTGCTATTATGAATGTAAGGAAAATCTTTAATCATATTTTCAATTATCTTGCTAGAAGGATGTCCCAATCTGTTGTGCCAAAGATTGGAAGTGGAATAATTTCTGCTGCGAGTATTAATACTGGTGTTGTCATCAGTAGGCACAATTGAACTATTATTACTGATGTTATTAATATGAGACCAAGAAAAAACAGTATCTTGTTTCTGTAAACAATACAAGCCATCTTTCAGATCAGCATGCCCAATCATCTTCAATGTAAGAACATCCTGAATCTGGCAATGGTTAGAAGAAAAAATCAATTTACAATTGGAATCAATAATCAGTTTTTGAGCAGAAATTATATTAAATTCAAAATTGGGAATATGAAGAACATTATAGAGTGTAAGGCTATTTGAAATACAAACCGTGCCAGCATATTCAGCAGTGACATGATTACCATTAGGTAATTTCACATGCACAGGTCTGATTTTAGTAAAAGTTAAAAAATGATTTTTATTGTAAGCTACATGATCAGTAGCCCCAGTGTCTATAATCCAAGATGAACAGAGAATACCTTTGGAGTCTTGTTGATCACCATTATTATTTTTAAACTGATTGACCCTATGAGTAGTGTCTTGATTCTTTTCTTGCAGAAGTTTTAATAGTTGTTGAACTTGTTCACCTGTCAGCTGACTATTCTGAACAATGTGCACTTGATTTTTTTATTCTTCTTCTTTCAAAACGTTGTCAGTCATAACAGTGTTGACAACAGAATCATTTCTGTTATTTTTAAACCATGGAGGGAATCCGTGTTTGGCATAACATTCATCAACAGTATGGTGCAATTTATTGCAAAAAGTACACTGTTTACCATAGTTGGAATTCCTCCCACGTCCACGTCCTTGGTTCTTCCAAGATCCACGTCCTTGAGTTTTCCAATTTCCTTGATTGTTAAAATTCACAATAGGTCCTTGATTAGCAGCTGTCAAAAGAGTTTTGGCATCAACGTGACTCACTCCTGCCAATTGTCGTTCTTGTTGCAGAATTAACGAAAAAACACGATTGATTCCTGGGAGAGGCTCCATTAAAAGAATTTGAGATTTTGCAGTGGTGAAGACGTCATTTAATCCCTTCAGAAAACATATTACATGTTCGGATTCACGATAACGAGCAATGATTTTGAAGGCTTCACAAGAACATTGCAGATTGCAGGTACAACTAGGAATGGGACGCAAGGATTCCAACTCTTCCCAAAGAGTTTTGAAATCTGTATGGAATTCAGAAACGCTTCTTTCTCCTTGCTTAATGGAGTGCAATTCCTGTAGCAGATCAGAAGTCCTAAAATGGTCTCCTTTTGAGAATCGTTCCTTGAGATCTTCCCAAAGATCTCTTGCATTATCAATATATACAGTACTTTGAGCAATTTGATCACTTAAAGTTCGAGTTATCCAAGAGAGTACCATGACATTGCATCTCTCCCATGAGTCATGAAGAGGATCGTCTTCTTGGGGAATCTTGATGGCTCCAGTGATGAATTTTAATTTGTTTTTTGAAAGAAGAGCTCTGCGCATACTCCTACTCCAAGAATGGTAATTCGTACCATTCAATTGCTTTGAAACAAGAATCATTCCAGGATTCTCACCTGGGTGCAAATAATACGGGCTTGAAGGATTCAAAGATTCGTCAATCACAATTTGTGTTTCTGTATTGCTATTAGTAGTTGAAGAATTGACAGAAGCCATCAAGAAACAGAGAAAGATAGAAAAGAGAAACAGAAAAGATGCAGCGGAGGCAGAGCGGGTGTTAACCCGCTCTGATACCATAACGTAAAAATATGGATCCCATTGAGAATTTGGGAGAAAATAGCAGAGAAGAAAAAACTGATCTAATTCATATACTGATCGAATACAAAAGGAAAATCCAATATGTTTGAGGAAGAAAAGAAGGTTAAATATAAAAAGGAAAAAAGTCAAATATGCAGTTAGTCAAACTTGCATAAAACAATACTAACAAATGGAAAAGGTACACGTGTAACTAATAGACTAATAGTCTCAAACGAGAATGAAAGCTACTTCACAATTACAACTTCGAATGAAGAGTTTACAATATGGAAGCTATTAGAAACTGGGCAGCTGATAAATCGGAATGGAGATGACAACGTTGCAAGAGCTGATATGTGCTATGGCTATAACACAGATGGAGGGTGCAAAAAATGGGAGGAGATACCCTCTTGCAGGCTTCGTGGTGATGCATTTGAGATCAAAATAGGTTACCCCAATGCAAAATTCTCAAGCCATATAGCAAATTCGAATTATGGTGTAGGTGATTGCAGGGATATTTGCTGGAAAAATTGCAGTTGCGTTGGATTCAGAAAATATTATGAAGATGGAACTGGTTGCCTTTTCTTTCACTGGAATTCAACGGAAGGTATTAATTTTGCTAGTGGGGGCTACAAGTTTTACATGCTGATGATGAGCACCCGCCACAAAAGTAAGTTTGCAATATAATTTCAACACTTCCTGTTGTACATAAAATTTTTTATAGCTTCTTTTTGGGGTATAAACTAACGAAAAAAGGTCAGGATTCTTTATCTTGAATCACACATGCATCCTGATAGGCCATAAAGGTTATCATGTTTAATGGAACTAATTATAAATAAACACCATATACATGCAGGTACAAGAAGATGGATATGGATAAGTACAGCTATAGCTACTGCTTTACTCATAATCTGTCTTACTATTCTCTGTCTGACCTTGAAGAAAAGAAAATATGTGTTTCAAGGTTAGCTAGATATGTTAGAAACATTGTTAAATGTATATACTTTACTAAACATAATTTGTTTATTTTCAATGGATTATCCTTTACATTTTTTACAGGGAAAAGCAAAAAGGAAATAGAGATTGAGATACCAGATTTAACTGCTTCAGATAAAAACTTAGGTATTGAAGATCTTGAAGGTGATTTGAAGAAGGAAAATGATTTAAAAGTATTTAACTATGCAACGATTCTTGTGGCGACCAATGATTTTTCAGCTGAAAATAAGTTAGGAGAAGGAGGCTTTGGACCAGTTTATAAGGTGAGATTGAGATAAAAGTAGATTTAAAAAAGATGAATATTAAGAAGCTGAAACTCTAGATAATACTTGTGTAAGTTTTTTCATAAAATTATTATAGTTGCATGTAATATATTAATTGTTGTTGTTTCAGGGAGTTCTGTCAACAATGAAAGAGGTTGCTATAAAAAGGCTTTCAAAATCGTCTGGACAAGGAATGGTGGAATTCAAAAATGAATTGACACTGATAAGTGAACTTCAACACATGAATCTTGTACAACTACTTGGTTGTTGCATTCATAAACACGAGAGGATTTTAATTTATGAATATATGCCAAACAAAAGCTTGGATTTTTATCTATTCGGTGAGAACAAATACATCAAAATTGGCTTTGATTTTACATCTCATAAATCGTGCAGTGATTTTCACATCTCATAAATTTGTATAATACACACTTTAACGTTTGTTACTGTGATTTCAAGTAAAGATCGTACCAGAGCCAAGTTACTAGATTGGAAGAAGCGTTTCAAGATAATAGAAGGAATTGCTCAAGGGTTACTATATCTTCACAAGTACTCAAGACTCAAAGTCATTCATAGAGATTTAAAAGCTAGTAATATACTTCTGGATGAGAATATGAACCCTAAAATTTCAGACTTTGGGATGGCAAGAATTTTTACGCAACAAGAACCTATAAATACCAACAGAATTGTTGGAACATAGTGAGCTTCTTAATCTCTAATTGTTCAAAGGGTGGTTGTTGAATACGTAATTAATAAGGTTTGTTAGGTTACATTATAAATTGTTTTCTGCAGTGGTTACATGTCTCCTGAGTATGCCATGGAAGGAGTTTTCTCTATGAAGTCTGATGTGTATAGCTTTGGAGTCTTGTTGCTTGAAATTGTGAGTGGAAGAAGAAACACCAGCTTCTACGATGGTGATCGTCCACTAAATCTAATAGGGCATGTACGTAAGAAGAGTTTCATCATCAAATTAGCTTTCTGAATAACATTTCATGTGACTGTGGTTTTACTAAAATACTGATTAACAGGCATGGGAGTTATGGATTGAACATGAGTGGCTACAATTGCTAGATCCATCGCTGAGCGACTCATATGTTGGTGATGAAGTTGAGAGATGTATCCATGTTGGTATATTATGTGTACAGCAGTATCCAAATGATCGACCTACAACCTCAGACATCATATCAATGTTAACAAACAAGAATGTCACAGTTGACTTACCAAAAAGACCAGCATTCTATTGTGGAAGGGAAAGCTGTGATGAGAATCTATCTTCTAAGGAGTTTTATACGGATTCTACAAAAGCAATCCCTACATCCACAGAAATATAAGCAATGTATCAAAACAATGTTCTTTAAACTAGTTTAAGAATGTCTTTTTATGCTCGTTTGAAACTCATTTATCATTCATTTGAGGATATTCTTTTTGTCTTCACAAAATTTTTGTGATGAAATAAGTAAGGTTGAACCTTATAGAGGTGTTGTTGACCATATATATAAATCTGTTTGAAGTGCTTTCTCATGTACCCTTACTCATGATGAGACTTAGAACGCTTACAACTTCTGCTTAAGACATGTATTCTAAACAAAATTCAACATCTTCTGCAACGTACCTTTAACAATGGATCCTGCATGGTTCCACCATGCAATAATCCTCTATAATCGATAAAAATATCAACCTATTTAACTCACTTTTAGATCTTTTCCAAAGATAACATTAATGATGTTCTGTACTTGTTGATGAGCATACTCACCAATTAAGGCCATCTATACAATTTGATTCTCTTATAACATCCCATTAAAAGTTTTTTTTAGAAATATTAACGTAGAAGTATATTCAAACTTACCCTTAAAAAGTGATATTGCATATGAAATTTCTTAAAGATGTGAATGAAATTTGGATATATGCTTTCATTGAATGAAATTTTTGAACATAAAAAACCTTTTTCACGTGCTAGTGATGGTCAAGATACTTTAAACCATTAACCATGTAACACATCATTCTTAAGGAATATTTGTTGATCAATATCAACTTTGGTATTTGAATTTTTTTATTTGAAAAGTCTCTTAACACACCATAAAAGGTATATATAGACCAAAAATTTGATGAATAAAGAAAAAGAAAAAAAAGGAAGAGAAAAAAATAAAATTTTTGTCTGCCATTTGTTTAAGGAAAGATTCAATTATTGGAGTGTCAAATTTTTGGATGAATTTTCGAGTTTCAACTTTTTCAGTGGTGTAAGCAACTGATCTTACATAATGAAACATGGAGCAATAACAACTTTTCACTACTCTTTCTTCTATCATTTGATAAAATTTATAATTTCAAAACTTTTTTTTAATTTTCTTAGAATATTAAAAAAAAACTATATTATTTACTATATAAATAATTTAATATTACAAAATATCTTTAATATTAAATTTTATAAAATTATTACCACATTAAATTTTATATAATTTTCATCGCATTAAAAGTATCTTATGAAATTCTCACCGATAATTTCTAATATATATATATATATATATATATATATATATATATATATATTACATATATAAATGAAATAAAATCACTTTTTTATCCTAGGATAAGTTTCCAAAACTAATTTGAAATTATAACTAAGTAATCTGTTTAATATTCATTATATTCAAGTAATTTCATAAAATGCTTAAAACAAGATATTTCTATTATAATTTATGTTTTGTTAGAATTAATCAAATTTCATATAATTTATTCCAATGTCTGTTAACTTCTAAAATTGATCATATCTGGTGCTTCATCAGTTTTTAAATAATAATGCACAAATAAATATTACAAAATTAAATTATTAGTTAAATTAAGTTCAAATCATTTTTTTAATTTATTAAATAATTCATAAAATAATAATATTTTAAATTAATAATTCAATAGATGTATTAAAAAAACAATTAGCCAGAACCCAAAATTCAAACGTTTCTTGTTTTAGTTTTCATGTGAAAACCCTTTTCAGTTTTGTCAAAATTTTAAGTGCTAAATCTTTTAAATCAATTTCAATATATATGTTAATACTTTTTTTCTATTTTAATTATTTTTTAGAAAATTAAATTATAAAATATATATGTTTATATTAGATATGAATATTAAAAAATACATGTTAATTTCTTTCGTAGTTTTATGATTGATGATTTTGAAGCAGATTTGAGTATAAATCTGTAAAACTTAAATCCACTTTTAATTGTGCTCAATTCCTAAAACGTTTAACTATATACATTTGATCATAGTCTTTGTAATTTTTTGCAATTCTATCATCTAATGTTGATAAAAATCACCAATGTATATAATAAGAGAAAATAATTAATGTCAATTACTTATTGGCATAACATTACTTAACAATAAAGTTTAACATTTAGATTATACATGCTAATCAACTAAACTTTTTTAATTTAAAAACTGTAGGGAAAAAATTATAATTAAATTT
Source organism: Sphenostylis stenocarpa (assembly GCA_963425845.1). Lineage (NCBI taxonomy): Eukaryota > Viridiplantae > Streptophyta > Magnoliopsida > Fabales > Fabaceae > Sphenostylis > Sphenostylis stenocarpa. The sequence goes on from OY731408.1 coordinate 25,323,206, forward strand.
TATAAAAAAAATAAAATTATGCATTTACAAAATTGTAGAAAAAAGTATATTTAATCCTTTTCTAATTTAAACCTCCTTTATGATGAACTTATATTTAAAAAAAAAAAAAACGGAATGGACTTATAATAAATATAAAATTAAGTTTACCATCTTTGAAATTTCAATCATGGAGGACTAGAAAGAGAGTGATGACTCAAAATGAAAAGGAAATGAAAGACGTTGGTCCTTTAACCCTAAAATGCTTTGTCGGCCATTGATTAAAGTTGAAGGCTTTACTATGTATTTGCTTTTATTCTTTATTTATTTAGTTTAATTTTTACTTTTATTCATAAAATCTTCAGTTATTTCTCCGAATTTAAAAAATTCACGTAAATACTTTAAGATTTAATTAAATTCTTTAGTTTTTAAAAATGTAACAATATAACTTTTTAAATTAAATAATCTAAACAACCTCTTCTAGATTAGTCTTTCCATAATTGAAGTAAGGTATGAGGTCTAACCTACTGAAACTTCTTATTTCCATGTGGTTGTGGTTGTGGTGGAGTACTTCTACTCATGTTCAAGCAGCAGATGACAGTTTAAAGCCCGGTGATACACTGAATTTCTCTTCACCACAACTATATTCTCAGAGTGGCAAATATTTTCTACATTTTTATTCGATAGCGGATGAGGCATCTATTGATACTTACATGGCAATATATAGTGCATATGACAATAGCATAGTCTGGAAGGGCAACAGAGAACAATCTGTGGACCAAACTGATGCAGTTCTATCACTAAACTTCTCTGGCGTGCTGAAAATAGAATCTCATTTTTTGGAAAAGCCAATTATTCTTTACTCTCCTCCTCAACCAATCAACAACACTATGGCAACTTTGTTGGACACAGGCAACTTTGTCCTTCAACAACTTCACCCCAATGGGACAAAAACTCTCTTGTGGCAGAGTTTTGATTATCCCACCGACACTTTGCTCCCCACCATGAAGTTAGGCGTTAATCACAAAACAGGCCATCATTGGTTACTGGTTTCACAGTTGACCCAAATGCATGCGACTCCAGGTGTCTTCAGTCTTGAATGGGAACCAACGGGACAAGAAATGATCATAAGGAGACGGGGAAAAGTTTGTTGGCGAAGTGGGAAATTTAGGAACAATAGATTTGAGAACATTCCGGAGGATGCACAACGCGTGTTGAAGTACAGCATAGTGTCTAATGAGGATGAAGACTCCTTCTCCTTCATATCTAAAAATGAAAATCATACACGGTGGTGGTTCCTATCGGATACTGGGCAGTTATCTCACAATCAAGGTTATGTTGTAAGGGCTGATCTTTGTTATGGATATAACAACGATGGAGGGTGCCAAAGGTGGCAGGATATACCTAAGTGCAGGAATCCTGGTGATGTGTTTACCAAAAAGATGCTTTACCCCGATTATGAATATGTAACCTATGACAAAAATGAAAATATTAGTCACAGTGATTGTGAGGCCAGTTGCTGGAGCAATTGTTATTGCAATGGATTCAAAGAATTTACTGATGGAACTGGATGTATATTCTATCATTGGAATTCATCCGATAATAATACTATTGACGGTACTGTTTCTGGTGTAGACTTTTACATACTGGAGAACACACGGAAAATAACACCGCATCATCGCGGTAGGTCTACTGCAAACTTCCTCGTGCTTTTCTCAATAGACTAACAAGAATTTTCAAATATATCAGTGATACTCTAAAACATGTAAAACAATGTGTTGTGACCTGAATTCTTTTAGTTTAGTCTATGCATTTTTTTGTCATTTATATTATTTTTTACCCAAGCAATCATTTGCTACGACGCATGACAATAGTATTGAAAAATTATAAAACCATACCATTAACAATTGATAAGTTGAAGATTTTATGCAGGTATAAAAAGGTGGATATGGATAAGTCCAGTAATAGCGACTACTGTACTGATAATATGCGTATCCATTCTATGCCAAGCCATAAAGAAACGAAAATATGTGCATCAAGGTAGTTACTGTTCTTCAAACTCATTGTTCTCCACGCCTTACCAAACACTATCTTTTAATTATCTTTCTATATGTTAATATTTCTCATTGAACAGAGAAGAAAAGAAAAGAAATGGCCATGAAGATGCAGCAGGCTGAAACATGGGTTATATCTAATATAAGATTTTGGAAATGATTTTAGAAAGGGACACGATTTAAAAGTATTCGATTATACATTGGTTGTGACGGCTACAAATGGGTTTTCATCTGAAAATAAGTTAGGACACGGAGGTTTCGGACCAGTTTATAAGGTGATTGAGACTACTAAAGTTATGTGTTCATGTTGAAAGATGTTATAAATTTTAGAAAAATCTAGAATATAAAATCCTAGATGTTACTAGAATTAAAAATTTTATATGACTAATATCTAGAATCCTTAGAAAATTCTAGAAATGTTTGAAAGTAGAAGATAGATAATTCTAGAGTTAAGGAAAATCTAGAATTATGTAAAACTTCTAGAATTATGTAGAAAACATATGTGTACTAGTAGAAACTACAACATGATTCTAGAAAAAGAAAAGAAGAAGAAGAAATATGTAGAAATAGAATAATGTAAAAACAATAAAATTAGTAGAAAATTCTAGAATCTTGTAAGTAAAGTCTATAATCAGGCATGAAGGGAGTCTTTGTATGTGTGAAAAAATCTAATATAAACTCCTGCATATCTTGTAGCACTTCTAAGATCAATTACTACCTTTCCTCATACAAACCTTCTCCTATTTGTCCACCTCTTTCTAAAAACTATTTTCTACACAAATCTCACTCTACTAAACAACAAACCATCATTCCTATCCTTCCTAAAATACTAACAGTGGTACCAGAGTTACGTTCGATCACCTACTGGGCGTAGAGAAAACTTTTCGACTACCTTAAAAAACTCAATCTCACTACACATTACTTTCAAAAGAAAATTTCAACCTATGACCACTACCAACCAAACATCATCCATTCCAGCTCCTATTTTCAAGGGAAAAAATTATGATTTTTTTAGAGTCAAAATGAAGACATTTTTTTGTTCTCAAGATCTTTGGGACGTCATAGAAGAAGAGTTCACTATTCCAGAAGACATCTCAACTCTTACAGCTACCCAGAAGAAGGAGCTGAAGGAAAACAAACAGAAGGATTCAAGAGCATTATTCACTCTTCAGCAAGCAGTTGATGACACTACTTTTCTAAGAATAATGGGTGTCACAAGTGCAAATGAAGCTTAGAATACAATTCATGAGGAGTTTCAAGAAAGCGATGAGTGAGGTACACAATATTAAACTCTATTAAGAAGAGAATTTGAGTTCATAGGAATAAATGAATCTGAGACCATAAAAGACTATTATTCTAGAATAAAGAAAATAGTTAGTCATATGAGAGCCTATGGGGAAAATATTCTGGATAAGAAATTTGTTGAGAAAATTCTAATTTCTATTCTCCAAAAATATGATGCAATTGCAACTGTAATTGAACAAACAAAAGATTTATCTATATTATCAGTGACACAACTAATAGACACTTTTGAAGCATATGAACAAAGATTGAAAAGGCGTGAAGAAGACTTAGTCGAAAATGCCTTTCAATCAAAACTAAAATTACGGTCTCAAAATGGAGGAAATAAAATTAATAGAGAACTTTCTAGGAATAAGGAAAATTCTAGAAAATTTTCCAAGACTATTCAAGGAAAATATCCTCCATGTGGCACTTGCAAAAATACAAGTCACTTGGAAAAAGATTGTTGGTATCAAGGAAAACCTCAATATAAATACTGTAAGAAATTTGGACATGTAGGGAAAATTTGTCGCAACAAAAATCATTAACAAGCAAATTTTGCCGAAGAACGGGACAGAGAACAACATCTCTTTTATGCTACGGGATGTTCTGACAATGAATCAAAAGGAAGATGGTACTTGGACAACGAGTGTAGTAACCATATTGCAAATGATCCAAGCATCTTCAAAGAAATTGATAACTCCATCAAAGTTCAAGTGCGATTGGGAAATGACACCGTGGTAGAGTCAAAAGGAAAAGACAGTGTTATGGTGGAGACCAAGAAAGGTATGAGACTTATCAATGATGTCTTACTAGTTCCCAATCTTAAAGAAAATCTCTTAAGTATTGGTCAAATGATGGAGAAAGGATATACTCTCCACTTTGAAAGAGATACATGCACTATCTATGATAAGAAAAATCTAGAGCTTGCCCAAGTAAAAATGGAAAAGAGAAATAGAAGTTTTCCTATAAGCTTCAATCGAGGAACTAACATTGCCATGAAAGTAGAAGTTGATGACTCGTGGCTATGACATCGTACATTTGGCCACTTCAATACTCATGCCTTAAAGCTACTACATCAAAAAGGCATGATGAGAGATCTGCCAAGCCTTAAGGAGAGTAGCGAAGCTTGTGAAAGATATCTGCTGGGAAAGCAACACAGATTACCATTTTCTATGGGAAAAATTTGGAGAGCAAAAGACTTGTTGGAGTTAATCCACACAGATATTTGCGAACCGATGATGACTCCATCGCTTAATAACAACAGGTACTTCATTCTCTTCATTGATGATTTTTGTAGAATGACTTGGGTCTACTTCATCAAAGCATATTCTCCACAGAATGGTGTCTCGGAGAAAAAAATTGCACTGTCATGGGGATGGCAAGATCAATGCTAAAGGAGAAAGACTTGCCAAATACGTTTTGGGATGAAACAGTCTACATTGCTGTATATATACTCAATAGATGTATATATACATCAGCTAAAACACCTACGAATATTTGATTCAATTTGCTACATACATGTTCATGATCAGAGGAGGTATAAGCTTGAAGACAAAACCATAAGAAGAATATTCTTGGGATACAACTAACAATCAAAAGGCTATCGAGTCTACAACCTACAAACAAAGAAACTCGTCATCAGTCAAGATGTTGAGGTTGACGAAAATGCTTCTTGGAATTGGTAAGAAAAAAAAGTTGTTAAAAGCAACATCCTGGTTCCACTATAACAACCTGAAGAAGAAACAAGAGATTCAGGTACACTTTCTCTACCTCCACAAGAAGAAGAAGAAGAATATACTTCACTAGAGTCTACACCAAGACATGTATGATTTTCGGTGGATATATATGAAACTTGTAACATGGCTATCATTGAGCCTTCCTACTATGAAGAAGCTTCAAAGCAAGAAGTATGGATTAAGGCCATGGAAGAAGAAATCAAAATGATTGAGAAGAATAATACTTGGGAGCTTGTGGACTATCCTCACAGAAAATATATCATTGGAGTAAAATGGGTATATAAAACTAAGCTCAACCCTAATGGAACCATATAAAAATATAAGGCAAGATTGGTCACAAAAGGATACTCTCAATAACCTGGAATCGACTTCAATGATACTTTTGTTCCAGTTGCTCGCCTGGATACAATTAGAGCTTCAATAGCCCTTGCTGCACAAAAAGGTTGGAACATCCATCAACTGGATATCAAATCCGCCTTTTCCAATGGAGCACTTGAAGAAGAGATCTATGTTGAGCAACCACAAGACTTCATCAACAAAAGTCACGAATGAAAAATACTAAGACTAAGAAAAACTCTATATGGTCTGAAGCAAACTCCTCGAGCATGGTATAGCAAAGTTGATAAATATTTTATCGATCAAGGATTCAGGAGGAGTAAGACTGAGCCAACACTTTATATCAAGACACAAGGTCAGTATAATCTCATCGTCTCCTTATATGTTGATGATCTCATCTATATAGGAAACAATAAGGAAATGATGAAAGAATTCAAAGAATATATGATGAAAACATTTGAAATGACTGATCTTGGCTTGATGAACTAATTCCTCGGGATAAAGGTGATAAAAAAAAAAAGAAGGAATACTTATCTCTCAGAAGAAATATATTGAAGCTCTACTAAAGAGATTCAAGATGTATGGATGTAAACCTGTCGCTATCCCTTTGGTTGTAAACGAAAAGCTAAAGAAAGATGATGGAGCACCAGAAGTAGATGTATCACGATACATGAGTTTGATCGGAAGCCTTCTATATCTCATAGGTACATGACCAGACATTATGTATGCTACAAGTCTTCTATCAAGATTCATGCAAAAGCCAAGTCAGATTCACTATGGAGCAGGAAAAAGGATTTTAAGGTATCTGCAAGACACAAGAGAGTTTGATATATGATACAAGATCATGATCAACTCAAAGATGATTTACTACATCGACAGTGATTGGGCAGGAGCAATAGACGACATGAAGAGTACGTCAGAATATACCTTCTCACTTGGATCGGGTTTTTTCTCATGGGCATCAAAGAAGCAAGCAACTGTGGCACAATCAATAGTAGAAGTAGAATACGTAATTGTTGTTGAAACTACAAGTCAAATAATATGACTATGAAGAATACTTGAAGAAATGGACGAACCACAAGATGGACCAACTACTATCTATTGCAACAACAAATCAGCAATAACAATGACGAAGAATTCGGTTTATCATCAAAGAATAAAACATAGAGCTATTAAATATCACTTCATCAAAGAGGTTGAAGCGACTAATAAAATTCAACTTGAGTATTGCACTACAGAAGATCAAATTGCAGACATACTTACCAAGGCACTACCAAGAGCCAAGTTTGAACAATTACGTTTCATGCTTGGAGTTACAGGAATTTGCATCAAGGAAGAGTGTTGAAAGATGATACAAATTCTAGAAAGATCTAGAATATAAAATCCTAGATGTTACTAGAATTAGGAATTCCATATGAGTAATATCTATAATCCTTAGAAAATTCTAAAAATGTTTGAAAGTAGAAGATAGATAATTTTAGAGTTAAGAAAATCTAGAATTATGTAGAACTTCTAGAATTATGTAGAAAACATATGTGTACTAGTAAAAGCTACAACATGATTTTAGAAAAAGAAAAGAAGAAGAAGAAATGTGTAGAAATAGAATAGTGTAGAAACAATGAAATTAGTAGAAAATTCTAGAATCTTGTAAGTAAAACATATAAATAGGCATGAAGAGAGTCTTTGTATGTGTGAAAAAATCTAATACAAGTTTCTGCATATCTTGTAGCACTTCCAAGATCAATTACTATCTTCCCTCATATAAACATTCTCCTATTTGTCCACATTTTTCTAAAAATTATTTTTTACACAAATCTCACTACTAAACATCAAACCATCTTTCCTATCCTTTCTAAAATACTAACAGTTCATATCTTTATTTTAGAGGACTCATGACCTTTTTATTACCATTTTAGGGAACTTTGCCAACAGGAAAGGAGGTGGCTATTAAAAGACTCTCCAAAAGTTCTGCACAAGGAATTGTGGAGTTTAAAAATGAACTAACACTTATATCTGAACTTCAGCACATGAATCTTGTTCAACTACTTGGTTGTTGCATTCATGAAGAAGAGAAGATTCTGATTTACGAGTATATGCCGAACAAAAGCTTGGATTTCTATCTTTTCGGTGAGGACTATGTTAGTGATTATCTAACTATATGTGTTACTAACATTACTTTAGTTTTCATATGTAGAAATTAATGAGTTAAAGTTATTTCTGATTTCTACACTTTTTAAAAATACGTTCTAACTCACATCATTGTATGACCATGGGAAGATTGTACAAGAAGCAAAATACTAGATTGGAAGAAGCGCTTCAACATAATAGAAGGAATTGGGCAAGGATTATTGTATCTTCACAAGTACTCAAGACTCAAAGTCATTCAGAGAGACTTGAAAGCCAGTAACATACTTCTTGATGAAAACATGAATCCAAAAATTTCAGATTTTGGAATGGCAAGAATGTTTACACAAGAGTCCGTATCAAACACTAACAGGATTGTTGGGACATAGTGAGTTTGCTTAACACTTTGATGCATTTAGTTCATATTAGTATATTAATAAACTTCATTTTTTTCAAGTAATATTTCTTGCAGCGGTTACATGTCGCCGGAATATGCCACCGAAGGAGTTTTTTCTACAAAGTCTGATGTGTACAGCTTTGGAGTGTTGTTACTTGAAATTGTTTGTGGAAGAAAAAACACGTGTTTTTATGATGATGAACGCCCATTAAATCTAGTTGGACATGTACGTTAGCTTTGCCTCACTGAGTTTGTTTTTTGGCATGATATTCTTTGTGTCTAATTTGACTAAAATACTGACAGGTATGGGAATTGTGGAAAGATGGAAAGTGTTTGGAATTAGTGGATCCATCATTGGAGGAGTTATTAGATGGTGATGAAGTGCAGAGGTCATGTTGGTCTCTTGTGCGTTGAACATTATGCAAATGAACGACCCACAATGACTAGCATTATATCAATGCTGACAAACAAGAGTCCAATAGCTTCCTTACCTCAAAGACCAGCATTCTACTTTCAAAGAGAGATCTTGAATCAGAATTTATCTTCTACATTTACTGCTTCTACAGTAGAAATCACTGCTTCGATGGAAATAGAATAAACCTCAAAGATTTATATAGGAATTAAACATGAAAGTAGATATATGTTGACTTGTCCCTAGCCACAGTTAAGAACTCTTTGTTATATTTTGAAGATAGTATAGAGGTTTGGTTTTATGTCATTATTTTGTTGGAATATGTTAAAAATTGACAAACTTCTAGAATTATGTAAAAAACATATGTGTATGCTAGTTACTAATAGAAACTACAACATAATTCTAGAAAAAGAAAAGAAGAAGAAGAAGAAAAAAAAATGTGTATAAGTAGAATAGTGTAGAAATAATGAAATTAGTAGAAAATTCTAGAATTTTATAAGTAAAACCTATAAATAAGCATGAAGGGAGTCTTTGTATAAATGGTGGAAAACACCATCAATCCAAAAACTTCTTTTTTATTAGCCCTTACTTATTCTCTTGCCAAAATCCTTAACTATTTTTCATTAAGCATTCCCACATAAGCCTTTTCATTCAAATAAAACTTTTGTTTTCCTTCTATTACTCCAACCCACTTCTAAAATACCAACATTGGTATCAGAGCTACGTTTGATCACCTATTGGGCGTAGAGAAAATTTTTCGACTACCTTAAAAAAACTCAATCCCACTACACATTACTTCCAAAAGAAAAATTTCAACCTATGCCCACTACCAACCAAACATCATCCATTCCAGTCCCTATTTTCAAGGGAGAAAATTATGATTTTTGGAGAGTCAAAATGAGGATATTTTTTTTGTTCTCAAGATCTTTGGGACGTCATAGAAGAAGTGTTCACTATTCTAGAAGACATCTCACTCTTATAGCTGCTCAGAGGAAGGAGCTGAAGGAAAACAAACAAAAGGATTCAAGAGCATTATTTACTCTTCAGCAAGTTGTTGATGACACTATTTTCCCAAGAATAATGGGTGTCACAAGTGCAAAGGAAGCTTGGAATACAATACAGGAGGAGTTTCAAGGAAGCGATGAGGTACACAATATTAAACTCCATTCACTAAGAAGAGAATTTGAATTCATAAGAATAAATGAATCTGAGACCATAAAAGATTACTATTCTAGAATAAAAGAAATAGTTAATTAGATGAGAGCCTATGGGGAAAATATTTTTGATAAGAAAATTGTTGAGAAAATTCTAATTTCTATTCCCCAAAAATATGATGCAATTGCAACTTCAATTGAACAAACAAAAAAATTATCTACATTATCGATGACACAACTAATAGGCTCTCTTGAAGCATATGAACAAAGATTGAAAAGGCGTGAAGAAGACTTAGTTGAAAATGTCTTTCGATCAAAACTAAAATTACGATCTCAGAATGGAAGAAATAAAATTAATAGAGAACTTTCTAGGAATAAGGAAAACTCTAGAAATTTTTCCAAGACTATTCAAGGAAAATATCCTCCACGTGGCACTTGCAAAAAGACAAATCACTTGGAAAAAGATTGTTGGCATTGAGGAAAACCTCAATGTCAATACTGTAAGAAATTTGGACATGTGGAGAAAATGTATCGCAAAAAAATCATCAACAATCAAATTTTGCCGAAGAACGGGACAGAGAATAATATCTCTTCTATGCTACAGGATATTCTGACAATGAATCAAAAGGAAGATGGTACTTGGACAACGGGTGTAGTAAGCATATGGAGAATGATCCAAGCATATTCAAAGAAATTGATAACTCCATCAAAGTTCAAGTGCGATTGGGAAATAACACCGTGGTAGAGTCAAAAGGAAAAAATAGTGTTATGGTGGAGACCACGAAAGGTATGAGACTTATCAATGATGTCTTACTAGTTCTCCATCTTAAAGAAAATCTCTTAAGTATTGGTCAAATGATGGAGAAAGGATATACTCTCCACTTTGAAAGAGATACATGCATTATTTATGATAAGAAAAATCTAGAGATTGACAAAGTAAAAATGGAAAAGAGAAATAGAAGTTTTCTTATAAGCTTCAATCGAGAAATTAACATTGCCATGAAAGTAGAAGTTGATGACTCATGACTATGACATCGTAGATTTGACCACTTCAATACTCATGCCTTAAAGCTACTACATCAAAAAGGCATGATGAGAGATCTACCAAGCCTTAAGGAGAGTAGCGAAGCTTGTGAAGGATATCTTCTAGGAAAGCAACACATATTACCATTTTCTACAGGAAAAACTTGCAGAGCAAAAGACTTTTTGGAGTTAATCCACATAGATATTCGCGGACCGATGAGGACTCCATCTCTTAATAACAACAGGTACTTCATTCTCTTCATTGATGATTTTTCTAGAATGACTTGGGTCTACTTCATCAAAGCAAAATCAGAAGTCTTTGGAATATTCAAGAAATTTAAGGCCCTTGTTGAAAAGCAAAGCAGAAAACAGATAAAGGTGCTCAGGAGCGATCGAGGAAAAAAGTACACCTCCCACAAGTTTGATAAATTCTGTGAGGATAAAGGTATTGAGCGACAACTTACAATCGAATATTCTCCATAATAGAATGATGTTAGAGAGAAAAAATCGCATTGTTATGGAGATGGCAAGATCAATGCTAAAAGAGAAAAGCCTACCTAAGACTTTTTGGGCAGAAGTAGTCTACACTGCAATTTACATACTAAACAGATGCCCAACTAAGGCAGTCCAAAACAAGACTCCTATTGAATCTTGGAGTGGAAGAAAACCATAAGCTAAACACCTACGAATATTTGGATCAATTTGCTACATACATGTTCCTGATTAGAGGAAGCATAAGTTTGAAGACAAAACTATAAGAGGAATATTCTTGGGATACAACCAACAATCAAAAGGCTATCGAGTCTACAACCTACAAACAAAGAAACTCGTCATCAATCGAGATGTTGAGGTTGATGAAAATGCTTATTAGAATTGGGAAGAAAAAAAGTTGCTAGAAGAAACATCCTGGTTCCAATACAACAACCTGAAGTAGAGACAGGAGATTCAGGTACACCTCCATAAGAAGAAGAATTTACCAGAGTCTACACCAAGACGTGTAAGATCTTTGGTGGATATATATGAAACTTGTAACATGGCCATCATTGAGCCTTCTTGCTATGAAGAAGCTTCAAAGCAAGAAGTATGGGTCAAGGCCATGGAAGAAGAAATCAAAATGATTGAGACGAACAATACTTGGGAGCTTGTGGATTGTCCTCACGAAAAAGATATCATTGGAGTAAAATGGGTATATAAAACTAATCTTGATGGAACCATACAAAAATATAAGGCAAGATTGGTCACAAAAGGATACTCACAACAACCTGGAATCAACTACAATGAGACTTTTGCTCCAGTTGCTCACTTGGATACATATAGAGCTTTAATAGCCCTTGCTGCACAAAAAGGTTGGAACATCCATCAACTGAATGTCAAATCTGCCTTTCTCAATGGAACACTTGAAGAAGAGATCTATGTGGAGCAACCACAAGGCTTCATCAACAAAGGTCACGAACGAAAAGTACTAAGACTAAGAAAAGCTCTATATGGCCTAAAGCAAGCTCCTCGAGCATGGTATAACAAAACTGATAAATATTTTATCGATCAAAGCTTCAGGAGGAGCAAGCGTGAGCCAACACTTTATATCAAGACACAAGGTCAGTATAATCTCATTGTCTTCTCATATGTTGATGATCTCATCTATACATGAAACAATAAGGAAATGATGAAAGAATTCAAAGAAGATATGATGAAAACATTCGAAATGACTGATCTTGGCTTGATGAACTACTTTCTCGGGATAGAGGTGATACAACAAAAAGAATGAATATTTATCTCTCAGAAGAAATATACTAAAGCTCTACTAAAGAGATTCAAGATGTACGGATGTAAACCTGTCACTATCCCTTTGGTGGTAGACGAAAAGCTAAAGAAAGATGATGGAGCACCAGAAGTAGATGTATCACGATACAAGAGTTTGATCGGATGCCTTCTATATCTCACAGTTACACGTTCAAACATCATGTATGCTACAAGTCTTCTATCAAGATTCATGCAAAATTCAAGTCAAATTCACTATGGAGCAGGAAAAAGGATTTTAAGGTAGCTGCAAGGCACAAGGGAGTTTGGTATATGGTACAAGACCATGACCAACTCAAGGATGATTTGCTACACCGACAGTGATTGGGCAGGATCAATAGACGACATGAAGAGTACGTCAGGATACGCCTTCTCACTTGGATTGGGTTTTTTCTCATGGGCATCAAAGAAGCAAGCAACTATGGCACAATCAACATTAGAATACGTAGTTGCTGCTAAAACTACAAGTCAAGAAATATGGCTACGAAGAATACTTGAAGAAATGAGCGAACCACAAGATGGACCAATTACTATCTATTGCGACAACAAATTGTTAGAATCGCGCAGCGGAATGTTCGCGTGGTCGGACAAAAACCAAGAGGGGGGGTGAATTGGTTTCTTAATAAAAATTAGGTTTTCAAAATTTTCCCCAAATTTTACCGATTAAAAACTGTGTAAATGTAAATAGGGAAGAGTAGAGAAGATTACACAGTAGGTTTATACTGGTTCGGATCAAAAGACCCTACGTCCAGTTGCTAATCACTCAAAAGAGGATTAACGTTGTCACTAAGAACAAATTGTTACAAACAGTTTACAAATCAAAGAGATAAAGTAAAGACAACACCTCTCTTGAAATCCACAAGAGATGAAGAACAGCTTTCCCCAGAGACGGCACAACACACAATCCACTAAGAACTCCACTTAGTGATTCTTATCGCTTCTAGCCCACACCAGGTTCCAAAAGCCCCCTTTCCTTGCAACAAACAGTTCTCTGGCACTCACAGCACTTAACTTTTGTATGGAAAGAGTTGTTCTTTTTTTCGAGTGCCAAAGCAGAGTTTAAGTAGGGAAATTAGGGTTTAGAAATTGGGGATTTCGAAACTAGGGTTCTTGGTAATTGGGTTTTCGAAAATAGGGTTAATTTGAAATTTAAAATGAAAAACAGATCGAAATAATCGATTATTTGGAGTGATAATCGATTAAAACGAGAGCCAAATACGACAGAACTCAAACCTCTCGGATTAATCGATTATTTGGTGAAATAATCGATTATCCGTACGGAACAAGTACAAAATAATCGATTATTTTGTCGTTTAATCGATTAAAACAGTGACTTTGTATAGAAAGTGGTTTTCTCATCTGTTTTAATCGATTATTTACCTATATAATCGATTAAAGCCGAGCCTGCATGATAAATTTGAGCATTTTGAAGCTTCTAAGTTACAGACTATGTACCGGCTATCTTAGATTCTATAATTACAGACTCAATCAAACTAAAACAGAGTTATTACAATACAGAAATCATCAATCTTCAATCTTCAATACTCTAAGTCTTTAAGCTCTTGGATCATCATCAAAATCAACATTCTTCATGATCATTATTTGCAACATCAAGTCCTTGAATGTTCAACAATCTCCCCCTTTTTGATGATGATCAAAATTATCTTTTTAAAGCCCTTGTAATAACCTGTTTTATCTGTCATACTAACAAACACATTAAACATACCAGATAAAATTTAAAATTGAATCATAGGCTTTAAATTTTTCTCCCCCTATTTTGATTATAATCAAAAAGAACCCTGCAACATCAATCATAAGAGCTCCCCCTCAAGATATACATAAGTTAGAGAAAGCTCCCCCTCAATTATAGCATGAAAGAAACATCAAATTTTATTTCATAATCATTCATTCATTACAATATAAAGATATTAATAAAAATTAAAATTCTTCACTATCCTCATCATTAAAGTGAGTATCAAATCTATTTTCTAATCTACCCACTCTATCATCTACATCGGATATACGACGAATAATTTCATCATGGCGTACACCAGAAAGATTGAAGAATGATTGCATTCTTTGATTCATGTCGGAAAGCATATCTTCCATGGATTGTCTTGTTTCTTGATGAGAAGAGGATGTTCCAACACTTTGGATTTGGTTAGAGGGAAAATTATCAGCTGGAGGCATATCTTCATCAGAGTCTTCATTTGCATCACTTTGATTTTGAACGTCATCTTTGTGAACATAGATGTCATTGACACGCACCATTTGAAGTTGAGTCAATGTGCTGTCCAACATGCGGTTTAAGTTGTTTGTTCTAACTGCTTGCTCACCTTCAACATTCACTCCTTTATATTCAAGAATACGGGATACAAGAAGTGCATATGGAATTTTGAAGGTGTGATGACGTTTTGCTTTAAGCATGGTCATTTTGACAAGAACACCCCAATCTAAAGGTTCATTATTCATTATGGCATGAATAATTCGAAGATCAATGGATGAGCATTGGGCATGATTCGTAGCCTGGGACATAAGATCCATACAAGTAAATGTAGAAGCATGCGTTCTTCCTTCTTTAAAGGTCCAAGCATGAAGGATACGTCCAATCTCCATTGAGGGATTCCGTAGAAAAAGCGATAAGCTAGAAACCCGTCAAAGTCATCTAGCTCACCATAAACGTTAATAGCATCTTCTCTAATGGGGAAGTGAGCAACATTTTCCCAAATATCATCATCTAGAATTATGGTAACCCCTTTTACACGGGATGTAGCAATTTGATCCCTAAACTTGAATCTAGAATAGAATACCCTAACTAAGTCAGGATAGTATGTACCTTGCATTTGGATAAACGGGAGAACTCCTTGAATTTCAAGAAGATTAGGAAAATTGAAACCCCTACGAATGAATTGCTCACCTATAAGAAATTTGGGAGAAATAATAGCTTTTTCCTTCCAGTAGGTTAGAAACTCTTGTTGGCTATCTGCATCAGAGATCCATCCTTCTACAGAATTAGGATGGGAATGAGAGGAAGGTGCAGATCTTCTTTTTGTAGGAATCTTAGGGCGAGAGGATGAGGCCATTTGAAAGATTAGATAAACTTGAAGAGATTTTGGAGACAAGTGATGGAATAATGAAGCAAAGAGAGTATAGATTCAAGAAAACTTGATTACAAGAGTTAGAAGTGAGTATAATTGAACTAGAGGTCTCTATTTATAGAGAAAACAGTTCCAACGGTCATATAGAAGAGATTCCATGGTAAAATATCCGTTGGCAACGGCTAGGAGACAAAACTGGTCGCATTTAATCGATTATATTTCAAGATAATCGATTATTTCTATATCAGACAGCTTTAATCGATTATTTCCAGCAATTAATCGATTATCAGAGGCATTTAATCGATTATTTCATGAAATAATCGATTATTCCAGAGGAGAATATCCTGTTTTGGACATTTTGAGGGAAAATAATCGATTATCACATCCAGTAATCGATTATTCCAGAGGCTATATCAAGTTTTTAAGGTTTTTACACATTTTAACCTATGAATATCCTACACCACGAATTTTAACATAACAATCATCCAAAAACAGTCAAATTAAGCAGAATTTAAGCTATTTCTAATATCCCTAAGTCTCTTCTAAGATCATAGAATCTATCCTTGGGTAGAGTCTTAGTAAATATATCTGCTAATTGACGTTTAGTGTCTACATACTCTATTTTGCAGTTTCCTTTGCTGATATGATCTCTTAAAAAGTGATGTCTAATTTCAATATGTTTAGTCCTAGAGTGCATTACTGGATTCTTAGTTAGATTAATTGCACTCGTATTATCACACATTAATGGAATGTCATTTAAATATATGCTATAATCCTCTAATTGTTGTTTCATCCACGGAATTTGAGCACAACAACTACCAACTGCAATATATTCAGCTTCAGTGGTAGATAAAGCTACACATGCTTGTTTCTTAGAATGCCATGATATTAAGGATGAACCTAACAAATGACATGTCCCACTAGTGCTTTTCCTATCAATTTTACATCCACCATAATCAGCATCGAATATCCTAATAAACTAATACAAGCATCGACGGATACCACAAGCCAAATCCAAGTAGTTCCTTTTAAGTATTTTAAAATATGTTTTACTCGCAATTAGATGAGATTCTTTAGGACAAGCCTGAAATCTAGCACACACACGCACTGAATGCATAATATCAGTGTCTACTTGCAGTTAAGTATAATAGTGATCCTATCATACCTCTATACATAGTTTGATTAACTTCCAAACATGATTCATCCTTGTCTAGATAGCATGAAGTTCCCATGGGTGTGTTGGCTTCCTTTGAGGTGTCCATTCCAAACTTTTTGAGAATCTCTTTGCAGTATTTAGTTTGAGAGATGAAAATGCCATCTTTAAGTTGCTTGATTTGAAGTCCAAGGAAGAATGTTAATTCTCCCATCATAGACATTTCAAATTCTCCCTGCATAATCTTAGCAAATTCTACACACAAAGAATTATCAGCTTGATCAAAAAATAATATCATCAACATATACCTGGACCAATAAGATATGTTCTTTAACTTTCTTAATAAACAGTGTAGAATCAATTCTTCCTCTTGAAAAATCATTTGCAGTTAGAAAACTACTTAGCCTTTCATACCAAGATCTAGGAGCTTGTTTTAATCCATATAATGCTTTCTTCAATTTGAAAATATGATTAGGATTATTAAAATCTTCAAATCCAGGGGGTTGCTCTACATACACTTCTTCTTTGATAAAACCATTTAAAAATGCACTCTTAACATCCATTTGATATAATTTAAATTTCATCATAGATGCATAAGCAAGAAGTAGGCGTATAGCCTCTAACCTGGCCACAGGAGCATAAGTTTCATCATAATCTATACCTTCCTCCCGACAATAGCCTTTTGCAACAAGTCTCGGCTTTATTCTTTGTTATATTACCATCTTCATCAAGCTTATTTCTGAATACCCATTTAGTTCCAATAACTTGATGTGACTCTTCTCTTGGGATTAGTTCCCAGACTTGATTCCTTTCAAATTGGTTATGTTCTTCTTGCATGGCTATGCACCATTGATCATCTTTAAGTGCTTCCTCAATGTTTTTAGGTTCAATCTGTGACACAAAAGCAACGGACATACGGAAATTATTCATATTTCTAGTTCTTACCCCTTTTGAGATGTCCCCTATAATGTTGTCCATTGAGAGTCCTCTAGGTGATTGCCATTCTTTTGCTAATTGAGGAGTTTGAGAAGGCACATTATCTTCCAAGTATAATTCATCAAGGGCCTCTCTTATATATTCATCATCACCTGCAAGTCTTTTATTTGACTCAAGAGGATTTCCCCCAAGGTCTACAATCTCATCAAAGGTAACATGTATAGATTCTTCTATATTCAAAGTTCTCCTATTAAACACTCTATATGCCTTGCTAGTTAAAGAATAACCTAGAAAAATTCCCTCATCGGCTTTTGAGTCAAATTTTCCTAGATTGTCCTTTCCATTATTTAGCACAAAACATTTACATCCAAAAATCTTTAAATGAACAACATTAGGTTTTCTACCATTAAACAATTCATATGGAGTAGATTTTATAATTGACCTAATGAGCATTCTATTTAAAACATAACATGCAGTGCTAACCGCATCAGCCCAAAAATATTTAGGAACATTAGATTCATTTAACATAGTTCTTGCAAGTTCCTCTAATGACCTATTTTTCCTCTCAACTACACCATTTTGTTGGGGAGTCCTAGGAGCAGAAAAGTTATGTAATATACCATTTTCCTCACAATAATTCTCAAACTTTTCATTTTGAAACTCACCACCATGATCACTTCTTAAAACTTTAATTCTTAGGTCTTTCTCATTTTGTATTTGTTTTGCAAATTTTCTAAAGACCTTAAAAGCTTCACTTTTCGTAGTTAAGAAAAATGTCCAAGTGTACCTAGAGTAATCATCAACAATTACAAGTCCATAATAATTTCCACCAAAGCTTTTTATCCTAGAAGGTCCAAATAAATCTAAATGTAATAATTCTAGGGGTTTTGAAGTGGAAATCACATTTTTTGATTTAAATGATGATTTTACTTGTTTACCTTTTTGGCATGCATCACACAATCTATCTTTTTCAAATTTTAATTTAGGCAATCCAATGACTAAGTCTTTTGATATTAATTTGTTCAAATGATGCATATTTATATGAGCCGCTCTTTTATGCCATAGCCAAGGGTTATCTTCCTTAGCAACTAAACATGTTATACTAGACTCATGTAACCAATCCAAATCAATCAAATATATGTTATTATGCCTAATGCCTTTTAATTCTACTTTTTCGGAATTTACTAAATGTATGGTGCAAAATTTGCTTTCAAAAGTTACCTTGAATCCTTTGTCACACAATTGGCTTATGCTAAGAAGGTTATGCTTTAATCCATCAACAAGAAGCACATCCTTAATCTCCAATGTGTTTGCACCACCTATGTTTCCAATTCCGAGAATCTTTCCTTTGTTGTTATCCCCATAAGTCACATATCCTTGTTCATTGGCTTTGAAACTAACAAATTTCGTTTTATCTCCAGTCATATGTTTTGAGCATCCACTATCAAGATACCACATAGACTTCTTTGATTTGGAAGTTTCCTACAAAACAAGAACATATAAACTTAGGTCCCCACAACTTTTGGGTCCTTGGGGTTAGAGACATAACAATCTATTTAAATACTGCAAACCTTCTTTTAATTAATCTGCTGGTTTAATTAATCTGTTAAAAGATTCTTTTAATCTGTTAAAAGTGCAGTTTTAATCTGTTAAAACTTCTTTTAATCGATTAAAATGCAGTGTAGAAAAAAATTTTAAGTTGTTTTAATCGATTGAAACGAGATTTAATCGATTAAAAGAGTTCTGATCGGTCATAACTAAATTTTGATCGATCATAACTGATTCTGATCGGTCATAATTGCATTCTGATCGATCATCCTGACCCTTTAAATGATTTTAATCGATTAAAACGTGTTTTAATCGATTGAAAAGAATTCTGATCGCTTATAATTTGATTCTGATCGATCATCCTGACCCTTTAAGTGATTTTAATCGATTGAAACGTGTTTTTAATCGATTTAAAAGATTCTGACCGCTCATAATAAAAATCTGATCGATCACAATGAGTTCTAAATGATTTTAATCGATTAAAAACAAGTTGTATCGATTAAAATACTGTAAAAACACTTCTTTGAACATTCTAAGTGATTTTATTTGGTTCTTTCAAAACTGCATCGCTTAAAAACATGTTTTAAGAAAGCTTTTGTAAAAATACTTTGTTTTTAGTTGTTTAAAACAATTTTAGAGGCTTTTCGCAAAAATCTTTAAGTGAAGAACCTTCATGCAATATAAAAGATAAAATGTTTTTACCTAATCATTCTGTTTAAAACATACTAAATGATCCATTTTCTTTGAATAAATACAAGATACAAATAGATTTATTTAACAATTGGAACCCAAATATATTTACCTTTAGGAACACCAAAATGTTTAATTTTACACTTATTTGAAGTGTGACCTTGTTTCATACAATAGAAGCATGCATTTGGAGTAGCTTTAGAACAAGATACATTATTAACATGACATGCTCTAGTTCCTTTTTCTACCCATATTCTTTTCTTTTTAGATTTACTCTTTTTCAAAGGAACTCTTTGATTTACATTATTTTGAGCAATTACCATTTCATGCTTCCTAAGATCATCAATTTCTTTTTCGGCTTTGTCAAGCAAATGGTTAAGAATATCTATGTCATATTCATGCTCTTTACAATTTGCACAAGCTAAGTCCTTATTCTCATCTAAGCATACAATTTTCGTATTAGCTACCTCCTTTTCTTCTAAACATGCAATTTTCAATTTTAAGGACTCATTTTCCTTTTTGGATCTTCTTAGATTTTTCCTTACAACTTTAAATTCGTTTTTCATATCCATAAATGCAGTAAATAACTCATTATAAGCATTTTGCAATTCATCATGGTCATTTTCTTCACTAGAGGATGAATCGGAATCACTAACCTCAAAATCCGAAGAAATGTTGTCATTTGCCATTAAGCAATTGTTTGCTTCTATTTCCGAGTCGCTTGATTCTGAATTTGAATCACTGTCATCCCAAGCAATATATGCTTTCTTCTTGAATTGCTTTTTGCCCTTGTGTTCATCATTTTTCTTGTTTGGGCATTCGGTCTTTATATGACCTGCTTCACCACAACCAAAGCATTTTATATTAACAGAAGAATTTTCTTTTACCTTTCCCTTACCTTTGAAAGGATGTCTTCCTTTTGCTTTCATCATCTTGGTGAACTTCTTTATAAAAAGACTCATCTCTTCTTCATCAATTTCGGAGTCTTCTTCTTCTTCTTTCTTATTTTTGCTTTTTGAAATTTCGGTCTTGAAAGCTAGGTTCTTCTTTTGATATTGACCCTCTTCCTCATTTAGTCTTCTAAGGTCAAGCTCATGCTCCCTAAGCTTTCCAAATAACGCTGTCATGGACATAGTGGCAAGATTTTGTGACTCCGAGATGGCCGTCACCTTTGGTTGCCATTTCCTATCCAGAGATTTCAAAATTTTAACATTTAATTCATCAACGTCAAAAATTTTACCTAGTCCGGTGAGATGGTTCACGATATGAGTGAAACGTTTCGAACGTCGAAAATCGTTTCGCCGGGTTGCATCCGAACATCTCGTATTCTTGGATTAAAGAATTTTTACGTACTCTTTTGACGTCGTCGGTTCCTTCGTGGGTCACCCTTAGCATTTCCCACATTTCCTGTGCACTTTTACAAACCGAAATTCTATAAAACTCATCAAGGGTTAGAGCGAGATGAAATAATGTTTCTAGCCCTAACATCAAATTGTGCTTTTCGACTTTCTTCTGCAGTCCATCTAGATAAAGGTTTAAGAACGTCAACATCGTTCTCGTAATTTTAGGAACAAATGGACCGTTTAAAATTGCGTCCCAAACGCCTCTATCAACGAGACTCTAAAAATATTTGCATACGTACTTTCCAAAAAGGATAATTTTGACCCGCAAAAAGTGGGGGTCTCGTTGATAGACGCACCTTCGGCAAAAGTTTGATTTTGTCCGGCCATTTTCGAAAAGTTTGAATGACTATCAAAGCAAGCTCGATACCACTTGTTAGAATCGCGCAGCGAAATGTTCGCGTGGTCTGGACAAAAACCAAGAGGGGGTGAATTGGTTTCTTAATAAAAATTAGGTTTTCAAAATTTTCCCCAAATTTTACCGATTAAAAACTGTGTAAATGTAAATAGAGAAGAGTAGAGAAGATTACACAGTAGGTTTATACTCGGTTCGGATCAAAAGACCCTACGTCCAGCTTGTTAATCACTCAAAAGAGGATTAACGCTGTCACTAAGAACAAATTGTTACAAACAGTTTACAAATCAAAGAGATAAAGTAAAGACAACACCTCTCTTGAAATCCACAAGAGATGAAGAACAGCTTTTCCCCGGAGACGGACAAGCACACAATCCACTAAGAACTCCACTTAGTGATTCTTATCGCTTCTAGCCCACACCAGGTTCCAAAAGCCCCCTTTCCTTGCAACAAACAGTTCTCCGGCACTCACAGACACTTAACTTTTGTATGGAAAGAGTTGTTCTTTTTTTCCGAGTGCCAAAGCAGAGTTTAAGTAGGGAAATTAGGGTTTAGAAATTGGGGATTTCGAAACTAGGGTTCTTGGTAATTGGGTTTTCGAAAATAGGGTTAATTTGAAATTTAAAATGAAAAACAGATCGAAATAATTGATTATTTGGAGTGATAATCGATTAAAACAGAGCCAAATACGACAGAACCCAAACCTCTCTAGATTAATCGATTATTTGGTGAAATAATCGATTATCTGTACGGAACAGTACAAAATAATCGATTATTTTGCTGTTTAATCGATTAAAACAGTGACTTTGTATAGAAAGTGGTTTTCTCACTGTTTTAATCGATTATTTACCTATATAATCGATTAAAGCCGAGCCTGCATGATAAATTTGAGCATTTTGAAGCTTCTAAGTTACGGACTATGTACCGGCTATCTTAGATTTTATAATTACAGACTCAATCAAACTAAAACAGAGTTATTACAATACGGAAATCATCAATCTTCAATCTTCAATACTCTAAGTCTTTAAGCTCTTGGATCATCATCAACATCAACATTCTTCATGATCATTATTTGCAACATCAAGTCCTTGAATGTTCAACACAAATCACCAATAGCAATGACGAAGAATCCTATTTATCATCAAAGAACAAAACATATAGTTATTAAATATCACTTCATCAGAGAGGTTGAAGCGACTAAACAAATTCAACTTGAGTACTACACTATAGAAGATCAAATTGCAGACATATTTACCAAGGCACTACCAAGAGTCAAGTTTGAACAATTATGTTTCATGCTTGGAGTTACAAGAATTTGCATCAAGGAGGAGTGTTGAAAGATGATACAAATTCTAGAAAGATCTATAATATAAAATCTTAGATGTTATTAGAATTAGGAATTACATATGAGTAATATCTAGAATCCTTAGAAGATTCTAGAAATGTTTGAAAGTAGAAGATAGATAATTCTAGAGTTAAGAAAATCTAGAATTATGTAAAACTTCTAGAATTATGTAAAAAACATGTGTGTACTAGTAGAAGCTACAACATGATTCTAGAAAAAGAAAAAGAAGAAGAAATGTGTAGAAATAGAATAGTGTAGAAACAATGAAATTAGTAGAAAATTCTAGAATCTTGTAAGTAAAGCCTATAAATAGGCATGAAGGGAGTCTTTGTATGTGTGAAAAAAATCTAATACAAGCTCCTGCATATCTTGTAGCACTTCCAAGAACAATTACTATCTTTCCTCATAAAAACCTTCTCCTATTTGTCCACCTCTTTCTAAAAACTATTTTCTACATAAATCTCACTACTAAACATCAAACTATATTTCCTATCCTTCCTAAAATACTAACACAAACTCATTGAAGCAATAAGGTTTTGGTCAAGGTACTTTTTTGTAGCAATAAGGTTTTGGTCAAGGTACTTTTTTGTAAAAATATTTTTGTTCTAACTTGATTCTAGACTTGCCAAAAGTTGTTTAAAGTTGTTAGCAAAAATTTGATCACTTAGTTCCTATGCTTAGGATCCTAGATCAATACATCATGCATGGACTTAATTAATTAATTCATCATGCAATTTCAAATGTTGGAAGCCAATAAAAGAAAACTTCAACAAGAGATACTAGACATATAACTCAAAAGCAAAGGCTAGGCATTTAGAAAGACACTAAACTTAGAAGAATATGTAATTTAATCAAGTGCAAAAATTTTTTTTGGCTAGGAATTTTATCAAACATCATACATGCCATAAAAAGAAACTTAGGTGAGTGTAGTATTGGACTAACCTCACGCCCAAACTTTTGAGTGCAGCGCTGCAAACCAAATGACCACAAAAAAAACCACAATTTAAAGCACAAAACACAAACTACACAAGGAATAAAGTCAAAACAACAATAAAAATAACTTACTAGAAACAACCTAAGCTCTAAATACCAAATGATATAAAATAAAGTAAGGTGTATAATTTTAAAAGGATAAGGTGCAGAATTTTAAGCAATAAAGTAAGCAAACTCAAGGAAAATTCCCACTGGACATTAAGATAGTTGCCTATCTAGATGTGAAAGTTCATTTCCAAGGATTATGGAAGGAGGAGGAGATGGAATGAAACTAGAAAAGAATAAAGACAAGGGCTAGAAAATTGGACCAGCCCCTTGGATAAATAAATGAATGGAAGAAATAAAAAAGAAAAGATGAAGAGAAGAGAAGTATGGTGGTGGTGGAGTGTTGGTACGCCACTAGGGGATGAACCACCCTAGATAAGTGGTGATTCCTGCCACTTGAACCAAGGTTCAAGATAAGACACTCAAAGAGATAGAACACTCTAAGAAACCTAACAAACTTTTCATAAATGTTAAACCTAATTACATGAGGGAAAGCCTTCTATTTATAGGCTTTTGGGGAAGGGACCTAGATTGAATTATAAAAGGAGACATAAAATTAACCAAAACCTAAAGGCTGTTAGAATCGCGCAGTGGAATGTTCGCATGGTCGGACAAAAACCAAGAGGGGGGGGGGGTGAATTGGTTTCTTAATAAAAATTAGGTTTTCAAAATTTTCCCCAAATTTTACCGATTAAAAACTGTGTAAATGTAAATAGAGAAGAGAAGAGAATCTTACACAGGAAATTTATACTGGTTCTGATTAAATGATCCTACGTCCAGTTGCTAATCACTCAAACAGAGGATTAACGCTGTCACTATAATCAAGTTGTTACAAACAAGTTACAATTGAAAAGATAAAGATAAGAAAACACCTCTCTTGAAATCCACAAGAGATGATGAACAACTTTCCCTAGAGACGGCACATCACACAATCCACTAAGAACTCCACTTAGTGATTCTTATCGTTTCTAGCCCACACCAGGTTCCAAAAGCCCCTTTTTCTTGCAACAAACAGTTCTCTGGCACTCACAACACTTAACTTTTGTATGAAAAAGGTTGTTCTTATTTTCTGAGTGCCATGGAGAAGCTTAAGTAGAGAAATTAGGGTTTGGGAATTGGGAATTTCGGAAGTAGGGTTCTTGGAAATAGGGTTTTCGAAAATAGGGTTGATTTGAAGTTAAAATTCGAAATCTGACTGAAATAATCGATTAAATCAAGAGTTAATCGATTATTACAGAGCCAAAATCAACAGAACCCTGAAACTCACTGTTTTAATCGATTAAAAGGGGTTTTAATCGATTAAACTGCCTGTTAATCGATTAACAGGAGTTTTAATCGATTAAACCAGTGAGCAGATACAGAAAATGGTTTTTCTCACTGTTTTAATCGATTATTTCCCTATTTAATTGATTAAAGTCGAGCCTGGATGATAAATTTGAGCTTTTTGAAGCTTCTAAGGTGCAGACTATGTACCGGCTATCTTAAACACTAATATTACAGACTCAATCTAATTGAAACAGAGTTATTACAATACAAAACAAATCTTCAACACTCTAAGTCTTTGAGTTCTTGAATCATCATCAAAATCAACAATCTTCATGTCCATCAAGTGCAACATCAAGTCCTTGAATGTTCAACAATCTCCCCCTTTTTGATGATGATTAAAATTATCTTTTAAAGCCTTGTAATAACCTGTTTTATCTGTCATACTAACAAACACATTAAACATACCAGATAATATTTAAAAACAATAATATTAGGCTTTAAATATTTCTCCCCCTATTTTGATTATAATAAAAAATAATTCTTCTATGACAAACATAAGAGTTCCCCCTCAAAATATGCATAACTTAGAGAAAACTCCCCCTCAAACATAGCAAAAATAGAACACCACATTTTATTTTAGATAAAAGCATTCATTACAATATAAGAGAAAAATTACAAATTTTAAAATTCTTCACTATCATCACTATGAAAGTGTGCATCAAACACTACAAGAAAAACACCAAATAGTGACCGAAAATTCGGTCACTAAATGTGCAAAATCGATTACTAATTAAAATAGTGACCGAAATAGTGACCAACTTGAATCGGTCACTATTTCCTTAGTCATCGATTTTAGTGACCGATTCGATGACCGATTATATATAACCAAATCGGTCATCGAATCGGTCACTAAATCAATGAAAAAGTTAATCAATAACAAATTTAATTATTTTTATTTATTTACATTTTTATTATATCTATAATTTATTTTCCCTATCTCTTAATTATATTATATTTTGCTTATTTAAGTTTTTATTTATATTTATTTAGTTTAACTTATTATTAGGTGGTTTATTGTCATTGTCGAGATTCGAACCCGGTACCTTAGAGTTGGAGTCCGAAACTCCAACCACCGAGCTACTAGGATCTTTTAATAATAACTTACAAATAAATTATATTTATATACAAATAAATATATATCCGTATAAATATATAAATATAAAATCTATAAATAAAAATATATTTATATATTTTAATATATATTTAAATATTGATATATTTAAATATTGATATATTTATATATTGATATATTTATATAGCATAATGTATATTAATATATGAGGGGATAATATTGATATATTGATATATTTGTATATATATATATATATATATATATATATTTATATATATTTATATATTTATATATTTATATATTTATATATTTATATATTAATATATTTATATTTTTATATTTTTATATTTTGATATATTTATATATTGATATATTTATATATTTATTTATATCCTTATACATTTATATCTTTATATATTTATATATTTGAAAAAAAATATTAAATTTTAAAAATAATATTATATTTTTAAAAATAAATATTAGAAAAAGATTTAAAAATATATATAAATTATATTTACATTTACAAAATATTAAAGATATATGTTTATATCTTTACATATTTATATATATTTATATGTTTATATTTTTACATATATTTATATCTTTCCATATTTATATATTTATATATAAAGATATTAGTTTTGTATACAAATAATATAGTATATTATACTATTAGTATAGTATACAAATAATATGTTAGTATAGTATAGTATACAAATTATTAATTTTGTAATTTATATACAATGAAAATAATATAATGGTATATTGGTATAGTATATTTGTATTCTAATTTTTAAATAAACTAAAATTACGCTAAATGTATAATAATATATGAGAGGATAATAAATTTAATCCAATTACTTTTATAAATATATAAATATAAAATCTATAAAATATTAAAAATGATATTATATTTTAAAAAAAAATATTAGAAAAAGGTTTAAAAACTAGTATTATCTTAAATTTATTAAAAGTATTATTAAATCTCTATTTTCTTAAAAAAAAATTTAAACTTCTCAATTCTACATTTTTGTAAATTCTATCATTATATTATCATGCTCATTATATCAAAATGTTAAATACTTTTAAATATTAAAATTAACTTTATCAAAAATTAGGAAAAAAATTAATCCAAAAGAGTTCAAAAATATATTATAATATTGTCAATTTTGAGTTTAATTATATTGTTCATTCTCAAAGTAGAAAAATATATTGTAATTATTTTAATTTAATAAAATATAATTTAAAATTTTAATACTAAAATTAAAAGATTAAATAATAATAAATTTAATTCTTTAAATTCAAGTAGTTAGAAACTAAAATTATAGTTTCTCTGTTTTAAATAATTAAAATAAATATTTAAAAATAAAAATCAAAACTAGTATTATCTTAAATTTATTAAAAGTGTAATTAAATATCTATTTTCTTAATTTTATTTGTTTCAAACTTCTCAATTCTACATTTTTGTAAGTTCTATCATTATATTATCATCCTCATCTCCTCCCATGTTCTACTTTATCTTTACAATAGTCAATATTCTTAACTAATTTATAGTTTTAATTATAATTTTTTAGTATATATTTTAGAAATTAATCAATTCTAATCTATTATTTGAAAAACTAATCAATTCTAATCAATAATTTAGAAAACTAATCGATTATAATTAATTATTTGAAAAAATTATCAAATATGATCGATCATTTTGAAAATATAATCGATCAGAATCGGATTTCGCTTGAGCGAGTAGTCTCGCTCAAGCTGAAATACACTTCAGATATCGTATAAGCCTTAACCGCTATCTAATATACACTTCGGATAGCGGTTATAAGCTAACCGCTATTATATCCTCTCAATTATGATCGATCATTTCAAGTTATGATCGATCAGAATCGTATTTCGCTTGAGCGAGAGTAGTGTCGCTCAAGCGAAATACAACCCGAGAATGCCAATTTTGTGCAGGGGGCGTTTCGCTCGAACGAGAATATTGTCGCTCAAGCGAAATACATTTTAGATAGCGGTTCCACAAGAACCGCTCTTAAAAGTGCACTTCTAATAGCGAGTTAACCATTAACCGCTATCTAAATTATACTTTAGATAGCGGTTAACGTGGAACCGCTATCATATCTTCTCAATTATGTTCTTCTTTTCATCAATCATAATGAAAACTTACATTAACTATTTTTTTGAATATTATGTTTTTAAATTTGCTATTAGAGAAAATCTTTCAGAATTCAAAATGTTAAATACTTTTAAATATTAAAATTAACTTTATCAAAAATTAGGAAAAAAAATTAATCCAAAAGAGTTCAAAAATGTATTATAATATTGTCAATTTTGAGTTTAATTATATTGTTCATTCTCAAAGTAAAAAAATATATTGTAACTAGTTTAATTTAATAAAATATAATTTAAATTTTTAATACTAAAATTAAAAGATTTCTATTGCATGAGGTTTCTTCACTTAAAAGATTTTGCAAAATGCCTCTACAAATGTTTTTAACAATTAAAAACAAAGTATTTTGACAAAAGCTTTCTCAAATGCCTCTACAAAGTATTTTTAACAATTATATTGAGTTTAATTCTACAAATTAAAAGATTAAATAATAATAAATTTAATTCTTTAAATTCAGATAGCTAGAAACTAAAATTATAGTTTCTCTGTTTTAAATAATTAAAATAAATATTTAAAAATAAAAATCAAAACTAGTATTATCTTAAATTTATTAAAAGTGTAATTAAATATCTATTTTCTTAATTTTATTTGTTTCAAACTTCTCAATTCTACATTTTTGTAAGTTCTATCATTATATTATCATCCTCATCTCCTCCCATGTTCTACTTTATCTTTACAATAGTCAATATTCTTAACTAATTTATATTTTTAATTATAATTTTTTAGTATATATTTCAGAAATTAATCAATTGTAATCTATTATTTGAAAAACTAATCAATTCTAATCAATAATTTAGAAAACTAATCGATTATAATTAATTATTTGAAAAAATTATCAAATATGATCGATCATTTCTAAAATCTAATTGATCAGAATCAAATATCGCTCGAGCGATATTAGAGTCGCTCAAGCGAAATACAACCCGAGAATGCCAATTTTGTGCAGGGCGTTTCGCTCGAGCGAGAAGAGTGTCGCTCAAGCGAGATACATTTTAGATAGCGGTTACACAGGAACTGCTCTTAAAAGCTCACTTAGATAGCGGTTAACCTGGAACCGCTATTATATCGTTTCAATTATGATCGATCAGAATGCGATTATGACCGATCAGAACTATTTTAATCGATTAAATCTCGTTTCAATCGATTAAAACAATTTACTGCAAGCGTTTTAATTGATTAAAACTTATTTTTATTAGTTAAAATAACTTGAAAAGTTTTACGAGAAAGTTTTGCGAGTATTTCAATCGATTGAATCGCGAAACAATCGATTAAATCAACTTAGAAGATTTTTTGTAAAGTGTTTTAATTGATATAAACGTTGTCGTATCGCTTAAAACAAATCTGTTAAAGAATCAAGAACGTTAAATTTTTTTTTATAAAAGTAATTATTATATTTTTTTTATTTTATAAAAATGATTAATAAAAGAAAATTTTATTATTTTTTTCTTTTTTAGGTGTAAAAGTATAATTAAATAAAAGATAAATATATATACTTTTGCATTTTAATTTTCAAATATTAATTTTTTTATGAAATTAATTTTAATTAAAAAAATTAAAGTGATATATATATATATATATATATATATATATATATATATTTTTAATTTTTAATTTATTAATATTATCAAAATTTAGCTTAATAATTAAAAAAATTACCAATAATTTAAATTTTAATATATCTATAATTTTATATAATTATTAATATAAATTTAATTCTTCTAATAATATTAACACATTTATTAAATTAAAATTCTTTACTTTAATTAATTATTTTAAATTTTTTTAACAATTTTTTTAAATAAAAACAATAAAACTTAAAATTAATTTCTAACTAAATCTTCACATATTTATGGTTAATACTATATTATATTATTATGTTTAATTAAATTTTAAAATAAGTTCACTTTATTTTTACACTTTTATATAAAAATGACTAATATAAACTTAAAATATATATCACACTATTAAATTATCCAAGATATTAATATAAATTTAAAATATCAATTCAGTAATTAAAATAATTTTAATTTTTTATAAATACATTGAAATACATTTTTATTAACATACAAGTAATATATATATATATATATATATATATATATATATATATATATATAAAAGAGACTAAATTAATAATTAATTTAATTATTGATTTAGTGACCGATTCAATGACCGAATCGATGACCGATTCAGTGACCGAATCAGATGACCGATTCACTGACTAATTTAATAATCAATTTTAATTTTTTTATTCACATGCTAAATTAAAAAATAAAGTTAAATAATTATATTACTAAATTATTTAATAAGTTAGTAAACTATTTTTTTTAATTTTTATAATGTTATTAACAATGTTATCACTTATTTTAAATTATTAAGTAGATTTATATTTAAAATATTTTAAATAAAATATTTATATAAATGAAAAATAGTTATCAATTTAAAAATTATTTTTTAAGTGATCGAAAATTTAGTCAAGTAAATCGATTACTAAATATAAAAAAATTCAGTCACCACTTTCGGTCACTATTAACCATTTTTCTAGTAGTGGTTGAATTAGTGACCGATTCAATGGATCGAATCGATGATCGATATCTCGTGATCGAAATTTTAGTCACTAAATCAGTCACTAAATATAAAAAGGGAAATCAGTCACTGATTCAATTACTATCAGTGACTGAATTTTTCAGTCACTAATTTCGGTCACTATTTGGTGTTTTTCTTGTAGTGAAATCTATTTTCTAAACGACACACTTTATCATCTACATCAGATATACGGCGAATTATTTCCTCATGCCGTACTCCAGAAAGAGTGAAGAAAGACTGCATTCTCTGATTCATGTCAGATAACATGTCTTCCATGGATTGTCGGGTTTCATGATGAGTAGAGGAAGTTCCAACACTTTGGATTTGATCAGAGGGAAACTCAGCAGCAGGAGGCATATCTTCATCAGAATCTTCATTGTCACCATCTTGATTCGGAACATCATCCTTGTGAACATAGATGTCGTTGACACGCACCATTTGTAGTTGGATCAATGTGCTGTCAAGCATGCGATTCAAGTTATTTGTTCTTACTGTTTGTTCACCTTCGACATTGACTTCCTTATATTCAAGAATCCGAGAGACAAGGACGGCATATGGAATTTTGAAGGTGGGATGACGTTTGGCTTTTAACATAGTCATGGTGACAAGAACGCCCCAATCTAAGGGCTCATTATTCATTATTGCATGAATAATCCTAAGATCAATTGAAGAACATTGAGCATGATTTGTAACCCGAGGACATAGGATCCAGACAATTAGATGTAGAATCATGCGTTCCTCCTTCTTTAAAGGTCCAGCAAGAAGGAGACGCCCAATCTCCATGGAGGGATTTCGCAGAAAAGAGCGGTAAGCTAAGAACCTGTCAAAGTCATCTAACTCACCATAAATGTTAATAGCATCTTCTCTAATTGGAAAGTAGGCAACGTTCTCCCAAATATCATCGTCAAGAATAATTGTGGCGCCTTTTACTCTAAAGGTAGCTATTTGATCTCTAAATTTAAATCTAGAGTAAAATATCCTAACAAGGTCAGGATAATACGTACCTTGCATTTGGATGAAGGGAAGAACTCCTTGAATTTCAAGAAGGTTGGGAAAGTTGAATCCCCTATTGATGAATTGCTCACCAATAAGAAACTTTGGAGAGATAATGGCACGTTCCTTCCAGTTGGTCAGAAATTCTTGTTGGCCATCTGTATCAGAAATCCATCCTTCTACAAAATTAGGACGGGGACGAGATGAGGGTGCAGATCTTCTTCTAGTAGGGATCTTAGCACAAGAAGATGAGGTCATTGAAAGATTTGAGGAATAACAAGAAGATTTTGAAAGCTAAATGTATTGAGAAGAGGGCAAGATTGCTAGAATAAGGCAAGAAAGCTTGATTTCAAGAGATAGAAGTGAGTAGAAGTGAAATGGAGGCCCCTATTTATAATCAAGCATGTCTAACGGTCATATGGAAGTGAATATAGGTCAAGAGATCCGTTGTCAACGGCTAGGAGGCCAAACTTGCCAGGTTTAATTGATTAAACCAGTGCCAGAACCATTTAATTGATTATATTGTGCAGATAATCGATTAATTCTGTATTTAATCGATTAATTATCGAATTAATCGATTAATCCAGAGAGGAATGCCCTGTTTTGAGTGTTTTGGATGCAAATAATTGATTATAACTCCAATTAATCGATTATTCCAGAGAGTACATCATATTTTTGAGGTTTTAACACATGATAAACTATGAACATCCTGTATAATGAATTTTAACATTACAATCATCCAAAAATTGTCTCAATAAGTAGAATTTAAGCTATTTCTAAAATCCCTAAGTCTCTTCTAAGATCATAAAATCTATCTTTGGGTAGAGGCTTAGTAAAAATATCTGTTAATTGATGCTTTGTATCAACGTATTCTATTTTACAGTTTCCTTTTCTGATATGATCTCTCAAAAAGTGATGCCTAATTTCTATGTGCTTAGTCCTAGAGTGCATTACTGGATTCTTAGTAAGATTAATTGCACTCGTATTATCACACATTAAAGGTATGTCATTTAAAAATATACTATAATCTTCTAACTGTTGTTTCATCCACAGAATTTGAGCACAACAACTACCAGCTGCAATATATTCAACTTCAGTGGTAGATAAAGTAACACAAGCTTGTTTCTTAGAATGCCAAGATACTAAAGATGAACCTAACAAATGACATGTCCCACTAGTACTTTTCCTATCAATTTTGCATCCACCATAATCAGCATCATAATATCCTATTAGACTAGTGCAAGCATCAGATGGATACCATAAACCAAAACCACTAGTTCCTTTTAAATATTTTAAAATATGTTTTACTGCAATTGGATGAGATTCTTTTGGACAAGCCTGAAATCTAGCACACACACAAACATAATGCATAATATCAGGTCTACTAGCAGTTAAGTATAACAGTGAACCTATCATACCTCTATACATAGATTGATTAACTTCCAAACCTGATTCATCCTTGTCTAGATAGCATGAAGTTCCCATGGGTGTGTTAGCTTCCTTAGAGGTGTCCATTCCAAACTTTTTAAGGATCTCTTTGCAGTATTTGGTTTGAGAGATGAAAATGCCATCTTTAAGTTGCTTGATTTGTAGTCCAAGGAAGAATGTCAATTCTCCCATCATAGACATTTCAAACTCTCCCTGCATTATCTTAGCAAATTCTACACATAACGAATTATCAGTTGATCCAAAAATAATATCATCAACATATACCTGGACCAATAAGATATGTTCTTTAACTTTCTTTATAAATAGTGTAGAATCAATTTTTCCTCTAGAAAAATCATTTGAAGTAAGGAAACTACTTAGCCTTTCATACCAAGATCTAGGAGCTTGTTTCAACCCATATAATGCTTTCTTTAATTTAAAAACATGATTAGGATAACTAAAATCTTCAAATCCAGGGGGTTGCTCCACATAAACTTCTTCTTTAATAAAACCATTCAAAAATGCACTCTTAACATCCATTTGATATAATTTAAATTTCATTAAAGATGCATAAGCAAGAAGTAGGCGTATAGCCTCTAACCTGGCAACAGGAGCATAAGTTTCATCATAGTCTATACCTTCCTCCTGACAAGTCTAGCTTTATTCTTTGTTATGGTCCCATCTTCATCAAGCTTATTTCTAAACACCCATTTGGTTCCAATAACTTGATGTGATTCTTCCCTTGGGATTAATTCCCAAACTTGATTCCTTTCAAATTGGTTAAGTTCTTCTTGCATGGCTATGCACCATTGTTCATCTTTAAGCGCTTCCTCAACGTTTTTGGGTTCAATCTGTGACACAAAAGCTACATACATACAAAATCGGAAGAAATGTTGTCATTTTCCATTAAGCAAATATTTGCTTCTACTTCCAAGTCACTTGATTCTGAGCTTGAGTCACTATTTTCCCAAGCAATATAGGCTTTCTTATTGAAGACCTTTTTGCCTTTGAATTCATCATTCTTCTTATTTGGACATTCGGTCTTTACATGTCCTGATTCACCACAACCATAGCATTTTATATTTACAGAAGAATTTTCCCTTACCTTTCCTTTACCTTTGAAGGGATGTCTTCCTTTGGCTTTCATGAATTTGGTGAACTTTTTTATCATAAGACTCAACTCTTCTTCTTCATCGTTTGAGTCTTCTTCTTCCCTTTTATTTTTACCTTTGGAGATTTCGGTTTTGAAGGCTAAATTCTTCTTTTGATATTGCCCTTCTTCATCGTTTAGCCTACCAAGCTCAAGCTCATGCTCTCTTAGCTTTCCGAATAGCGCCGCCATTGACATTGTGGCAAGGTTTTGTGACTCCGAGATGGTCGTCACCTTAGGTTGCCATTTCCTATCCAAAGATTTTAAAATTTTAACATTTAATTCATCAACGTCAAATATTTTACCTAATCCGGTGAGATGATTCACAATATGAGTGAAACGCTTTTGAACGTCGAAAATCGTTTCGCCTTGTTGCATCCAGAACATCTCGTAATCTTGGATTAGAGAATTTTTCCTTGCTCTTTTGATGTCGTCGGTACCTTCATGGGTCACTCTAAGCATTTCCCACATTTCTTGGGCACTTTTACAAATAGAAATCCTGTAAAACTCGTCAAGCGTTAAAGCAGATGAAATTATATTTCTAGCCATAACGTCAAATTGTGCTTTTCTGTTTTCTTCTGCAATCCATCTAGAAAAAGGTTTAAGAACGTCAACATCGTTCTTTGTAACTTTAGGAACAAATGGACCATTTAAAATAGCGTCCCAAACGCCTCTATCAACAAACTCTAAAAAGATTTGCATTCGTACCTTCCAAAAAGGATAATTTTGACCCGCAAAAAGTGGGGGTCTGTTCATAGACGCACCTTCGGCAAAAGTTTGATTTTGTCCGGCCATTTTCGAAAATTTGAATGACTATCAAAGCAAGCTCTGATACCACTTGTTAGAATCGCGCAGCGGAATGTTCGCGTGGTCGGACAAAAACCAAGAGGGGGGGTGAATTGGTTTCTTAATAAAAATTAGGTTTTCAAAATTTTCCCAAAATTTTCCCGATTAAAATCTGTGTAAATGTAAATAGAGAAGAGAAAAGAATCTTACACAGGAAATTTATACTGGTTCGGATCAAAAGACCCTACGTCCAGTTGCTAATCACTCAAACAGAGGATTAACGCTGTCATTATAATCAAGTTGTTACAAACAAGTTACAATTGAAAAGATAAAGATAAGAAAACACCTCTCTTGAAATCCACAAGAGATGATGAACAGCTTTCCCTAGAGACGGCACAACACACAATCCACTAAGAACTCCACTTAGTGATTCTTATCGCTTCTAGCCCACACCAGGTTCCAAAAGCCCCTTTTTCTTGCAACAAACAGTTCTCTGGCACTCACAACACTTAACTTTTGTATGAAAATGTTGTTCTTATTTTCTGAGTGCCATGGAGAAGCTTAAGTAGAGAAATTAGGGTTTGGGAATTGGGAATTTCGGAATTAGGGTTCTTGGAAATAGGGTTTTCGAAAATAGGGTTGATTTGAAGTTAAAATTCGAAATCTGACTGAAATAATCGATTAAATCAAGAGTTAATCGATTATTACAGAGCCAAAATCAATAGAACCCTGAAACTCACTGTTTTAATCGATTAAAAGGGGTTTTAATCGATTAAACCGCCTGTTAATCGATTAACAGGAGTTTTAATCGATTAAACCAGTGAGCAAATACAGAAAATGGTCTTTTTCATTGTTTTAATCGATTATTTCCCTATTTAATCGATTAAAGCCGAGCCTGGATGATAAATTTGAGCTTTTTGAAGCTTCTAAGGTGCAGAGTATGTACCGGCTATCTTAAACACTAATATTACAGACTCAATCTAATTGAAACAGAGTTATTACAATATAAAACAAGTCTTCAACACTCTAAGTCTTTGAGTTCTTGAATCATCATCAAAATCAACAATCTTCATGTCCATCAAGTGCAACATCAAGTCCTTGAATGTTCAACAAAGGCTAGAGTCCTCATGGTCCAAATATATTAAATTCGTTCTTGCCCACCAAAAATACCTCTAAGGGTGTGGAGAACATGAAAAAAGAGGTGTGTTTCCTTTTGGGTTGTCCCAAGGCAACCAATCCCGCATCCTAAGCTTCTTCCTCTCCAAAAAGGGGTGTAGGACATGAAAAAGGAGTGTCCTACACCTTTGGGCTGCCCATGCATGTATCCTATGGATCCAAGGCTTCTTTTCCACCAAAAAAGGTAGTATTCTTCAAAAAGGAGGTGCAAAAAGTGAGCCTACAAAAGAAAAGCGAAAATAAGTGAAAAACTTAGAAAAAGAAAATACTAAGTAAATTCAAAATGGAAGGTGAAGAGGAGGTCTCCCTTCTAGTCATGGTTCTAATAATCCTCCTAGGGATGACCTCTCCCGCCTTTGGGACAACTAGGGAATCATCAGCTGGTGGGACATGAACGTTGTCGGTATAGACTTGGCATTTGTGACATCTTTTGACATATTGGTGACAATCACCTTCCATCGTAGACCAAAAGTATATTGCCCTTAGGATTTTCTTTACCATGACATGCCCTGGTGTGTGGGTTCCGAAGACTCCTTCATGAATTTCTTTAATTAGGGTTTGAGATTCTTCTTGGTTTACACACCTTAGCAAGCTAGAGTCAAATTTTTTCTTGTAGAAGGTTTCTCCAATTAGCGTGAACCCTACGACCCTCTTCTGAATGCTCCTTTTATCGTTATCGTTAATTCCTTTGGGATATTCATGAGGTATTGCTTGATATCATGATACTAAGGGGATTTGTCTTCCTCACTGTTTATTGCCATGCAAAAAGCTTGTTTTTCATGCAGCCTAATTCTGATAATTGGCATCTCATGTTCCTGATTTAAGGCGAACATGGATGATAAAGTACCAAGGGCATATGCAAATTGATTGTCTTCTCGAGGTATGTACTCGAAAACGACGTTTTCCATCCTCAAAGTCATATTACGAATGTACTCTAAAATGGGATCAATTTGGAATTTATGGTTTCCCATTCACCTTTGAGTTGGTAAATAACAAAGGATGAGTCACAAAAAACTTTGAGTTTGATTATCCCATGATCTAGAGCTGCTTGGACTCCTAAGGCGCAGGCTTCATATTTAACCATGTTGTTCGTGATATCAAAGTTCAGCTTGACTGTTACCAGGATGTATTTCTTTTCTGGGGATATTAAAACAACTCCAACCCTGTGTCCAAGCATATTCGAGGCTCCATCGAAGAACATATTCCACACATTATCTTCAGGTTCTTCGTGTTAGATGTGCATTATATGCTCATCTGGAAAGTCATCTTGTAGGGATTGATATCTGTTGATACGTGTGCTAGATAATCTGCTAGAGGACTACCTTTGATAGTTTTTTGGGTGACATGGACAATGTCGAATTCTGATAGGAGTACTTGCCACCTAGCTATCCTTCCGGTCAAGACGGGCTTTTCAAATAGATATTTGATTGGATCCATTTTGGAAACCAACCAAGTCGTGTGTCTAACCATATACTGTCGGAGACATTGAGTTGCCCACACCATTGCACAACATGTTTTTTCGAGTGATGTATAC
This sequence comes from Sphenostylis stenocarpa, assembly GCA_963425845.1. Taxonomy (NCBI): domain Eukaryota; kingdom Viridiplantae; phylum Streptophyta; class Magnoliopsida; order Fabales; family Fabaceae; genus Sphenostylis; species Sphenostylis stenocarpa. The sequence continues at coordinate 25,361,286 of OY731408.1, forward strand.
TGGGTCTCATAGTCTAGAAATTTCTTGCTGAGGTAATATATGGCTTGCTCTTTCTTTCTCGTATCATCTTGTTGACCAAGCACACATCCCATAGATTCAATGAGTACTGATAGATAAAGGATTAGAGGTTTTCCTTCAATGGGTGGTACTAGTACTGGTGGATTGGTCAAGCACATCTTAATCTTTTCGAAAGCTTGCTGACACTCATTATTCCAAACTGTCAATTGATTTTTGCACAACAGTTTGAAGATAGGTGCAAACTTGTCTGTGAGTTATGCGATAAACCTTGCTATGTAGTTTATCCGGCCCAAAAACCCTCTGACTTCCTTTTTTGTTCTTAGTGGGGGCATTTCCAAAATTGCCTTGGTTTTATCAGGGTCTACCTAGAGAGCATGAGCTTGATCTTGGAAGGCTAAATGAGGAAGAAGGTCAATACCAAAAGAAGAACCTTGCCTTCAAAACCGAAATTTCCAAAGGTAAAAATAAAAAGGAAGAAGAAGAAAACTCGGAAAATGATGAAGAAGAGTTGAGTCTTATTATAAGAAAGTTCACCAAATTCATGAAAGCAAAAGGAAGACATCCCTTCAAAGGTAAAGGAAAGGTAAGAGAAAGTACTTCCGTAAATATAAAATGTTATGGTTGTGGTGAAGCAGGGCATGTAAAGACCGAATGCCCAAACAAGAAAAACGATGAAAACAAGGGCAAAAAGCAATTCAAGAAGAAAGCCTATATTGCTTGGGACAACAGTGATTCAAGTTCGGAATCAAGTGACTGGGAAATAGAAGCAAACATTTGCTTAATGGCAAATGACAACATATCTTCGGATTTTGAGGTTAGTGATTCCGACTCATCTTCTAGTGATGAAAATGACCATGATGAATTGCAAAATGCTTACAATGAATTATTTATTGCTTTTAAGAATTTGAAAGATGAATATGAAGTTGTAAAGAAGAATCTAAGTAGATCCGAAAAGGAAAATGAGTCCTTAAAATTGAAAATTGCATGTTTAGAAGAAAAGGAGGTAGCTAATACGAAAATTGTATGTTTAGATGAGGATAAAAACTTAGCATGTGCAAACTGTAAAGAGCATGAATATGACATAGATATTCTTAACCATTTGCTAGACAAAACCGAAAAGGAAATAGATGATCTTAAGAAGCATGAAATGGTGTTTGCACAAAATAATGTAAATCAACGAGTTCCTTTGAAAAAGGGTAAAACTAAAAAGAAAAGAGTATGGGTAGAAAAAGGATCTAGAGCATGTTTGGTAAATAATGCATCTTATTCCATAGCTACATCAAAAGCATGTTTTTATTGCATGAAACAAAGTCATACCTCAAATAGATGTAAAATTAAACATTTTGGTGTTCCTAAAGGTAAATACATTTAGGTTCCAATTGTTAAATAATTTTGTTTGTCTCTAACCCCAAGGACCCAAAAGTTATGGGGACCTAAGTTTACTATGTTCTTGTTTTGTAGGAAACTTCCAAATCAAAGAAGTCTATGTGGTATCTTGATAGTGGATGCTCAAAACATATGACTGGAGATAAATCGAAATTTGTGAGTTTCAAAGCCAAAGAACAAGGATATGTGACTTATGGGGATAACAACAAAGGGAAGATTCTCGGAATTGGAAACATAGGTGGTGCAAACACATTGGAGATTAAAGATGTGCTTCTTGTTGATGGTTTAAAGCATAATCTCCTTAGCATAAGCCAATTATGTGACAAAGGATTCAAGGTAATCTTTGAAAGCAAATTTTGGACCATTCACTTGATAGATTCTGAAAATGTAGCATTGAAAGGCATTAGGCATAACAACATATATTTGATTGATTTGGATTGTTTGCATGAGTCAAGTATAACATGTTTAGTTGCTAAGGAAGAGAACCCTTGGTTATGGCATAAGAGAGCGGCTCATATAAATATGCATCATTTGAACAAATTGATCTCAAAAGACTTAGTTATTGGATTGCCTAAGTTAAAATTTGAAAAAGATAGATTGTGTGATGCATGCCAAAAGGGTAAACAAGTAAAATCATCATTTAAATCAAAGAATGTTATTTCCACTTCAAAACCCCTAGAATTATTACATTTAGACTTATTTGGACCTTCTAGGATAAAAAGCTTTGGTGGAAATTATTATGGACTTGTAATTGTTGATGATTACTCTAGATATACTTGGACATTTTTCCTAACTATGAAAAGTGAAGCTTTTAAGGTCTTTAGAAAGTTTGCTAAACAAATTCAAAATGAGAAAGACCTAAGAATTAAAGTTTTAAGAAGTGACCATGGTGGTGAGTTTCAAAATGAAAAGTTTGAGAATTATTGTGAAGAAAATGGAATATTACATAACTTTTCTGCTCCTAGGACTCCCCAACAAAATGGTGTAGTTGAAAGGAAAAATAGGTCATTAGAGGAACTTGCTAGAACTATGTTAAATGAATCTAATGTTCCTAAATATTTTTGGGCTGATGCGGTTAGTACTGCATGTTATGTTTTAAATAGAATGCTCATTAGGTCAATTATTAAATCTACTCCATATGAATTGTTTAATGGTAGAAAACCTAATGTTGCTCATTTAAAGATTTTTGGATGTAAATGTTTTGTGCTAAATAATGGAAAGGACAATCTAGGAAAATTTGATTCAAAAGCCGATGAGGGCATTTTTCTAGGATATTCATTAAATAGCAAGGCATATAGAGTGTTTAATAGGAGAACTTTAAATATAGAAGAATCTATACATGTTACCTTTGATGAGATTGTAGACCTTGGAGGAAATCCTCTTGAGTCAAATAAAGAACTTGCAGGTGATGATGAATACATAAGAGAGGCCCTTGATGAATTATACTTGGAAAATAATGAGCCTTCTCAAACTCCTCAATTAGCAAAAGAATGGCAATCACCTAGAGGACTCTCAATGGACAACATCATAGGTGACATCTCAAAAGGGGTAAGAACTAGAAATATGATAAATTTTTGTATGTCTGTTGCTTTTGTGTCACAGATTGAACCTAAAAACATTGAGGAAGCACTTAAAGATGATCAATGGTGCATAGCCATGCAAGAAGAACTTAACCAATTTGAAAGGAATCAAGTCTGGGAATTAATCCCAAGAGAAGAGTCACATCAAGTTATTGGAACTAAATGGGTATTCAGAAATAAGCTTGATGAAGATGGAAACATAACAAAGAATAAAGCCAGACTTGTTGCAAAAGGCTATTGTTAGGAGGAAGGTATAGATTATGATGAAACTTATGCTCCTGTTGTCAGGTTAGAGGCTATACACCTACTTCTTGCTTATGCATCGATGAAATTTAAATTATATCAAATGGATGTAAAGAGTGCATTTTTAAATGGTTTTATTAAAGAAGAAGTGTATGTAGAGCAACCCCCTGGATTTGAGGATTTTAATTATCCTAATCATATTTTCAAATTAAAGAAAGCATTATATGGGTTGAAACAAGCTCCTAGATCTTGGTATGAAAGATTAAGTAGTTTCCTAACTGCAAATGATTTTTCAAGAGGAAAAATTGATTCTACACTATTCATTAAGAAAGTTAAAGAACATATCTTATTGGTCCAGGTATATGTTGATGATATAATTTTTGGATCAACTGATAATTCGTTATGTGTAGAATTTGCTAAGATAATGCAGGGAGAGTTTGAAATGTCTATGATGGGAGAATTGACATTCTTCCTTGGACTACAAATCAAGCAACTTAAAGATGGCATTTTCATCTCTCAAACCAAATACTGCAAAGAGATACTTAAAAAGTTTGGAATGGACACCTCAAAGGAAGCTAACACACCCATGGGAACTTCATGTTATCTAGACAAGGATGAATCAGGTTTGGAAGTTAATCAGTCTATGTATAGAGGTATGATAGGATCACTGTTATACTTAACTGCAAGTAGACCTGATATTATGCATTCTGTCTGTGTGTGTGCTAGATTTCAGGCTTGTCCAAAAGAATCTCACCTAATTGCAGTAAAACATATTTTAAAATACTTAAAAGGAACTACTGGTTTTGGTTTGTGGTATCCATCTGATGCTTGTATTAGTTTAATAGGATATTCTGATGCTGATTATGGTGGATGTAAAATTGATAGAAAAAGCACTAGTGGGACATGTCATTTGCTAGGTTCATCCTTAATATCTTGGCATTCTAAGAAACAGGCATGTGTTGCTTTGTCTACCACTCGAAGTCGAATATATTGCGACTGGTAGTTGTTGTGCTCAAATTCTGTGGATGAAACAACGAGTTAGAAGATTATAGTATCTTTTTAAATGACATACCTTTGATGTGTGATAATACGAGTGCAATAAATCTAACTAAGAATCTAGTAATGCACTCTAGGACTAAACATATAGAAATAAGACATCACTTTTTAAGAGATCATATCAGCAAAGGAAACTGTAAAATAGAGTATGTAGATACCAAACGTCAATTAGCAGATATATTTACTAAGCCTCTACCCAAGGATAGATTCTATGATCTTAGAAGAGACTTAGGGATATTAGAAATAGCTTAAATTCTGCTTAATCTGACTGTTCTTGGATGATTGTAATGTTATAATTCGTGGTGTAGGATGTTCATAGGTTATCATGTGTATAAACCTCAAAAATTTGATGTATCCTCTGGAATAATCGATTAATTGGAGTTATAATCGATTATTTTCCCTCAAAACATCCAAAACAGAGTATTCTTCTCTGGAATAATCGATTATTTCGCAAAATAATCGATTAAAACCAGCTGATAATCGATTATCAGCTGAAAATAATCGATTAAATGTAACTGATACTGGTTTAATCGATTATTCTGAATTTTAATCGATTAAACCTGACCAGTTTAGCCTTCTAGCCGTTGCCAACGGATCTTTTGACCTATATTCTCTTCTATATGAACGTTGGACATGATTTTGCTATATATAGAGACCTCTAGTTCACTTATACTCACTTCTAACTCTTGAAATCAAGCTTTCTTGCCTTATTATACTCTCTTTGTCACCTTATTTCATCACTTGTCCTTCTAGATTTTCTTGATATTCATCTACTATTTCAAATGGCCTCATCTTCTTGCCCTAAGATCCCAACTAGAAGAAGATCTGCACCCTCCTCTCATCCCCGTCCTAATTCTGTAGAAGGATGGATCTCTGATGTAGATGGCCAACAAGAATTTCTAACCTACTGGAAGGAAAAGACTATTATTTCTCCCAAATTTCTTATTGGTGAGCAATTCATTCATAGTGGATTCAATTTTCCTAATCTTCTTGAAATTCAAGGAGTTCTCCCGTTTATCCAAATGCAAGGTACGTACTATCCTGACTTAGTTAGGGTATTCTACTCTAGATTCAAATTTAGAGATCAAATTGCTACATCCCGTGTAAAAGGGGTTACAATAATTCTTGATGATGATATTTGGGAGAATGTTGCTCACTTTCCAATTAGAGAAGATGCTATTAACGTTTATGGTGAGCTAGATGACTTTGACAGGTTCCTAGCTTATCGCTCTTTTCTACGGAATCCCTCCATGGAGATTGGGCGTATCCTTCATGCTGGACCTTTGAAAGAGGAAGAACGCATGATTCTACATTTACTTGTATGGATCTTATGTCCCCGGGCTACAAATCATGTCCAATGCTCTTCCATTGATCTTCGAATTATTCATGCCATAATGAATAATGAACCTTTAGATTGGGGTGTTCTTGTCACAATGACCATGCTTAAAGAAAAACGTCATCCCACCTTCAAAATTCCATATGCCCTCCTAGTCTCCCGTATTCTTGAATATAAAGGAGTGAATGTTGAAGGTGAACAAGCTGTTAGAACAAATAACTTAAATCGCATGCTGGACAGCACATTGATTCACCTCCAAATGGTGCGGGTCAATGACATTTATGTTCACAAAGATGACGCTCCTAATCAAGGTGATGCAAATGAAGACTCTGATGAAGATATGCCTCCAGCGCTGAGTTTCCCTCTGACCAATTCCAAAGTGTTGGAACTTCCTGTACTCATCATGAAACAAGACAATCCATGGAAGACATGTTATCTGACATGAATCAGAGGATGCAATCATTTTTTAATCTTTCTGGAGTACGGCATGAGGAGCTGATTCGCCGTATATCTGATGTAGATGATAAAGTGTGTCGTTTAGAAAATAGATTTGATGCACACTTTAATGATGATGATAGTGCAGAATTTTAAATTTTGTTGAGTATTTTCTTTTGTTATTGCTTTGTGATTGTAATGAATAATTGTTTCTGCAATAAAATATGATGTTTCTTTAATGCTTTGATTGAGGGGGAGTCTTCTCCAACTTATGCATATTTTGAGGGGAAGCTCTTATGATTGTTATTGCAGAGCGCTTTTTGATTATAATCAAAATAGGGGGAGAAAAATTTAAAGCCTCTTATGAATTGCATTTAAATATTATCTGGTATGTTTAATATGTTTGTTAGTATGACAGATAAAACAGGTTATTGCAAGGGCTTTAAAAGATAATTTTGATCATCATCAAAAAGGGGGAGATTGTTGAACATTCAAGGACTTGATGTTGCACTTGATGAACATGAAGATTGTTGATTTTGATGATGATTCAAGAACTCAAAGACTTAGAGTGTTGAAGACTTGTTTTGTATTGTAATAACTCTGTTTTAATTAGATTGAGTCTGTAATATTAGAGTTTAAGATAGCTGGTACATAGTCTGCACCTTAGAAGCTTCAAAAAGCCCAAATATATCATCCAGGCTCGGCTTTAATCGATTATATAGGGAAATAATCGATTAAAACAGTGAGAAAACCATTTTCTGTATAAACTCACTGCTTTAATCGATTAAACTTCAAAATAATCGATTATTACGTTTGATAATCAATTAAAACGCCTAATAATCGATTAAAACAAAGAGGTTTTGGGTTCTGTTGTTTTTGGCTCTGTTTTAATCGATTATAACTCCATTTAATCGATTATTTCAGTCTGTTTTTTATTTTAAACTTCAAATTAACCCTATTTTCGAAAACCCAATTACCAAGAACCCTAGTTTCGAAATCCCCAATTCCTAAACCCTAATTTCTCTACTTAAACTCTTCTTTGGCACTCAGAAAAGTAGAACAACCTTTTCCATACAAAAGTTAAGTGCTGTGAGTGCCAGAGAACTGTTTGTTGCAAGGAAAAGGGGCTTTTGGAACCTGGTGTGGGCTAGAAGCGATAAGAATCACTAAGTGGAGTTCTTAGTGGATTGTGTGTTGTGCCGTCTCTAGGAAAAGTTGTTCATCATCTCTTGTGGATTTCAAGAGAGGTGTTTTCTTATCTTTATCTTTTCAATTGTAATCTGTTTGTAACAACTTGTTTATAGTGACAACGTTAATCCTCTGTTGAGTGATTAGCAACTGGACGTAGGGTCTTTTGATCCGAACCAGTATAAATCTCCTGTGTAAGATTCTCTTCTCTTCTCTATTTACATTTACACAGTTTTTAATCGATAAAATTTGGGGGAAAATTTGAAAACCTAATTTTTATTAAGAAACCAATTCACCCCCCCTCTTGGTTTTTGTCCGACCACGCGATCATTCTGCTGCGCGATTCTAACAAAATTAAGCGATTTTAAGGGCTTATCATGGTCATAATCAACTCTTAAAGCCAACTCTTCATGCTCTCGACCTTTAACTGAGTAGGTATTTATTAAGAATAAATCTCACTAAGCAAAGATGTGTCAGGATTTTTCTTTTCTATTTGACTTCTCAGCCACTTCTCAGGGTGATTGTACTTACATTCTCAATAGGATTAATAATTGTATGTGAGAGGGTGAATTCGAACCTTGTTGTTGGAATGTGTTAATGGTAGTAGCCAGTTGTCCAATTTGGGTTTGCATGTAATTAAGGGTGGTTGTCATGCACGCTCAAGTTGTGCCCTTTGTGTTATCATTTGTTGCATGAATTGTTTCATCAGTTCTTCCAGGCCTAGCCCAAAGTTACCTTGTGCTTGTTGATGTTGTGTAATGTCAGTTAGTTTTTACTGTATTGACATATAGTGTTGATTCACCTGTTGTCTCATTAAAGGATGTTCATACTCCTATTGTTGGAGTGGTCTTGGTTGCTTGGCTGAAAAGGAATCTTTGGTGGCTAGTTGAACACAATACCATATTCCAAGTTTGGATGGTCTCTCTAGCTAAGATTATATGTAATCGAGTACGGGTTGTACTCCTATTATGACTTGTATGGATTTAATTTTCTGTAATGTTGTTGTTCAAAGAATATACCATCCACTGTTTCCCTAATTGAGTTTGGTGTCTCATGAAGTTGAGGGCTACATCAATGGGATGATCTACAGAGGTGCATATCCCACATAATTATTAATGTTATCAAAATATGTGCTGGTTCATAGCCAATTATCGCACCAAAGACTTTAGTTCCTTCAAAGTTCTATCAGGGTTTATGGCTTCAAGATCACTTGTCTACTGGAACGACAATGATAAATCATGAACTAATTACACAAGATAGGTTCCCAGTAAAGAGAGATTAGTCACTAATTGACATACTTAATACTAAGTCTTTCATAGGTAGAACCTTTCTAGACATGTACTCTCACACTCCCAAGTTATATCTAGAGTTTCCTACGAGAATGATTGTTTGGAATTTTCTTGCAAGGATAGTTATCTAGAATTTCATGCGAGAAGGATTAGAGATCACAAACAAACAAAATATAATTTTCTTTTATTTTATTTTTAATTTTTAATTTTACTTATTTTTGTTTTTTTAAATAAAGCAAAAAGAGAAAATTAAAAAAGAAAAAAAATGATATTAAATAATGTTATGAAACACAATTGTGTCTCCGAGCAATGATGCCATTTGACGTCAGCATTTTGGTTGCACAAAATACTGATAAAAAAATAAATAAATTTTTAAACTAATGTAGTATAATTACCTGTGTCGAATCTCACAAGGATATAGTTATAGAATATACCCATTACCACACATCATTTTCTCTAAAAATAGTAAATAGAGGGTTGATAAAAGAGTGAAAAAATAAAATTGATGCGAGAATAATAAAAATTAAAATCAAATTGTAATAGAATAATGATTATAATTAAAATTAAATTGAAGTAGAATTTAAATAACTAAAATTTATAAAATTAAAAACAAAGTATTTTTAATTAAATTAAAAAATTATCAGAATAAGGTGTAAAATAAAAAATAATTTAAAAAGAAAAAAATGCAGTAATTAGATTTTAAATTTCTTAAAACGATAACTCTAAAACTAAATTGATAATTGTAATTTGAATTAGAAAATAAATGAATTGAAAATGGAAATTAAGTATTACTCGGAATAAAACAAAAATTCTAAACAATTAAATAGCATAAATTAAAATGAGCACTAAATGAATAAATTAAACAAAATAATATAAGATGAAAAATTCAATAGAAATTGTAAATTAAATAAAAAAAAACAAATCGAAGTGCATTAACAGTAGATAAACTCGCCTAACTAAAAACTAAAATAAAAACTAAGAACAAAGAAGAAAACAGGGACGAAACAAAATAATAGTTCACCTTAGAATAGGATATTGTGGTTGTATGCATATATATCATTTCTTTTATGCTAAAACTATGAAAATATAATAAATTAAAAAATTATATTATATTATGTTTTTAATAAAAACATGTTAAATGTATTATTTATGAAAAAAATAATTAACTTAAAAAATATTCTTAAATAAAAAAAATAAAGAGTAAAATAATATATTGGAAAGGTTAATATAAGTCAAGACATATCATCACTAATGGGATTAAGTCATATCAAATTTGGACGGATAGAGCTGATAAGGTCTAGTCTAGTTCGTATGGGTTGGGAAGGCTGGGTGAGGTCGCATTGGATTGTGTAAAATATCAGAATTTCTAATAATGGACGACTCAGGTTGTATTAGTTGGGTCGAGATATTTTAGGGTGGATTATTGGGGCGAGAGGGTCAAACAGGGATGAAACATAATGAACTAATTGTAATAGGTTGTGTTTGATCTAATCCGAATAACCTAGAAAAGGACAAAACGAGTATAAAGATTGAGTCATTTTGAGTTAAGAAAGATCAACTTGATTGGGTTAGAACAAGCTTAATTTTATCAAACAATTGTGAAATGGATCCGTAAAGTCAAATGAGACCTTACAACTTGCACTACAAGAAAAAACGCTATTAGCGACCGACAAAATCGGTCGCTAATGGGCGAAAATCGGTCACTATTCTGTTAGCGACCGAAATTAGCGACCGAAATGGTTGGTCGCAAAAGGGCAAGTCGCTAATTTGTTAGCGACCGATTACATTTCGGTCGCTAAATAGCGACCGATGAGGTGGTTGCTAAATAATTTGGTCACTTATGCATTGAAGACCAAAATAGTGACCGAAAATAATATAATAAATCGGTCGCTAAATCCGTGGTAAAGTTTTAAAAAATAGTGACCGATATATTCGGTCGCTAATATATTAATATAATTATTTAAATAATAATTAAAATCGATCGCTAAATCGGTCGCTAAAATGGAGACAAAGTTAAAAATAATAGCGACGGATATAATCGGTCACTAATATATTAATTTAATTATTTAAATAATAATTTAAATCGGTCGCTAAATCGGTCGCTAAATTTGAATTGTATATTATAATAAATTTGTAGCGACCAAAAATTCGATCGCTAATCTAACCAAATCTGAAAATTTTCGTTTAAAATTTTGTATATCCAATTTGGCAACTCGCTAATTCATCCAAACACAACACAAATGAAAACTTAAGAACTAAAGTCAAAATTTGTATATCCAATTTTACAAAATTTGTACGTGCTTAATTCATCCAAACATAACACAAATGAAACTTAAGAACTTAACAACTACTCAAGATTCAAAGTCTTAATATCATAAAATTGAAAATTAGTCCTCTGGTATATTGTCGGTGTCATATTGACTTGTAGTAGGAATTTTATGAAGGAAGCCAAGATCTATTAATTATTCTATTATAATAATAATCCTAATTAATAATTGAAGGTCATTCTTTGAGGAAGCCAAGATCTGTCGATTCTGGATCAATGAAGGTGTGACTCGAAACTGCTCGAGCTCCTTCATTCTTCAATTCTCTGGCCCATTTAACTCTTTGGGATGGACGAAACCCGGTCCGAACACCTGCACTCTTATCAAATTACTCCAAACTTGTTCAACTCAATAAACAACAATTTTATACACTTTAGACCCTCTTTCACTTTGATGTTTTTATGAAATTATCAACAATTTTGTTGTCAGATCCATTGATTTAATGAGTATAAGAAGGCCTTGGTGATGATAACAATACTACAGAATGGAGTTAGAAATGATTGCCTGTATTCATAGAAGCAAGAAGTTCTTTCATTCTCAACTTTGCCCCAATTATTCCACCCTGCAGGCTTTATACATTGATCCATGAAAGTGAATGCAAAAACCACTCTTGCAAAAGGTCTCCATGGTCTTCCCGGATATGCATATGAAGTTCCCCCATTACCCGTGACAACACATCCGCAATGACACCACAAACAAAACATCATGTAAGGAACCAAAATGTTCACAACATAATAAAAGTACTTTACTTGTGTAGTATCCTTTCTTGGACTCGGAAGTTTAACAGATTAACACACCAAAGAAACACTCGTAAAGGGAGAGGAGCAAAATATTGACAAGGAAGCATAGAGTAGTATGAGATTCAAAGATTTTTATTCTAAGATTTCTTACAGGATTCCTGAATTCATTGAATTTTCAAGGGATCATTTCCCTAGCTTCAAGAGAATCTGGTTCTTGTTTTAACCTAGAATGTTTTTTTCTAATTAAATACTCCTAAATCTGTGTTAGCCATGCTTCTAAACATTTACAAACCAAACTGCAAAACTTAAAAGCAAGATCATCTTCAAAACCAAGCATTCTTTCATTATCTTAATCGGTTTTCATAAACATGACTCAGTCATGATGATAAACTTCAACCTAGGTACTTACTTGATTTCACATCAGAAGAACTAAGAGAGAACATATTTTGCCTTGGAATTGGAAAACAAAGTAAGAGTCACTAACATTGTTGTATTGTAGGGGAAACAAGATGATTGGGAAATGTCTCTTTCCTTGTTAAACAAGTTACAATGACTAAAAAAAATATTATGTGGGATGATGATGTTGTAAGTATTAGGCATGATCACACACCTCAGGAATACATAACCAGTTTTTTCCTGTGGAGAGTTTCTGCTCTGTGCAGTTATAAACCCTGCGGACTTGCAATGGATGTGACAATGTTCCAAGAGTGCGATACTATTACCAAAAATGAAGTCCACACTCCCTTCAATGTAACAATCTTTCAAGTATTGCTTTCCATAATGTAAGTACAAGTGTGTCCTATACTAATCACAAAATAAGTTTATTTATCACCTTGGTACCTCAGATTTTCCTCAAATGAAACAGAAGGATAATGGTGTACAAAACCATCTAGCCTAACAATCATGACCTCTTGTTAATTGAAGATCTTATTATGTTTACGCAACACACACTATAAAGGATACATCATGCACACATAACTTTCTAAAATCAAACTCAGAATAAAAATATGAAGACAGTGAAGCACCCGCCACCCAAGGAACCTGCAATTATAGAAAGCACAACGATCTCGTCGTTACTCCGAGTGCCACTGTCGCCTCGCACCCTGCTAGGTAAAAGAGGGAAACAAAAGAACAGTGTGCACAAGGTCTCTGCTAAAATTCCTTCATATTCTAAACATAACAATGGTGTTCATATTTTAAACAAAACAAAACAAGTTCCCAAATTGGTCTGTCAAGCACCACCAAATCCACAGTAAGAGGGATCTCGAAGAACCTATCTACTTCACAAATCCACCTACAACAAACCATAAAGAAATTCTGTCAAAATTATCTCTCCTATATTATTCACAATGCAAGAGAAAAATAGTATATACATTCAAACAAGCCAAACCTTGGTTGAGGGTGTCAGAGGCTGCGGAGGAGGTTAAGAACAGAGGTGTGGCGCGGTGGCTCACAGGGTGGCGTCCGGTTGACGAGGAGCTTTGGTGGAGGTTAGATTAGGGTGAGGGTTGACTTGGGGGGAGCAGTGAGGGGGCTAGGGCTCGCCGGGAGTGAGGAGGAGATACTGGCCAAGGTTAAGAGGAATGGCTGAGTCAGGCGCGAGAGTCAGGGTTATTTGGGGATAAGTGGCGCGAGATATGAAAATGAAAAATGTGGTAGTATATGATAGCGGTTAAATCTTAACCGCTATTATAATAGCATTTCTAATAGCGGTTAAAACTTAACCGCTATTATATAGCACGTCTAATAGCGGTTAAATCTTAACCGCTATTATATATTTTCAAATATGATCGATCATTTGAAAATGTACTCGATCATAACCAAAAAATGTGGATGTCGCTCGAGCGAGACAGTGTCGCTCAAGCGAAAAACCACCCGAGAAGGCCAATTTTGTGCAGGTGGCGTCGCTCGAGCGAGACCATTGTCGCTCAAGCGAAATACAACCCGAGAATGCCAATTTTGTGCAGGTCGCGTCGCTCGAGCGACCTTATTATCGCTTGAGCGAATGTTGACCTGCGTAAACGTCGATCAAAGTTAGCCGAATAATGTAACATGGGAGACCTCTTGTTAGAATCGGATGTCGCTCGAGCGAGTATAGTGTCGCTCAAGCGAAATACAACCCGAGACTTCACAATCTTAAAATATGGTTGTATATGATAGCGGTTCCACTCGAACCGCTATTAAAAACCACTTCTAATAGCGGTTAAACCTTAACCGCTATCTAATATACACTTTAGATAGCGGTTAACGTGGAACCGCTATTATATCCACTCAATTATGATCGATCATTTCAAATTATGATCGATCATAATTAAAACTTACATTAACTATTTTTTTGAATATTATGTTTTTAAATTTGCTATTAGAGAAAACCTTTCAGAATTCAAAATGTTAAATACTTTTAAATATTAAAATTAACTTTATCAAAAATTAGGAAAAAAAATTAATCCAAAAGAGTTCAAAAATGTATTATAATATTCTCAATTTTGAGTTTAATTATATTGTTCATTCTCAAAGTAGAAAATTATATTGTAATTATTTTAATTTAATAACATATAATTTAAATTTTTAATACTCAAATTAAAAGATTAAATAATAATGAATTTAATTCTTTAAATTGAGTATTTGGAAATTAAAATTATAGTTTCTCTGTTTTAAATAATTAAGATAAATAGTTAAAAATAGAAATCAAAACTAGTATTATCTTCAATTTATTAAAAACGTAATTAAATCTCTATTTTCTTAATTTTTTTTGTTTCAAACTTCTCAATTCTACATTTTTGTAACTTCTATCATTATATTATCATCCTCATCTCCTCCCATGTTCAACTTTATCTTTACAATAGTTAATATTCTTAAATAATGTTTATTTTTAATTATAATTTTTGAATATATATTTCAGAAATTAATCAATTCTAATCTATTATTTGAAAAACTAATCAATTCTAATCAATAATTTAGAAAACTAATCGATTATAATTAATTGTTTGAAAAAATTATCAAATATGATCGATCATTTTGAAGATCTGATCGATCAGAATCTCAAAATCTTATTGTATATGATAGCGGCTCCACCTGCACCGCTATTAAAAACCACTTCTAATAAGCGGTTAAACCTTAACCGCTATCTAATATGCACTTAAGATAGCGGTTAACATGGAACCGCTTATTATATCCACTCAATTATGATCGATCATTTCAAATTATGATCGATCATAATTAAAACTTATATTAACTATTTTTTTGAATATTATGTTTTTAAATTTGCTATTAGAGAAAACCTTTCAGAATTCAAAATGTTAAATACTTTTAAATATTAAAATTAACTTTATAAAAAATTAGGAAAAAAAATTAATCCAAAAGAGTTCAAAAATGTATTATAATATTCTCAATTTTAAGTTTAATTATATTTTTCATTCTCAAAGTAGAAAATTATATTGTAATTATTTTAATTTAATAAAATATAATTTAAATTTTTAATACTCAAATTAAAAGATTAAATAATAATGAATTTAATTCTATAAATTGAGTATTTGGAAACTAAAATTATAGTTTCTCTGTTTTAAATAATTAAGATAAATAGTTAAAAATAGAAATCAAAACTAGTATTATCTTCAATTTATTAAAAGTGTAATTAAATCTCTATTTTCTTAATTTTTTTTGTTTCAAACTTCTCAATTCTACATTTTTGTAACTTCTATCATTATATTATCATCCTCATCTCCTTCCATGTTCAACTTTATCTTTACAATAGTCAATATTCTTAAATATTTTATATTTTTAATTATAATTTTTAGTATATATTTCAGAAATTAATCAATTATAATCTATTATTTGAAAAACTAATCAATTCTAATCTATAATTTAGAAAACTAATCGATTATAATTAATTATTTGAAAAAATTATCAAATATGATCGATCATTTTGAAAATCTAATCGATCAGAATCAAAAAATCTGGTTGTATATGATAGTGGTTCCACTAAAAGAGCACTTCTAATAGCGGTTAAACCTTAACCGCTATCTAACTATATTTTATTTATTGATTGATACATTTTTTCATCAGATATCGCTCGAGCGAGACTATAGTCGCTTAAGCGAAACACAACCCGAGAATGCCAATTTTGTGCGGGGCGTGTCGCTCGAGCGAGACCATTGTCGCTCAAGCGAAATACATTTTAGATAGCGGTTCCACAGAACCGCTCTTAAAAGCGCAGTTATAATAGCGGTTAACCCTTAACCGCTATCTAAATTATAGTTTAGATAGCGGTTAACGTGGAACCGCTATCATATCTTCTCAATTATTATCTATCATTTCTAATTATAATTGATCATAATGAAAACTTACATTAACTATTTTTTTGAATATTATGTTTTTAAATTTGCTATTAGAGAAAACCTTTCAGAATTCAAAATGTTAAATACTTTTAAATATTAAAATTAACTTTATCAAAAATTAGGAAAAAAAATTAATCCAAAAGAGTTCAAAAATGTATTATAATATTGTCAATTTTGAGTTTAATTATATTGTTCATTCTCAAAGTAGAAAAATATATTGTAATTATTTTAATTTAATAAAATATAATTTAAATTTTTAATACTAAAATTAAAAGATTTATGTTGCATGAGGTTTCTTCACTTAAAAGATTTTGCAAAATGCCTCTAAAAATGTTTTTAACAATTAAAAACAAAGTATTTTGACAAAAGATTTCTCAAACAAGTTTTTAACCGATACAGACTTTGATAGAACCGATTAAAATTACTTAAAATGTCAAGTGAAATGTTTTTACAATATTTTAATCGATACAACTTGATTTTAATCGATTAAAACCACTTAAGGGTTCAGGATGATCGATCAAAATGCAATTATGACCGATCAGAATCAGTTATGATCGATCAGAATTTAGTTATGACCGATCAGAACTATTTTAATCGATTAAATCTCGTTTCAATTGATTAAAACAATTTAAAAATTTCTACACAGCGTTTTAATCGATTAAAACTTATTTTTATCAGTTAAAATAACTTGAAAAGTTTTACAAGAAAGTTTTGCAGTATTTCAATCGATTGAATCGCGAAACAATCGATTAAATCAACTTAGAAGATTTTTTGTAAAGTGTTTTAATTGATATAAACGTTGTCGTATCGAGTTAAAACAAATCTGTTAAAGAATCAAGAACGTATTAATGGATTAAAAGAAGTTTTAACATATTAAAGCTGCACTTTTAACAGATTAAAAGAATCTTTTAACAGATTAATTAAACCAGTAGCTTTGAAAATCTTCTATAAAAACAGTTTGGCTTGAACTTTTTTAACATACATTGAATATAATCTTTTACACATCCTTGAGCAATCAATCAAGCAAACTTCAACACTCTTTTCAAGAAAGATTCGCATCAGTTTTTGAGAAGTTCTTTGAAAATCTTTCTTGAGGCAACTTGATTTCTTTTGAAGAAGAAACACTTACAGCAGAATTGCATAAACTGGTTTGAGCATTCTAGTTTCTTCTTTTTCATTTCTTTACATTCTTTTTGTATTGTTTGGTGCACTGGAATTTGGGCACTTGGTTTCTCTCAGTCTGGAATTTGGTTGTAGAGGTTATTAAGAGCTGGAATTTGGTAATACTAGAAAACATTTCAGAAAGCAAAATGTTAAATACTTTTAAATATTAAAATTGACTTTATAAAAAATTAGGAAAAAAAATTAATCAAAAAGAGTTCAAAAATGTATTATAATATTTTCAGTTTTAGTTTAATTATATTTTTCATTGTCAAAGTAGAAAAATATATTGTAATATTATTTTAATTTAATAAAATATCATTTAAATTTTTAATACTAAAATCAAAAGATTAAATAATAATAAATTTAATTCTTTAAATTTAGTATTTAGAAACTAAAATTATAGTTTCTCTGTTTTAAAAAATTAAAATAAATATTTAAAAATAAAAATCAAAACTATTATTATGTTAAATTTATTAAAAGTATAATTAAATCTCTATGTTCTTCAATTTTTTAATATAAATTTTTAAAATATAATTTAATTTCGATTGAAATTTTCAATTGAAAAAGAAATTCAAGAATATTTGTTATTAAACTTTTCTTAAACAATGTATTGAATAGTTAACATCACTCTAGTCTTAATTTATTACAATTTAAATTTTTAATAAATTTGATTTATTACAATTCATTTTGTTAATATTGAGACAAAAGTTTATTTTTAAAGTATATTTTAAAAATTAAAATATTTTTAAAAAATAAATTACTTTTAAAAAATAAATTGTAAAAAATATACTAAAACAATTAAAGTATATTTATAAAAAAAAATTAAATATAATAAAAAAATAATATTCATTAGCGATCGATTTCAATTCGGTCGCTATTTTCTCATTAGCGACCGATTTTAATTCGGTCACTATTTCAATTTGTAATTCGGTCGCTAAATCAATCGCTAAATGATTTTTTTATTTTAGTATGAAAATAGCCATCGATTTAGCGATCGAAATTTTGCGACGCAAAATATTGGTCGCTATTTCAGTCGCTAAATAAAAAAGTGCAAAATAAATCATATTTTGGTCGCTAAATCGGTCGCTAATTGCAATCGAATAAAAGTGGTCGCTGAATCGGTCGCTAATTGCGACTGAATTAAAGTGGTCGCTAAATCGGTCGCTAATTGCGACCAAAATTAAATCAGTCGCTAAAGCGGTCGCTAATTTCGGTGGCTAAATATGTTTTTTCTTGTAGTGTTGGTCAAACCATATTAAGTTATTCAGGATGGATCGGCCTACATTAAAATAGGTTAAAATGGATGTAAGATGTTCCAGTTAACATTATATATTTGAAAAAAGAAAAAAATATCAAAATATATATGCTTAATTTTTAAAGTGAAATTTAAAATTATATAATTTTAAGTATTAAATTACTATGATAAATTTTAAGAATATTAATTTATTATAGAATTTTTATCCAGACCACTTATTTGGTCAATTATTTTAAATTCTCTATTTTATTATTGATAATTTAGAATAAATTATCTTTATTAATTTAAAATTTTATTGTAAAGTTAAAAAATTACTTGTTTTTAATTCTTATTTATGAAATATATTTTGAAACAATCAAATTATAAAAAGTAAACTGATTTGAGTATAATTTTGTAAAAATAAATCCACTTTTAATAGTATTCATACATAAAATATTTAATTACAAATTTCTTGCAATTCTAACATCTAAATGTTAATAATAATAATAATAAAAAAAATACAAATTTATAATAAGTTACAATGATATCAATTTTAACATTTTAATAACAATAAAGTTTAACACTTAGCGACTGGATATACAAGCTAACTATCAACTAAAATTGTTTAAATTAAAAAACCTTTGAAACCTTTTTTTTTTTTTTAATTTAAACTTCCATGATAATGAACATATACTTTCTTTTTATGCAGAATCAGAATATGCAGAATTAGAATGTACCTCTGATAAATATGAAGTTAATTTTAATATAGTGAGAGAAAAAAATGTTAAACTTGTCCATGATAAAATGATATCCCATACTATTTTGGAATTCAATCATGGAAGACAAGAGAGTGAAAAGGAAATAATAACTCTAAAAGTTTTGTCCGCCATTGATTAAAAGTACAAAGCTTAATTATTTTAATAAAGACGACTGACATTTTCTTTTTTTTTCTTTTACTAAAGCAACTTTAGCTTTTCCTTTCAACAGAAAGGGTTTGCCAGAACACGTGTGGTTGCAGAGAGGATATCTATCATGTTCGTAATGGCCATAGTTACATTGCTGCATAATTTATAAATTATAACCTTTTTATATTAATATATATAACTATTTCAGACAAACATAACACTGCCTCAACACAGGAACCAAAAACATAAAATAACACTATTCCATATGCATGCACTAATAAAATACTTTTGTGTTTTGACGGATATTGAGTTTATAATTTATATAATTTTTAACCTTTTAATGTGCTTTTTTCTGTTATATTTTATTTTTACAAAAATTATATGCTTTTGGATATGTGTTTTGATATTTACACACTTATGGATAATGAAAAATATTATGCATATTCAAATTATATATTTAAAAATATTATCACATTAGGGTTTATCAAGTTTGCTTTCAAATTGACAACTAAAATAAGTCACTTATTTTCATATAGTGTTCAACATCAGATAGTATAAAAAGAATTTGAAAGAACTAATATGATAAAAAGTATCACAGTATCCCTTGGCAAACAATAATAGAATATAGTATTTCCAAATTTGAAGTATGTTGAGGGCTAAACTACATAAACTTCTTGCTTTTATGTGCTTGTGGTTGTGGTGGAGTGCTTGTATTTATGTTGATGCAGCAGGTGACAGTTTAAAGGCCGGCGATACAATGAATTTCTCTTCAGCACTACATTCTAAGAGTCGCAAATATTTTCTAGAGTTTTATTTGCTAGGGAAGTCATCTAATTATTATTTGGGAATACAAAAAGCATATGACAATTTTATAGTTTGGACAGGTAACAGAGAAGAATCTATCTACCAGACTGATGCAGTTCTATCACTAAACTTCTCTGGCGTGCTGAAAATAGAATCTCAAATAGATAAGAAACGAATTATCCTTTATTCTCCTCCTCAACCTATCAACAACACTATGGCCACTTTGTTGGACACAGGCAACTTCGTGCTTCAACAAGTTCACCCCAATGGGACTAACACTCTCTTGTGGCAGAGTTTTGATTATCCAACCGACTTTTTGCTCCCCACCATGAAGTTAGGTGTTAATCACAAAACAGGCCATCACTGGTCACTGGTGTCATGGGTGACCAATGAGCGTGTGGCTCCAGGTGCCTTCAGTCTTGAATGGGAACCGGCGGGACAAGAACTGTTCATAAGGAGACGAGGAAAGGTTTGTTGGCGAAGTGGGAAATTGAGGAGCAATAGATTTGAGCACATTCCAGAAGATGCACAACGCGTGTTGAAGTACAGCATAGTGTCTAACCAGGATGAAGACTCTTTCTCCTTTACATCTACAAATGAAAATCATACACGGTGGTGGTGCCTTTCGAGTAAAGGGCAGTTATCTTACAATAACGAAGAAGGATATGTTGCAAGGGCTGATCTGTGTTATGGATATAACAACAGTGATGGAGGGTGCCAAAGATGGCAGGAAATACCTATGTGCAGGAATCCTGGTGATGTGTTTACCAAAAAGATTCTTCACCCCAATTATGACGATGCAATCTATGATCTAAATTACAATATTAGTTACAGTGATTGTGAGGCCAGTTGCTGGAGCAATTGTTCTTGCAATGGATTCAAAGAATTCTTTTCTGATGGAACTGGATGTAAATTCTATCATTGGAATTCATCCGAAAATTATACTATTGACAGTACTGTTTTTGGTGTAGACTTTTACATACTGGAGAACATAGGAAACATAGCCCCGCATCATCACGGTAGGTCTAATGCCAACTTCCTCGTGCTTTTTATTTATTTATTTATTTATTTGTATAGTCAAACAAGAATTTTCATGACAAAGTTATCAGTGATACCCTAAACATGTACAACAATTTCTTGTAACCTCTCACCAGTCAAGGTGTTTTATGTTAGATTTTAAATACTATATAACTAATTTTCATAAAACCC
Organism: Sphenostylis stenocarpa; assembly: GCA_963425845.1. Classification (NCBI taxonomy): domain Eukaryota; kingdom Viridiplantae; phylum Streptophyta; class Magnoliopsida; order Fabales; family Fabaceae; genus Sphenostylis; species Sphenostylis stenocarpa. The sequence goes on from OY731408.1 coordinate 25,382,534, forward strand.
TAAAATCAGTGTCGCACCCCAAATTTTTGCCATTACTTGTACTTTTTCTACCACTATTTATGCAGGATCACTAATCATAAATGCTAATATATTACAAAATTATAGACAAATTCAGTGACCTTGGACAATATTCCACATCTCTCTCTCTACTTCCATCAAGTAGCTAATTATTGACCCTTCTGATAAAGAATGCACATATGGGGATTCGATACGTTTTCCATGTAGAAAAAGAATATAGAAATTCATCTATGAACCCTTGAATCCATGCCCAAGAATAATGAAGAGTAATTTACTTCATGATCCTATTCCTACTTTCGTATAAATTACATACCCTTGATGAAGAGTAAAATACTAGTGCATTTCTTTATTTGTTCGTTAGTCTTTGAATTAATTGTGCGCTTGATTCCTCATAGTTTCGTCTATGCATGATTTTGGTCATTTATATTATTTTTTACCCAGCTAAAATCTTCTATTTTAAAAATAAAAACAAACAATTGATAAAGCCATTAATTGATACTTGAAGTTGATGATTTTCCGTAGCTATTCTATGCAGGTACAGAAAGGTGGATATGGATAAGTCCAGTAATAGCAACTGCTGTGATAATATGCGTATCCATTCTATGCCTAGCCATAAAGAAACGAAAATATGTGCATCAAGGTAGTTACTGTTCTTCAAACTCATTTTTCTCCTTGCTTTACTAAACACAATTCTTCAATTATCTTCCTATATTTTAATATTTCTTATTTTTGTCTTAACAGAGAAGAAAAGGAAAGAAATGGTTATGAAAATGCAGAAGTCAGAAACTTGTGACGGGTTATCTCCAATCAAAGATTTTGGAAATGGTTTTAGAAAGGGACACGATTTAGAAGAGTTCGATTATACATTGGTTGTGACGGCTACAAATGGATTTTCATCTGAAAATAAGTTAGGACAGGGAGGTTTTGGACCAGTTTATAAGGTGATCGAAACCACTAAAGTTATGTATTCATATTATGTTAGAGGACTCATGGCCTTTTTATTGTCATTTTAGGGGATTTTGCCAATAGGAAAGGAGGTCGCTGTAAAAAGACTCTCAAAAAGTTCTGCGCAAGGAATTGTGGAGTTTAAGAATGAACTAACACTTATATCTGAACTTCAGCATATGAATCTTGTTCAACTACTTGGTTGTTGCATTCATGAAGAAGAGAAGATTCTAATTTACGAGTATATGGCGAACAAAAGCTTGGATTTCTATATTTTCGGTGAGGATTTGTTAGTGATTATCTAACTATGTATTGGTTTTAGATGTCAAAAACATAAAATTTGTTGTCATTATTACGCTGTTATACAAAAGTTATTGTTGATGATTGATTTACTATATCTTCATAAGTCTTCCTATTTTGTGTTTTTTTCACTTATATAATATACATTCTAACGCACATAATTATACAACCATGAGAAGATTGTACAAGAAGCAAATTACTAGATTGGAATAAGCGCTCCAACATAATAGAAGGAATTGGCCAAGGATTATTGTATCTTCACAAGCACTCAAGACTCAAAGTCATTCATAGAGACTTGAAAGCCAGTAACATACTTCTTGATGAAAACATGAATCCAAAAATTTCAGATTTTGGAATGGCAAGAATGTTTACACAACAAGAGTCCGTATCAAATACTAACAGGATCGTCGGGACATAGTGAGCGTCTGCTAAACTCTTTGTTACATTTATTTCATATTGATATATAAATAAAATTCATTAATATTTCTTGCAGTGGTTACATGTCTCCGGAATATGCCATGGAAGGAGTTTTTTCTACCAAATCTGATGTGTATAGCTTTGGAGTATTGTTGCTTGAGATTGTTTGTGGAAGAAAAAACACAAGCTTTTATGATGATGAACGCCCATTAAATCTAGTTGGACATGTATGTTAAATTTGCTTCACTGAGTTTGTTTTTTGGCATCATATTCTTTATGTCTGATTTGACTAAAATACTGACAGGTATGGGAATTATGGAAAGATGGAAAGTATTTGGAATTAGTGGATCCATCATTGGAGGAGTTATTTGATGGTGATGAAGTGCAGAGGTGCATTCATGTTGGTCTCTTGTGCGTTGAACATTATGCAAATGATCGACCCACAATGTCTAACATTATATCAATGCTGACAAACAAGAGTCCAATAGCTTCCTTACCTCAAAGACCAGCATTCTACTTTCAAAGAGAGATCCGTAATCAGAATTTATCTTCTACATGTACTGTTTCCACAGTAGAAATCACTACTTCGTTGGAAATAGAATAAACCTGAATGATTTATGTAGTAATTAAAAATTAAACTAGATATATATTGACTTGCCCATTGCCAGTTAAGAACTGTTTGTTATATTTTGAAGAGACTATAGAGGTTTGGTTTTATGTAGAGTTATCTTTGACGTGGTGGGATCTGCTATACATAGATTCATAGGGAAGGATTTTCTTATCAACAAACACGGTTTATCTTGTTTTAGATTTTCTTTTCTTTCATAAATTTTGGTTTATGTCTCTCATAATATTTTTCATATTTTTCTGCTATAAATAATATTTTACATAGTTGCATATGATTGATGAATCCTGGCGTGTTAATGTAGTTGATATAGCATTGATTGTAACTTTTAGTATTTTTGGAAGGATAGAAAATATGATTTGATATTTAGTAGTAAGATTTGTGTAAAAAATAACTTTTAGAAAGAGGTAGACAAATAGGAGAAGGTTTGTATGAGGGAAGATAGTAATTGATCTTGGAAGTGTTACATTTCAAGTGAGGGGGTCACCACCTATATATAGACATGAGACACTCCTCTCTAGAATATTCTAAGAATTTAGAGATGATTCTTCCTACATTACATTTTAACTTATCATTCTAGATTTTTCTAGTAATTCTAGAGGCTATGTACATAAAGTTTACAATTCTAATAGTCTCTAGAACTTAAGGAAGTTTCTAGAACTTAATTTTCTCGATCTTTCTAGAATTTACATTACTTTTCAACACTCCTCCTTGATGCAAATTCTTGTAACTTCAAGGATGAAACGTAATTGTTCAAACTTGGCTCTTGGTAGTGCCTTGGTAAATATGTCTGCAATTTGATCTTTTGTAGTACAGTACTCAAGTTGAATTTGTTTAGTCGCTTCAACCTCTCTAATGAAGTGATATTTAATAGTTATATGTTTTGTTATTTGATGATGAACTAGATTTTTTGTCGTTGTTATTGCTGATTTGTTATCACAATAAATTGTAGTAGATCCATATTGTTGTTTTCCCATCTCTTCAAGTATTCTTCGGAGCCATATAGCTTGACTTGTAGCCTCAGCTATCATGTACTCTGCATCTGCTGTTGATTGTGCTACTGTTGCTTGCTTCTTAGATGCCCAAGAGAAAAATCTTGATCCAAGTGAGAAGGCATAACATGATGTACTCTTCATGTCATCTATAAATCCTGCCCAATCACTATTAGTGTAGCCAATCAACTTTGAGTCGTTCATAATTTTGTACCATATACCAAAGTCCTTTTTGCCTGTAGATATCTTAAAATCCTTTTTGCTACTCCAAAGTGAATTTGACTTGATCTTTGCATGAACTTTGATAGAAGGCTTGTATCATACATGATATCTAGTCATGTAGCAGTAAGATATAGTAAGCTTTCAATCAAACTTTTGTAACGTGATGCGTAAGCTTCTGGTGCTCCATCATCTTTTTGTAACTTCTCATTTGTCATGAGTGGAGTAGCCACAAATTTTCAACCATACATCTTGAATTTCTTTAATAAAGCTTCGGTGTATTTCTTTTGAGAAATAAATATACCATCCTTTTGTTGTCTTACCTCTATGCCGAGAAAATAATTCATCAAGCCAAGGTCGCTTATTTCAAATATTTTCATCATGTCTTCTTTGAATTCTCTTATTATCTCTTTACTGTTTCCTGTGTAGATAAGATCATCTACATATAGAGAGACAATGAGAATATCATACTGATCTTGAGTTTTGATATATAATGTTGGCTCACTCTTACTCCTCCTGAATCCTTAATTAGTGAAGTACTGATCAATTCTGTTGTACCATGCTCAAGGAGCTTACTTTAAGCCATATAGTGCTTTTCTTAGTCTTAATACTTTGGCTTCATTTCGTTTGCTTATAAAGTCTTGTGATTGTTCCACGTATATCTCTTCTTCTAGTACACCATTTAGAAAGGCTGATTTAACATCCAATTGGTGAATGCTTCATCCTTTTTGTGCTGCAAGAGCTATTAAAGCTCTAATTATATCTAGATGAGCAACTGGGGCAAATGTCTAATTATAGTCGATTCTAGGTTGTTGTGAATAGCCCTTTGCTACCAGCCTTGCCTTGTGCTTTTGTATGGTGTCGTCAAGATTGAGCTTTGTTTTATAAATCCATTTTACTCCAATTACGTCCTTTCCAAGTGGGCAATCTACTAGTTCCCAAATATTATTCTTTTCGATCATTTTAATTTCTTCCTACATTGCCTTGATCCAGACTTCTTGCTTTGTAGTCTCTTCAAAGCATTCAGGATCAAGCATTGTCATGTTGCATGTTTCATATATATCCACCAAGGATCTTACTCTCCTAGGAGTAAATTCTGGTGAAAAGTCTTGTTGTACAAATAAAGGAAGTGTACCTGGATCTTCTGCCACTTCTTGAATTTTTTCTTGGGATTGTTGTACTGGAAGGAAGATGTTGTTTCTCATGATTCTTCCATCTTCCCAATTCCAAGAAGCATTTTCATCAACCTCAACATCTCGACTGATGGTGAGCTTCTTTGTTTGCAAGTTATAAAGTCTATAGCCTTTGTTTTTGTGTTATATCCCAAGAAGATTCCTTGTGTAGTCTTGTCTTCTAATTTGTGCCTTTTTTGATCTGGCACATGCATATAATAGATAGATGTTGAATTATTGACAAGCGTACCAAATTATCAATCGCAGTATAGTATTTCGATTAAATAAAAGTCGATCCCACGAGGAACAGTTTCAATGAAAATTCCCAATTATGCTTACTAAGTAGATTAAAACAGATTAGATTTTGCAAATAAGAGTTGAATTGAAATTAAATGACAAAGACTTGTAAATTGTTGAGAAAATATCAATTAAAGGTACTTAGGATTGGCTTCCTTCCTTATCCCTCTTTTGTAATGGCTAAATCAATTAAGAACGTCAATTAACCTAACAATGTTGATGTCACCTACTCAAATCATCCATGTTGATTCCTCACACATGAAATTCATAAGAAAACCTAATAAATGTTGATTCCTCACACAATTAACAGATTTTCCAGCATTAGGGTTAGGGTGTTAAGCAATTGATACATTCATTCCATTCCTGGCAATTAACGTAACAAATATTCTTACCGTGATCTAGGGTTCAAGATATATTTTCCAATCATACCTCAAATAATCAAGAATAAATCATTCTAAAGCATAAAGGATAAGAATAACAACATCAAAGCATAGATTAATATATCAAAATATCACCATGATACAAAAGAGTTCAAAGGAAGTGCACCGAATCCTAAGAGAATGAAGTTAGTCACTCATATTGGCCATTATAATGCTCCAATTGATGAAGAAGAATTGATGAAGATTGGACAAAACCCTAACAGTAGTTGTGTCTCCTCTCCTCCAAGACTGTTTGCCTCTCTCAAAACACAACTTATCTTTTTATAAGAGAATTTGGGTCGGACCTCGCATCATTTATTCGCTTAAGCGCTCTTCTTTCTTTCAATTTTACTCTAATTATGCTGACAATTATGCTTCTTCCTTTTGTATCAAGGTATTCTCGAATTCATCCTATATTGGGAGAAAAATATATTAGAATTAACATAAGTTAAGTGGTTTCATAACAATTCAAGGCATAATTATATCAACTTTTTACCACTTAACAATAGATCCAAAAACTCTTAAGTGTTTAGCTGATGGTTTTTGCCTACTCCAAGCTTCAATTGGAGTCTTGTCTTGGACTGCCTTAGCTAGGCATCTATTGAGTATATACACGACAGTGTAGACCACTTCTTCTCAAAACGTATTTGGCAAGCCTTTCTCCTTCAACATTGATCTCGCCATCTCTATCATTGTACGATTCTTTTTCTTTCGGATACACCATTTTGTTGTGGTGTATATGCAATTATAAGTTGTCTTTCAACTCCTTCATCTTCACAAATTTTTATCAAACTCATGTGAGCTATATTCTTTACCTCAATCACTTCTAAGAACTTTTATGTGTCTTCCACTTTGTTTCTAGACGAGAGCTATAAACTTCTTGAATATTCCAAGGACTTCTGATTTTTCTTTGATGAAGTAAACTCAGGTCATTCTAGAAAGAATCATCGATGAAAAGGATAAAGTACTTGTTATTGTTTAGTGACGGCGTCATCATCGGTCCACAAATGTTTGTATGGATTAATTCCAACAAACCTTTTGCTCTCCATCCTCTTTCGGTTGAAAATGGTAATCTATGTTGCTTCTCGAGAAGACATCCTTCACAAGCTTCATAATTCTCTTTCAGGTATGGGAAATCTCTCATTATATTCTTCTGATGTAAAAGCTTCAAAGCCATGAATCATCAACTTGAACTTTCATGGCAATATCAGTAGTATATTTGAAGCTTATAGGAAAATTTCTATTTCTTTTCTCCATTTTTACTTCTCTTATCTCTTGTCTTTTATTGTCATAGATTTTACATATATCTCCTTTGAAGTGAAGAGAATAGTCTTTCTCCATCATTTGTCCAATGCTCAAGATATTTTCTTTTATATTAGGAATGAGTAAGACATCTTTAATAAGTCTCGTACCTTTCTTAATGTTCACTGCAATAGTGTCTCTTCCTTTTTTCTCTACTAGTGTGACATTTCCTAATCGTACTTTCACTTTGATAGAGTCATCAATGTCCCTGAAAGTGTTTTCGTCTTTGGCCATGTGATTACTGCATCCGCTATCCAAATACCAATTTCTGTTTATTTCATCATTGGAGTCTCAAGTAGCATAAAAAGATGTTGTTGAAGGTCATGTTTTAAGCAAAATTTGTTTGATGTTTGTTTTTTATGCGATAATTTTTATTCACATGTCCAAACTTCTTGTTGACTTTGAGATTTTTCACGATGCCAACAATCTTTCTCCAAGTGACTTGACTTTTTGCAGATGCCACAAGGAGAAAATTTATCTTAACTAGACTTGGAGAAATTTCTAGAGTTTTCTTTATTTCTAGAAATTTCTTCAATTTTCTTTCCTCTAATTTCTTTATTTTGAGACCGTAATTTGAGTTTTGATTGAAAGACATTTTCGATAGAATCTTCATTATACATTTTCAATCTTTGCTCATATGCTTCAAGAGAACCTATTAGTTCTGTCACCGATAAGGTAGACAGATCATTGATTTGTTCAATTGTTGTCACAATTGCATCATATTTGTGGGAAATAGAAATTAAAATTTTTTCAACAATTTTCTTGTCTAGAATATTTTCCCCACATGCTCTCATTTGACAAGTTATCTCTTTAATTCTAGTATAATAGTCTTTAATGGTCTCAGACTTTCATACTCAATAATTCAAACTCATGTCTTAGAGTTTGAAGTTTAATGGTGCGTACCTTTACACTTCCTTGAAACTCCTCGTGTAGTGTGCTTCACGCTTCTTTGACACTTGTGTCATCCATTATTCTTGGAAAAATTACATCAACCACAACTTGTTGTAGAAAGTATAATGCCCTTGAATCTTTTTGCCTGTTCTCTTTCAACTCTTTCTTCTTAGTTGCTCTTAATGTAGAAACATATGTAAGGGTAATGAAGTCATCTTCAACAATCTCCCACAGATTTTGAAAGTAAAAAAATATCTTCATTTTAATGCTCTAAAAGTCATAATTTTCTCCTGTGAAGATAGGTAGAGGAATAGATGAAGAAGAGTTTACATTAGTCATTGATTGAAATTGGTATGAAATATAGTAGAACTTTTTGAAGGTGGTTGGATTGTATCTATGCCAAATAGATGATCAAATGTAGCTCTGGTACCACTGCTAGTATTTTAGGAAGGATATGAAAGATCGTTTGATGTTTAGTAATGAGATTTGTGTAGAAAATAATTTTTAGAAGGAGGTGGGTAAATAGGAGAATGTTTGTAAGAGAGAAGATAGTAATTGATCTTGGAAATGCTATACTTCAAATGATGGGGTCACCACCTATATATAGGCATGAGACACTCCTTTCTAGAATCTTCTAGGAATTTAAAGATGATTCTTCCTACATTTCACTTTAACTTATCATTCTAGATTTTTCTAGTAATTCTAGAGAATACATAAAATTTACAATTCTAATAATCTCTATAACTTAAAAAGGAAGTTTCTAGAACTTAATTTTCTTTATCTTTCTAGAATTTACCTTACTTTTCAACCATAACACGTGTAAACCAAATGGTGGTATAGAGCATATGTAACACCATTGTCTGCTGTCACCAAATTCGGAAAGTAGCTGGCGTAGTCTATTTCGAATCAAATAAATGGTATTCTCTTCCTAAATGAAAGGACAGATATGCTGAAGAGACATTTACTTTGACCCAATTAAAGGAATGCTCTGATCACTAATTAAGTGCTAAAAGCTTCACTTATTGTGTCTGCAGTCCTCTTTGGCTTAATTCAGGTGCCATGCCTGTGGTGAGAAAGAACTAAGGAAGTAGCATCATCTTCTTAAATGTTTGGCAGAGGTGGCATATTTAACAAGCCATACAACTTGATTAATTTAAATTCATTGACTGTGAACATATCTCTGATAAATATGAAGTTTACTGTAATGGGAAAAAAGTGTTAAACTTGTCCATGTTAAACGATATCCCATACTATCTTTGGAGTTTTTAATCATTGAAGACAAGAGAATGATGACTCCAAATGAAAAAGAAATGAAAGATGCAAAAGGTTATGTCGGCCATTATTAAAGTAGAAGGCTTAATTATTTCAATAAAGATGACTGGTATTCTTCTTTTCTTTAACTAAAGCAACTTTAATTTTTTCTTTCAGCAGAAAGGGTTTGCCACATTCAGAACACTGTAATTACAGAGAGGAAATCTAAAATGTTCTTCCCTTTTCTTCACTGGTAATGGCCATAGTTACATTGCTGAAATCAAGATAATGTATAATTTTTTTATGTTACTATAATTATCTCAAGCAAATATAACTCTAACCCAGAAATAAAACCAAAATAATAATAATAATAATATTATTATTATTATGAAATATTTTTTTTGTTTTATTACTTATATACAATGTTATATTAAGTAAAACTATTTTCTGTAAAAAGACGTTGTAATTATATTTATAAAATCAATAAGACATTCTCACTTCACATTTGTTTTTGAAACAACTAAATATGAAGAAATGCATCACTCTCTCAACCCTTGGAAAACCACAGATAATAGTCTTTCCATAATTGAAGTAAGGTATGAGGTTTAACCTACTGAAACTTCTTGCTTTCATGTGGTTGTGGTTGCGGTGGAGTACTTATATTCATGTTCAAGCAGCAGATGACAGTTTAAAGCACGGTGATACACTGAATGTCTCTTCACCAGAACTATATTCTAAGAGTCGCAAATATTGTCTAGATTTTTTTTTTTTGGCTAAAGGATGAAGCATCTATTTATATTTACTTGGTAATAGAAAATGCATATGACACTACTATAGTTTGGATGGGTAACAGAGAACAACCTGTGGACCATACTGATGCAGTTCTATCACTAAACTTCTCTGGCGTGCTGAAAATAGAATCTCAAATTGCTGGAAAAAAAAATTATCCTTTATTTTCCTCCTCAACCTATCAACAACACTAAGGTCACTTTGTTAAACACAGGCAACTTCGTGCTTCAACAACTTCACCCTAATGGGACTAACACTCTCTTGTGGCAGAGTTTTGATTATCCCACCTACACTTTGATCCCCACCAGGAAGTTAGGTGTTAATCATAAAACAGGCCATCATTGGTTACTGGTTTCAAAGTTGACCGAAGTGCTTGCGACTTCAGGTGCCTTTAGTCTTGAATGGGAACCGAAGGGACAAGAACTGATCATGAAGAAACGAGGAAAAGTTTGTTGGCGAAGCGGGGAATTGAGGAACAATAGATTTGAGCACATTCCGGAGGATGCACAACGCGTGTTGAAGTACAGCATAGTGTCTAATGAGGATGAAGACTCCTTCTCCTTCACATCTACTAATGAAAATCATACACGGTGGTGGTTCCTATCGGATACTTGACGGTTATCTTACAATTACAATCAAGGATATGTTGTAAGGGCTGATCTGTGTTATGGACATAACAACAGTGATGGAGGGTGCCAAAGATGGCAGGAGATACCTAAGTGCAGGAATCCTGGTGATGTGTTTACCAAAAAGATTCTTTACCCCAATTATGAGGATGTAATAGTTGATGAAAATGAAAATATTAGTCACAGTGATTGTGAGGCCAGTTGCATTGGATTCCGAGTATTCAATTCTGATGGAACTGGATGTCTATTATATCATTGGAATTCATCAGAAAATTATACTATTGGCACCACTGTTTCTGGTCTAGACATTTACTTAGTGGAGAACACACGGAACATAACACCGCATCATCACGGTAGGTCAAATGCCAACTTCCTCGTGCTTTTTTTTTATTAGACTACCAAGAATTTTCATCACAATCATATCAGTAAACCCTAAAACATGCATACAAGTATTTATGTCAGGTTTATAAATACTATCAAGACTAATTTTCTTCGTGATCATGTTATAACTCTGTTAGTTAGTTGTTCTGTCAAATCCTACAAATAGGAATGGCAAGTTATAGCACATACACAAAATAATTGTAATCTTTTCCTTATATTTGAATGCAATTGGTTCCCACAGTCGGATTCAAACTTTATGTATCTTCTCTTTCTCTCCTCTGGTGTTACTCTCTTCCTCTTCTTGTGTTTTCTTCCTTTCTCCTCCGTTGCAATCACTGCTCATTGTTTCAATCCTATCAAGTGGTATCAAAGTTTAACGATCTTGGTTATGGCTGACGCAACACGCTCCGCAACCGCGTACAAAAGGAAATGGAAGAATGTCTAGCTGCAATAATTGAAGGCAGAATCGCGGATTTAGTTGGCAATATTAAATGCACTTTGGCCGAGTCTTTAAAAGATACTTATATATATTTTATTTTTATTTCTTGATGTAACACTAAGTTAATTATTTTTTTATAAACTATGTATTTAAAATGTTGTTGTAAAAAATATATCATAGTTCAATTTTTATTAATTTAATGTATTTTTCATAGTTATATATATATATATATATATATATATATATATATATATATATATATATTCATAATGCATATTTCTTTTCTTTTTTTTTAGAAGAAATAATTTGATAAAATAAATACTCAAATTGATGCAGTCAAACTTCATTCTTCTCCAAAGCTCAAGATGGCTTGTGCAACCCACTTGCAGAAGGTTACAAATATAAATTTTGAATCAAGCAAATTAACTAGTGAGATAATCCAATTTAGCTGAATTAAAGGTCAATAGGAATCAAGAATTAAATATGAATCAATGCTAGATAACTCAAAATAGGAAAGAAGCATATTATTTTTTCTAAATCGGTTACAGAATTTTTTTTTTTACAATTATTTATTTGGGAAACATTTAATTTTAGTATAATTAATTTTAGGCTTAATTTCTTTTCTTCAATCTCCTATAAATAGAGGTCTTAGGACAATGTATACGATCATAATCTCCTAACTCCGAGACGAGCTACTTTTAGTTTCGTCCCCATTTTCTTTTTTCACTCTCAATTTCTAGTTTAATTTTTAGCTCAACAAGTTCATATATTGTTACTACATTACACTTTCAGTTCTTTTATTTAATATTTAATTTCTATTGAATTTTTTAGTTTATATTGTTCTATTTATTTTATTCATTTAGTGTTCATTCTAATAGTTGTTATTTAATTGTTTAAAATTTTTATTTTATTCCAATACTGATTAATCTTTATTTGTAATTCATTTCTTTTCCAATTTCAATTCTCAACTCAATTTTAGAGTTATCGCTTCCGAAATTTAATTTTAATTACTACGCTATTTTATTTTAAAGTAATTTTTTATTCTTTCACTTTTAATTAAAAACACTTTATTTTAATTTTATAAATTTTAGTAATTTAAATTCTGCATCAATTTAATTTTAATTACTACACTATTTTGTTTTAAAGTAATTTTTTATTCTTGCACTTTTAATTAAAAATAGTTTATTTTAGTTTTATAAATTTCAATTATTTAAATTCTCCTTCCATTTAATTTTAATTATCGTTAATATTCTATAGTAATTCAATTTTAATTTTTATTATTCCGCATCAATTTATTTTTCACACTTTCATTCATCCCCTAATTATTGTTATCTAGAGAAAACACTTTCATTCATCTCCTATTTAATGTTATCTAAAGAAAATAATATGTGATAATGATTACATTCCTATGATTGTGTTCTTGTGAAATTCGATACTGGTAATATACACTACAAGAAAAAACGCTATTAACAACCGACAAAATCGGTCGCTAATGGGCAAAAATCGGTCGCTATTCTGTTAGCGACCGAAATTAGCGACCGAAATGGTTGGTCGCAAAAGGGCAAGTCGCTAATTTGTTAGCGACCGATGAGGTGGTCGCTAATGTGGTCGCTAAATAATTTGGTCATGTTAGAAAAGTAGTTTTAAATCAAGAGGGGGGGTGAATTGATTTTTGAAAGTTTTTCGCAATACACAGATTATCTAATTCGAAAATTAAGATTACTTATCAATTCACAAATCACAAAGCAATCAAACAGTTTAAGTGCAGCAGCAGAAATTAAAGAGAGAAAGGTTAGGAAAGATTTCACCGGTAATTTTATACTGGTTCACCCAATACCAGGGCTACGTCCAGACTCCAGCCAAATTCCAGCTGGGTTCCACTAGAATAGATGTTTTACAGACTCACCCTCTTACACCTATTCTAACTCTCCACCAAGAACCAAATTCCAGCTCTTGGAAACCTCTGCAACCAAATTTCAGCCGCAGAGAAACCAGTGCCCAAATTCCAGGCACCACACACAAGAACCAAATTCCAGCTCTTGCTTACAACCTTCCCACCAAGAACCAAATTCCAGTTCTTGGCAACTTTCTACAACAGCTGCAGAAAACTTGTACCCAAATTCCAGGTACAAAACAAGTACAAATGAATGAATAGAAATTTAAAAGAAGAAACAAAGAAAGCTCAAACCGGATTACACCAATCCACGATCAGTTTCTTCTTCAAAGAAATGCAAAGTGCCTCAAGAAAGATTTCAAAAGAAGTTCACAAAAACAGTTGTGTATCTTTCTTGAAAAATGCTAATAGTTGCTTGTATTGATTGCTTGAATTGTGTCAAAACTGATATGATAAAAGTTCCAAGCAATTCTGTTTATAAAAGAGTATTTTCAAATCTGCTGCATTAATTAATCTGTTGAAAGTTTGTTTTAATCTGTTGAAATAGCCGTTACAATCTGTTAAAAGTCCTTTCAACCCATTAATGCGTTCTTGATCTTTAACAGAAAATGTTTTAGTTGATACGACCACGTTTTTATCAGTTAAAACGTTTTACAAACATTTTCTAAGTATAAAACAATCGATTGAATCACGTATTAATCGATTGATTTGTTTAAAAACCTCTTTCTAAAACTTTCCAAGTTATTTTAGCTGATATAAAGTCGTTTCAATCGATTGAAAATCTGCACATATATTTTCAAGTCATTTTAATCGATTGAAAGTTCGTTTTAATCGATTGAAAAGATTTTCTAAGTTATTCTAATCGATTGAAATGCGTTTTAATCGATTGAAATAAGTCTGATCGGTCATAATTCAATTCTGATCGATCATAACCAACTCTGATCGGTCATAATCTCATTCTGATCGATCATACTGACATCCAAAGTGATTTTAATCGATTGAAACGTGTTTTAATCGATTAAAATAATTCTAATCGCTCATATTTAAGATCTGATCGATTATATTGCATTCTGACCTATTATATTCGAATTCTAATCGGTCATAAAGAGTTTTAATCGATTAAAAGAAGTTTGTATCGATTAAAATATTGTAAAAACACTTTTTAAAACATTCTAAGTGTTTTAAATTGATTCTTTCAAACCTTTATCAGTTAATAACTTGTTTAAGAAAATTCTTTGCCAAAATGCTTTTGTTTTTTATTTGTTTAAAACTATTTTTGAGGCATTTTGCAAATTGAGTGAAGAAGCTTTATGCGGTGGAAAAGGTAAAGTGGTTTTACCTAAGCTTTCTGTTTAGACACACTAAGTCTTCAGCTCCTTTGTTCTGAGTGACTTGTTTGACTCGCTGCAGAGTTGACCCTTGACTTTATCTTTGACTTCATCAAATCAATGAGATCTTTGCTAGGATCACTTTCAGTCTCCCCTATTTGATGAAGACAAACACCATTTTGAAAAAACAATCTCTCGCAAAATAAGTCACTTGATAATGCAGTTAGGTGAGAAATACAAGAATGTAATAAAGTTTTGTTTCTCCCCCTAAAACTTATTTCTCCCCTAAAATGTTGTTCTTAAATTTATCTTAAAGTGATGCAACTATTTCTCCCCCTTTTGACTTCATCAAAAATAGGGAATAGAAGAGAGAAGAATGTAAGGTTTCGAAAAATATGCTCAAGTTTTTGAAAATACAAAAGTGAATCAATATTTCACTCATGAAAAGAATCAATTAAAGTTGATTCAAACTTATCTCCATTAACACGTTTGTAATGAATACAATTAACACGTGTAAAGATAAGGGAATCACGCTTTAGTAGCATGTTTACGAAAACGACCATTAACTAAAGCCTTTAATCTTTCTTCCCGAATAAAAATCGATTAAAAACAGAGCATAATCGGTTAAAATGTTCTTGGTAAATGATTTTAATCGATTGAAAGAAAAGTTTAATCGATTAAAACATTTAAGATTTTGAAAACATGAAACTTTAGTAAAAATAATCGATTATTTCGATTTTAAATCGATTAAAACGAGTAATGAAAACTGTTGTTTAAGTTTATTTAACCGATTAAAAGGTGTTTTTATTGACTAAAACAACCAGACTTGCACTCTAAGTAATGTTTGATGCATCTAAGATGCCTAACTCGAGTGCGAATTTTGTAAAACTGATCATTTAGAAGGATGTTTTAACAATACTAACAGCCTATCTTAGCTAATAGATCTATCAGAATAAAGTCTTATTTAGCTAAAGCTCTCGAGGATCTATTTAAATTCTAATTACGCCAGATCTGATCTAGATTAGATCCTAAACCATATTTAACCAAAGGTTAAGGCAAATGTTCCTGGTATAACACCAGTTAATATCACGATCCATGCAAACAATATAAAGATAGAAATAAGCGGAAGATAAAGATGATGAGGGGAACTAGTCATCCCAATTTCCCTGATTGAACTGCTTATCCACCAGCTTGGTGATCATTCATTTGATTCCCACCAATATCAAAAGATAATAGGCTTTCCTTTTGCTCGGAACTAATTTTGCTCTATCAACTATTTGAGTCAACAACTCGCTGTCACTCCTGTATCGACAACAGCACACGTAAACTTTTCCCGAAAAGAAATCTTTTAGCAGTTCATCGTTATTATTGATCGCATTACAGTCCATGGTTGACACCACACTGGAATTTCTACTACACATCAGAGGCATAATCATGTACTGACCAAATCCCACACAGAATGCATGATACCATAAATTGCATGAATCACAGGTTAATGATGTACTCGAGATAGGAATTTTCTTTCATAATAGCCAACCCATTTTGAACCCTGCAGTTGTCATTATCCAAGCAAATAACTGCATTCTTATTAATGTAGTATGATGGGTGTTATTCTCACTTATAGTGAACCAGTCATCATTATCTTTTGAGGAATGTTATTCTGGTAGAGTGGGCAATGATTAGTAATGAGGACAGGTGATGACAATCAATCCGAATTCTAAAACAATATAAAATTTATCCCTGTCATCGACCATAAAACATACATTCCCTGTACCACGTTATTCAATTTTTGAATTGTCTGTCCCAGATTGGTTCCCTTATAGTGTCACCTCGTGACATTGATGATTAAAGCAAATATTCAAAGTTGCACAGTTCCAATGAATTTCACCAAGAGTTTTGAACCAATGCATGCTCAAAATTATTTCAAATATATTGCAATGTAATATCAAGAAATTTAATGAAAACATGTATTTATTGGATTTCCTAGTAATGAATAACTTATTACCGAGAAACAATTATCACTAAAAAATTTTTGATAAACTATGTTTTCAGATCCTAACGATTTGACCTGTTTGTAACTAGTGTCTATAAGAAAAGTTACAGTCCATTCTTTGATAATTCCTTTGATTTTCAATGTATTACTACGCAGCATTCCATGTAAAGTATTAAGAGAAATGTAAACATCTACGGAGAATTAATCGATTGTTAAAATAACATTTTCATCTATGGATAACTTTCCTACATGTAAAGTTTGCAGTATTTCAATCGGCAATAACTTTCGCACATTTACTCCACTAGTCTTAGTTTCTAATTAAAGATCCGTTCAAGCATGTGCGACACAATTTACGGGACGATGGGTGAATCAGTTAATTTGTTCTTGGGAATAATGTTGATTTGGTCAAAAAAATCTTTAAAGATTTATTGCAGATAATAGATACTTGAGTTTTTGTTTTGAATTTCCCTGTCAAACTTCAATTAGATGTTATAAGTCTTGTTTACAGATCCTAATCAATTGATTAATCAACTCATTATCTATTAATTTGATTCTTGTCATTAGAGTTGAAAACATCTACGAGTGAATTAATCGATTTGTTTTATAAAAGGATCGATTAGTTTAATACGAGAATGAAATCAATAACATGACACCGAAATTTAAATCGATTAAAACGTGAATGAATCGATTAATTTTGATACCTAAGTGTTTTTAGTTGATATAAATTTATTCTAATTGATTAAAACGACTAAACCAACATTTCGAGAACAATTTAATCGATTATTTCGACATTTCAATCGATTAAAATGGTACGGTAAGTTATTTTAATCGATTAATATTGATTTATATCAATTAAAACAATTAATTTAAATACACAGAACCTGGTTTCGCAGCTCACGATCTTCAAGGGATTCCCAGACTTGTTCCTGCAAAACAATTAAGTATTTTTCTCGGTACCCTTTATAATTATTGGGTCCTGATCATGTTATTTGAAAAGAATTAATCTTTGGAACCCATTTCATTCTCCCTTTAGGAATAGCATACTTTTTAATTCTGCAGGTATTTTACCTGAATGCCCTTTCTTCATGCGAGTAGAAACATTTGATTGTAGAGTATGAATTCCTATTTGTTTTTGTTTTACTGGATCTAGATTTAAAGCCTATTCCAGTTTTGTCAAACATTAATTTTTGAGATCCAAGTAATATATCAAGATTAGCTTGCCCCCGAGTGAACTTTGAAACAGTTTGAGATAAGAATTCAATTTTCTTTTGCAATTCGGGACGGTTATTGCATGGTTTATTGCATTCACAATCGAGTTAGCATGAATCAGTTTCAAGAATTCATTATCGGTTTCATTTTCACTAATCTGTTTTTCCGGAGAATCAACCTTGTTAACTAGCCGGTTATTTAGCCCTTTCGACTCTATCATTTTCTTTTTGAAGTTTCTTAGCCTCTTCATGCATTTCATTAAATGATTCTTGTAATGCATCATAATTAACTATATTTGAAGAGGAGCTAGAACTTACCTGATCAGAATTTTCGGGCATTCTATCCTGGCATGGCCACTGGTATTTGGTGATTCCGAGTTGACCATTAAGCATATCTCTGGTGCTTCTTCATAGGTCTTTTCAAGGATTTTCCACATTTGTGCAGCAGTTTGGCGAGTGTGCAATCCCGAAAAGATCATCTCTGTTAAGGGCGGATAAGATGATGTTCTTGGCAATACAATCATCTTGGATTCTCGTTAGCAATATCAATTTCCTGTTCAATAACATTCCAAGCATTTATACTAACAGATTCAATGAAGATTTTCATCCTTATTTTCCAATATAGGTAATCTGTTCCACTTAACAGTGGAGGTCTATCAATGCACGCTCCCTCGGAAAATGCCATGGATCGAAGTAACTTGATTAACTTTCAAGCACCTCGCTCGATGCCAATTGTTAGAAAAGTAGTTTTAAATCAAGAGGGGGGTGAATTGATTTTTGAAAGTTTTTCGCAATACACAGATTATCTAATTCGAAAATTAAGATTACTTATCAATTCACAAATCACAAAGCAATCAAACAGGTTTAAGTGCAGCGCAGAAATTAAAGAGAGAAAGGTTAGGAAAGATTTCACCGGTAATTTTATACTTGGTTCACCCAATACCAGGGCTACGTCCGGACTCCGACCAAATTCCAGCTGGGTTCCACTAGAATAGATGTTTTACGAGACTCACCCTCTTACACCTATTCTAACTCTCCACCAAGAACCAAATTCCAGCTCTTGGAAACCTCTCGCAACCAAATTTCAGCCGAGAGAAACCAAGTGCCCAAATTCCAGGCACCACACACAAGAACCAAATTCCAGCTCTTGCTTACAACCTTCCCACCAAGAACCAAATTCCAGTTCTTGGCAACTTTCTACAACAACTGCAGAAAACTTGTACCCAAATTCAGGTACAAAACAAGTACAAATGAATGAATAGAAATTTAAAAGAAGAAACAAAGAAAGCTCAAACCGGATTACACCAATCCACGATCAGTTTCTTCTTCAAAGAAATGCAAAGTGCCTCAAGAAAGATTTCAAAAGAAGTTCACAAAAACAGGTTGTGTATCTTTCTTGAAAAATGCTAATAGTTGCTTGTATTGATTGCTTGAATTGTGTCAAAGCTGATATGATAAAAGTTCCAAGCAATTCTGTTTATAAAAGAGTATTTTCAAATCTGCTGCATTAATTAATCTGTTGAAAGTTTGTTTTAATCTGTTGAAATAGCCGTTACAATCTGTTAAAAGTCCTTTCAACCCATTAATGCGTTCTTGATCTTTAACGGAAAATGTTTTAGTTGATACGACCACGTTTTTATCGGTTAAAACGTTTTACAAACATTTTCTAAGTATAAAACAATCGATTGAATCACGTATTAATCGATTGATTTGTTTAAAAACCTCTTTATAAAACTTTCCAAGTTATTTTAGCTGATATAAAGTCGTTTCAATCGATTGAAAATCTGCACATATATTTTCAAGTCATTTTAATCGATTGAAAGTTCGTTTTAATCGATTGAAAAGATTTTCTAAGTTATTCTAATCGATTGAAATGCGTTTTAATCGATTGAAATAAGTCTGATCGGTCATAATTCAATTCGATCGATCATAACCAACTTCGATCGGTCATAATCTCATTCTGATCGATCATACTGACATCCAAAGTGATTTTAATCGATTGAAACGTGTTTTAATCGATTAAAATAATTCTAATCGCTCATATTTAAGATCTGATCGATTATATTGCATTCTGACCTATTATATTCGAATTCTAATCGGTCATAAAGAGTTTTAATCGATTAAAAGAAGTTTGTATCGATTAAAATATTGTAAAAACACTTTTTAAAACATTCTAAGTGTTTTAAATTGATTCTTTCAAACCTTTATCGAGTTAATAACTTGTTTAAGAAAATTCTTTGCCAAAATGCTTTTGTTTTTTATTTGTTTAAAACTATTTTTGAGGCATTTTGCAAATTGAGTGAAGAAGCTTTATGCAGTGGAAAAGGTAAAGTGGTTTTACCTAAGCTTTCTGTTTAGACACACTAAGTCTTCGACTCCTTTGTTCCGAGTGACTTGTTTGACTGCTGCAGAGTTGACCCTTGACTTTATCTTTGACTTCATCAAATCAATGAGATCTTTGCTAGGATCACTTTCAGGTCACTTATGCATTGAAGACCAAAATAGTGATCGAAAATAATATAATAAATTGGTCGCTAAATCGGTCGCTAAATCCGTGGTAATGTTTTAAAAAATAGCAACCGATATATTCGGTCGCTAATATATTAATATAATTATTTAAATAATAATTAAAATCGATCGCTAAATCGGTCGCTAAAATGGAGACAAAGTTAAAAATAATAGCGACGGATATAATCGGTCGCTAATATATTAATTGAATTATTTAAATAATAATTTAAATCGGTCGCTAAATTTGAATTGTATATTATAATAAATTTGTAGCGACCAAAAATTTGGTCGCTAATCTAACCAAATCTGAAAATTTTCGTTTAAAATTTTGTATATCCAATTTGACAACTGCTTAATTCATCCAAACATAACACAAATGAAAACTTAAGAACTAAAGTCAAATTTTGTATATCCAATTTTACAAAATTTGTACGTGCTTAATTCATCCAAACATAACACAAATGAAACTTAAGAACTTTAACAACTACTCAAGATTCAAAGTCTTAATATCATAAAATTGAAAATTAGTCCTCTGGTATATTGTCAGTGTCATATTGACTTGTAGTAGGAATTTTATGAAGGAAGCCAAGATCTATTAATTATTCTATTATAATAATAATCCTAATTAATAACTGAAGGTCATTCTTTGAGGAAGCCAAGATCTGTCTGATTCTGGATCAATGAAGCTGTGACTCAGAAACTACTCAGCTCCTTCATTCTTCAATTCTCTGCCCATTTCACTCTTTGGGATGGACAGAAACCCGATCCAGAACACCTGCACTCTTATCAAATTACTCCAAACTTGTTCAACTCAATAAATAACAATTTTATACACTTTAGACCCTCTTTCACTTTGATGTTTTTATGAAATTATCAACAATTTTGCTGTCAGATCCATTGATTTAATGAGTATAAGAAGGCCTTGGTGATGATAACAATACTACAAAATGGAGTTAGAAATGATTGCCTGTATTCATAGAAGCAAGAAGTTCTTTCATTCTCAACTTTGCCCCAATTATTCCACCCTGCAGGCTTTATACATTGATCCATGAAAGTGAATGCAAAAACCACTCTTGCAAAAGGTCCCCATGGTCTTCCCAGATATGCATATGAAGTTCCCCCATTACCTGTGACAACACATCTGCAATGACACCACAAACAAAACATCATGTAAGGAACCAAAATGTTCACAACATAATAAAAGTACTTTACTTGTGTAGTATCCTTTCTTGGACTCGGAAGTTTAACAGATTAACACACCAAAGAAACACCGTAAAGGGAGAGGAGCAAAATATTGACAAGGAAGCATAGAGTAGTATGAGATTCAAAGATTTTTATTCTAAGATTTCTTACAGGATTCCCGAATTCATTGAATTTTCAAGGGATCATTTCCCCGGCTTCAAGAGAATCTGGTTCTTGTTTTAACCTAGAATGTTTTTTTCTAATTAAATACTCCTAAATCTGTGTTAGCCATGCTTCTAAACATTTACAAACCAAACTGCAAAACTTAAAAGCAAGATCATCTTCAAAACCAAGCATTCTCTCATTATCTTAATCGAGTTTTCATAAACATGACTCAGTCATGATGATAAACTTCAACCTAGGTACTTACTTGATTTCACATCGGAAGAACTAAGAGAGAACATATTTTGCCTTGGAATTGGAAAACAAAGTAAGAGTCACTAACACTGTTGTATTGTAGGGGAAACAAGATGATTGGGAAATGTCTCTTTCCTTGTTAAACAAGTTACAATGACTAAAAAAAATATTATGTGGGAAGATGATGTTGTAAGTATTAGGCATGATCACACACCTCAGGAATACATAACCAGTTTTTTCCCGTGGAGAGTTTCGCTCCGTGCAGTTATAAACCTCGCGGACTTGCAATGGATGTGACAATGTTCCAACAAGTGCAAGTACTATTACCAAAAATGAAGTCCACACTCCCTTCAATGTAACAATCTTTCAAGTATTGCTTTCCATAATGTAAGTACAGTGTGTCCTGTACTAATCACAAAATAAGTTTATTTATCACCTTGGTACCTCAGATTTTCCTCAAATGAAACAGAAGGATAATGGTGTACAAAACCATCTAGCCTAACAATCATGGCCTCTTGTTAATTGAAGATCTTATTATGTTTATGCAACACACACTATAAAGGATACATCATGCACACATAACTTTCTAAAATCAAACTCAGAATAAAAATATGACGATAGTGAAGCACCTGCCACCCAAGGAACCTGCAATTATAGAAAGCACAACGATCTGCTGTTACTCTGAGTGCCACTGCCTGCCCTGCACCCTGCTAGGTAAAAGAGGGAAACAAAAGAACAGTGTGCACAAGGTCTCTGCTAAAATTCCTTCATATTTTAAACATAACAATGGTGTTCATATTTTAAACAAAACAAAACAAGTTCCCAAATTGGTCTGTCAAGCACCACCAAATCCGCAGTAAGAGGGATCTCGAAGAACCTATCTACTTCACAAATCCACCTACAACAAACCATAAAGAAATTTTGTCAAAATTATCTCTCATATATTATTCACAATGCAAGAGAATAACAGTATATACATTCAAACAAGCCAAACCTTGGTTGAGGGTGTCGAGGTCATGCGAGGAGGTTAAGAACGGAGGTGTGGCGCGGTGGCTCACGTGGTGGCGTCCGGTTGACGAGGAGCTTTGGTGGAGGTTGGATTAGGGTGAGGGCTGACTTGGGGGGAGCAGTGAGGGGGCTAGGGCTCGCCGGGAGTGAGGAGGAGATACTGGCCAAGGTTAAGAGGAATGGGTGAGTCAGGCACGAGAGTTAGGGTTATTTGGGGATAAGTGGCGCGAGATATGAAAATGAAAAATGTGGTAGTATATGATAGCGGTTAAATCTTAACTGCTATTATAATAGCACTTCTAATAGCGGTTAAAACTTAACCGCTATTATATAGCACGTCTAATAGCGGTTAAATCTTAACCGCTATTATATATTTTCAAATATGATCGATCATTTGAAAATGTACTCGATCATAACCAAAAAATGTGGATGTCGCTCGAGCGAGACAGTGTCGCTCAAGCGAAAAACCACCCAAGAAGGCCAATTTTGTGCAGGTGGCGTCGCTCGAGCGAGACCATTGTCGCTCAAGCGAAATACAACCCGAGAATGCCAATTTTGTGCAGGTCGCGTCGCTTGAGCGACCTTATTATCGCTTGAGCGAATGTTGACCTGCGTAAACGTCGATCAAAGTTAGCCGGATAATGTAACATGGGAGACCTCATGTTAGAATCGGATGTCGCTCGAGCGAGTATAGTGTCGCTCAAGCGAAATACAACCTGAGACTTCACAATCTTAAAATATGGTTGTATATGATAGCGGTTCCATTGGAACTGCTATTAAAAACCACTTCTAATAGCGGTTGAACCTTAACCGCTATCTAATATACACTTTAGATAGCGGCACTAGTACAAAAAACCCTTTTAACATCGGACTTTTTACATCGGTTGTTAAAGAACCGATGTAGAAATTTTTTAAAAGCCTTTCCACATCGGTTCCCCCATGAACCGATGTGGAAAGTACTGTCTACTCTGAATTAAAATAATTCTGATCGGTCATAAGATCATTCTGATCGATCATCAAGTTATGATCGGTCATAAAGTCATTCTGATCGGTCATCTGATATTCCTTTTTACGTTCTACATCGGTTCCCCCATGAACCGATGTGGAAAGTGCTTTCTACTCTGATTTAAAATAATTTTGATCGGTCATAAGCTCATTCTGATCGATCATCCAGTTCTGATCGGTCATAAGGCCATTCTGATCGGTCATCTGATATACCATTTTACTTTCTACATCGGTTCCCCCATGAACCGATGTGGAAAGTGCTTTCTACTCTGATTTAAATAATTCTGATCGGTCATAAGCTCACTCTGATCGATCATCCAGTTCTGATCGGTCATAAAGCCATTATGATCGGTCATCTAATATACCATTTACTTTCTACATCGGTTCCTCCAAGAACCGATGTGGAAAGTCTTAAAAAAAAAATAATAATAAAAATTTTAGACAGTCTCCCAAGCCCTTACAGACTCGACTCCCAGACCCAATTACAGACTCGACTCCTAGCCATTACCAAATTCATTCTCGCAGTAGCGAAAACCACCGTCTCCTTGCCCCTATCGCAGTAGCGAAAACCACCGTCTCTCCCATCTCCTTCCCCCAATCGAATCCCTAACCTCCGTTTCCCCAACCGAATCCCCAAGCGAAAACCACCCTTGCCGTGCACCAAGAACTGCCACGCGCACCAGGAACTGCGATGCGCATCAAGAACTGCGACGCGCCACCCTCGTCTTCACCTCTCTGAAACCCTCTAGGAGCTCCTCCTCATTGCACCTGCGCACCTTCGATCTCGTCGCGAACCAGAGGTGATTCGGACCAGGTACGTGGGTCTATCCTATTGGCTTCTCATCCTTGTTTTGTCAATTACCTTTATGCATTTTCCTTGATTCTGGATTGTTTTGTTTGGTCGTGGACTGATTATGCCTGGGTTTAATGTATGTAGACATGTTTATTCTGGGTTTTGTATTATTATTTCCGTTTAGTTTGACTTGAATATGTGATTTTCACATGGTTATTCTCGTGGGGTTGAGAGGTGTTATCCAAGCCCTGTTGGGTTGGTTGATGTCGCTCTGGTCCGAGTCTCTTAGTGGAAGAGTTAAGGCTATGGGTTTCCACGCTGGGGTGTAGGGCTTTGGGGTATTGATTATATTTGGTTCTCTTGTTTTTCATTTGGGTTTGTTTCTTATGTTCTTGATTTAAGTTTGTTCTTTGTGTTGTTTGTTTTGTTCCTGGAGTTTTACTGTTGTTCCAGTACTATTTCAGTTTGGATTATATAGTTTGAGTTGTTTAAGTTTGTTGCCTCTGAATAGAGGTAATTCCATTTTCACACTAAGCAAAGACGTCATGTACCTATAGATATGGATCGAAGTTGGATAAATGCCAAACGTATAGAAGAAGAATATGAATTAGGGGTTGAAGAGTTCTTAGAGTTTGCACAGAGAAATGTGGGTAACAATAGAGGTCTCTTTTATTGTCCTTGTGTGAAGTGCTTAAATTTAAGACAACTAAGTGTGAAGGATATAAGAGAGCATCTCCTTTGTGATGGATTTTGCAAGAGTTACACTAAGTGGATTTGGCATGGGGAAGTAGTAGATTTCCCCATGGCTTCAGAGACAACTGAAATCCAGAAAGCAACCAATGATCGACTAGAAGATTTGATACGTGATATCGGTGAAGAGCCATTTGAAAAAGGATATGTATTCGAAGAACTATGCGAAGATAGTAAGAAGCCTCTGTATATAGGATGTTCTAAGTTCACACGGTTGTCAGCAGTGTTAAAATTATTTAACTTAAAGGCCAAAAATGGGTGGACGAATAAAAGTTTTACAGAGTTGCTAGAATTATTAATGGAAATGCTTCCAGAAGGGAATACACTTCCAAGCCGTACTTATAAAGCAAAGAAAGTAATATGTCCGATGGGTATGGAGTATAAGAAGATACATGCATGCCGTAATGATTGCATCCTGTACAGGAAGGAGTTTGGAAGTTTGCATAATTGTCCTGTTTGTGGTACATCACGGTTTAAAGTCAAGGATGGAGAAGATAATTGTGATAAGACAATTTCATCAGGAACCCCTATCAAAGTAGTGTGGTATCTTCCAATAATTCCAAGGTTTAAGCGGCTATTTGCTAATGCCAAAGATGCAAAGAGCTTAACGTGGCATGTAGATGAAAGACACTGTGATGGGAAGATACGACATCCAGCTGATTCTCTGCAATGGAAAAAAATTGATGACATATTTCCAGAATTTGGTCAAGAGGGGAGAAACCTTAGACTAGCACTTGCTACAGATGGGATGAATCCTTATGGCAATTTAAGTAGTATACATAGTTCATGGCCTGTTTTGTTAGTAATTTACAACTTGTCTCCTCGATTGTGCATGAAACGCAAGTTTGTAATGTTGTCGATGATGATTTCTGGCCCCAAACAACCAGGAAATGACATTGATGTTTATTTACGGCCTTTGATTGAAGACTTAAAACTTCTTTGGGAAGAGGGTGTTGAGGTATTTGATGCATATCGTAATGAATACTTTAAATTGCAAGCTTTGCTTTTTTGTACGATAAATGACTTCCCTGCTTATGGAAATCTAAGTGGATACAGTGTCAAAGGACATAATGCATGCCCTATTTGTATGGAAGAAACGTGTTATCATCAACTCGAAACATGGGAAGAAGACAGTGTACCTAGGACATAGAAGATTTCTACCAGCTTAATCATCCATATCGGAGGTTGAAGAAGGCTTATAATGGCTTTCAAGAGAGTCAAATCGCTCCTAACCCTAAAACAGGAGAGGAAGTGTATTCGAAGGTGAAAGACATTCATTGTTTGTTTGGAAAGACCCAAATAGTTTCCCATGAAAAGGAAAAATGGAAGAAAAAATCCATATTTTTTGAGCTTCCTTATTGGTCTAGTCTAGATGTAAGGCACAATATTGATGTTATGCATGTAGAAAAGAATGTGTGTGACAGTCTTATTGGAACCCTCCTCAATATTCAAGGAAAGACCAAAGATGGCTTGAACTCTCGCTTAGATATGCTTCATATGAACATAAGATAGGAATTAGGTCCCCAATCACGTGGTAAGCAGACTTATTTGCCTCCAGCTTGTTATACTTTGTCTAAGAAGGAGAAAAAAAGCCTCTGTGAATGTCTTAAAGGTATCGAAGTGCCTCGTGGTTTTTGCTCGAATATTAAACGGCTAGTGTCAATGAAAGACTTGAAGTTAGTTGGATTAAAGTCCCATGATTGTCATGTATTAATGCAACATCTTTTACCAGTTGCTATTCGGGACATTTTGCCAAAGAAGGTTAGACATGTTATAACGCATCTGTGTTTTTTCTTTAATGCTGTTTGTAATAAAGTACTCGATCTTGAGACTTTGGATAACCTAGAAGCTGAAGCTGTGTTGATATTATGCAAATTGGAGATGTTTTTCCCCCCTTCATTTTTTGACATAATGGTGCATTTAATTGTTCATATTGTTAGAGAGATTAAGTTATGTGGCCCTGTGTATCTAAGGTGGATGTATCCAATTGAGCGTTATATGAAAATCTTGAAAGGATATGTTAAAAACCCATCAAGGCCTGAAGCATCCATTGTTGAAAGATACATTGCAGAAGAAGCAATTGAGTTCTGCATGCATTATCTTTCTGAAGTAAGTCCTATAGGGATTCCAACGTTTCGTCATGATGGAAGACAACTTGGGAAGGGAACCCGAGGTGTTAAAGGTAGAAACATGAGTCGAGAAGAAGTTTTACAAGCACATTTCTACATCTTGAATAACATCGATGAAGTTCAACCTTTCTTATCTACTCACAAAGAAATGATCAAGCAAAGATATCCAAGGATGAATGAAAAATGGTTGTTGAATGAACACAATAAAAATTTCTTGAAGTGGTTTGAAGAACAGATCGTTACAATTGATGATGCATCTAAAACTTTGAAATGGTTAGCTCATGGGCCAAACTTTGATGTCATAACATGGAGTGGATATGATGTAAACGGTTATTCCTTTTATACTAAGCTTCAAGATGAAAAGAGTACAATGCAAAACAGTGGTGTGATGGTAGTTGCTGAATCAATGCACTTTGCTACTTCAAAAGATAATTCTCCTGTAATGGCATCCCTTTCTTATTATGGAGTAATTCAAGATATTTGGGAGGTTGACTACACCAAATTTAGAATTGCTGTATTCAAGTGCAATTGGGTTGACAGTAACAATGGTGTTTTGGTGGATGAATTAGGGTTTACATTGGTTAACCTGAATAAGCTTGGCTATAAAGACGAACCTTTTATTATGGCAACTCAAGCAAAACAAGTCTTTTATATCTCCGATCCAGTTAATAGTAGTTGGTCAATAATGCTTCAAGGGAAACCCATGTCTGGTAGTGATGACCTTGAAGATTTACAACTTCAACAGTTTACCTGTCCATCTTCAGCATCACACATTTTACCTTCTAATGAT
This sequence comes from Sphenostylis stenocarpa, assembly GCA_963425845.1. NCBI lineage: Eukaryota > Viridiplantae > Streptophyta > Magnoliopsida > Fabales > Fabaceae > Sphenostylis > Sphenostylis stenocarpa. The sequence continues at coordinate 25,410,622 of OY731408.1, forward strand.
GACAATGAACAAGATGATGTATATGCCACCCGATTTGATCATGAAGAAGGAATATGGGAAAATTGTTAAACAATAGGTATATTATGGTTTTTACACTATTACTTACTTTGCATGTCTTTGTATTAGTTACTTTGCATTCTAACTCATTTATTTGTCTTATTTGGCAGGAATATGGCCGATTCTAGTAGGCCCGCGAAGAAGGGGAGACGTGCAACACGACTTAGTGAGTTGACACTAAGTCGAAATGCTGATGAGAGGTTACCGATTGAGTTTGATGACTCGACCGGAAATGCTATTGGGCCTCACGCAACAAAGTTTAGAAGTTATGTTGCACTTCTGGGCCGCAGCAAAGTGAGCATAATAAAGAAGGATTGGGATGATGTGGAGATGCGTGTGAAGGAACAAATTTGGCAAAGCATCTTGGTATGAATTTTTTTCTATTAAATTTACTTGTATTGTTAATTCTTGTAGGATTCACTAACCTTGTATTATTTTTTGTAGCTCACTTATAATGTTCCGAATACTGAAGGGCTAAGGAGGAAGTGGATATCATTCGCTGGTGAGCGTTGGAGGGCCTTCAAGACCCAATTGACTTCCACCTATGTGTTTAGAAGCAAGAAAGGAGTGTCTCCTTGTGAGCAATATTCCTTTCTAGACACTGAGACATGGGATAAGTTTGTTGAGAGCCGTATGGATCCTTCTTTTAAGGTTCGTGTGCTTTAAGCATATTCTGCTTTTAACTTGCCCTTTATATATGCATTGGCCTTTTATATATGTAATTCTTTGCACCTTACCCGCAGTTAAATCAACCTCGGGTTTAATTTAACATTGCTTTCTTTAGTTGGTATGAATTCACTGATGAAATACCAGCAGTTTTTTTCAGTATATAGGTAGAAGGAAGCTGTCCCAAGGGGGTTAACATTGCTATGTTTTTTTCAGTATACCAGCATTTAACATTGCTATGTTTTCTACTGTAATTCTCTGATGTAATTCTGCTTTTTTCAGTATACCAGCATTTAACATTGCTATGTTTTTTTCACTGACCATTTCTTTGAATGTATCTTTATTAGGAGAAACGACAAAAGGCAAAAACAATTCAACAAAAAAATGTATATCCTCACAGGCTGTCCCGAGGGGGTTACCAGCTACTTGAGAGGAAGCTGATAGAAGAGAAGCGTAAAGCTTCTCAAGAAGCCTCTCAAAGTGACCCCTCAGGTGTGACTTCACCTCCATCACCTCCTTCTCGTCATGAGAAGTGGAAGAAGGCACGACAGAGCAAGAAAGGTGACTATACTACAGATGAGAGTCGTGTTGTGGGACAGAAAATTGTAAGTATTTATTTAAAAAATTGTTCATAATGAGATAGAATTATATATTGTGTCTTCTCTAATCAATTACATTTTCTTTGTAGGATGAATTATTAGAGCAAAGTTCACAAGGGACCTTTACCCCGAGTGGACGACAAGATATATTATCCACTGCTATTGGACGACCAGAGCATCCAGGTCGTGTGCGGGCAGCTGGATGGGGGATTGGCATCCGACAATATTTTGGCAGTCATAAATTTTCCACAAAAAGTGTGGTCATTAGAGATGAGTTGCAGGCCATCAGGGATCAAATTAGGGAAGAGCTTCGGGCAGAGCTAAGGCAGGAACTTGTTTCCTTAGGCTTATCTCAGGGGAACACAGGAGGGGGTCAACAGTGTGTTCCCGTAGGTTCTCGCCCTGAGGAACGTGTTAGCACCAAAGGGAGTTGTGCACAGGTTGACGTTCTTGATGATGAGTCAACTCCACTTGGTGAAGACACTCCTAGGCCTCTATACAAGTTCTTCACACAGGAAGGCTTACTAGTGGCTTATGGTACTGTGCATACATTGGGGCCACTTATACACGGGGTAGAAATGACGTATTCCTGTGTTCGTGTTGTGGTTGAACGGGTGCAAGTTTCTGAAGCTCCTGTTCCAGTTCCATCCGACGAGGTTAGAACAGTGGGGGAGGCTCCCGGTCATTTCATTCAGTGGCCTAGAGCACTTATCCAGTTTCCTACTGATCAGGTATTATATGTTTTCTTTAATAATTTGATACATGTTTATAATTTTATTATTTTATCATAAATTTTAATTTAATTCCTTGATGTGTATAGGACATTTGTGCCCAACAGAAAGGAAAGGAGAAGGGGAAGGAGAAAGTTCAAGAGGAACTGGACTCAGATCCGATACAAAGGTTATGCCTCTTAGCTTATAAGCTAGGAAAGCATATACCTTTACAGATCCGAGATGGACCCTCATGTGATTGGGAATCCGCAGCCCATCACGTTGTACTTGAGTCGAAGGACATTATGGATGTTGTTTTGAGTCAAGACATGATTTGCGTCACAATTCTCCAAGTCTCGGTTAATGTAAATCTTATGTTTTTATTTAAGTCAATTGGTTGTATGCCCTATTAGACACCAACTTGTCTAAAATGCAATTAACATGATATTTTCAATTTCTAGTTACCTCAACAAAGTTGTTGTGGAAAAGGGAGTAGAAGATGTCTATGGATTCATTGATCCTGTCCACATTCGAAGTTTGGGGAACAAACCAAATACTATTCAAGCATACATTCAAAAGAGATTTTGTGAAGGATCAAAGGAAGTTTGTCTCGCACCATATCATTATGGGTAAGTTTTTTTAAATTACTTACTCTCAAACTTTGAATCTCTTAAGAATTGCTAATTGAGCGACATTTTTTGTAGGTCTCACTCGGCAACTGCTTATCCTTTGTCCTAAACGTAGTGAGGCTATTTTTTTATGCTCTTTATGGAATAAACCCAAAAAGGAAATTAAACAGATTATTGATGTGTAAGTATACTAACACCCTTATATATGAATCTGTCTTTGTGACTAAATACTCTAGGTCTGGTTCATGACAGATTTAATAACTGTAAACATCTATGCTTCACTCCTTTGAGCTAAATAGTATCCAGATTTTACTTTTTATATTCATAAGTAAGTATTCATAATAATTGTGCTTCATTCCCAAATCTCGGTCCAGACAACATTCAATTGTTTAAGATGATGTGTAAGTATACTAACACCCTTGTATAATATTTCATTCATTTCATTTTAAGTTCCACATGTCTTAATATGAAGTATTTTCCATTTAATCTTTTATAGGTGTATAGAAGCATGCTCAGTCATGGAGGGTAAGCCTAAAAAGAAACCCACATGGATACTTCCACATGTAAGCACGTTATCTTTCAAATTCTTAACTTTAATTTACTCATTTTCTGTATTTAATGTTTTTTTTTCTTATAGTGTAATAAGCAAAAAGGAAGTTGGGAGTGCGGATATTATGTGATGAGACATATGTTAACAATCATCACAACGAAATATCACAGATTCATGGAATTTGGTATGTGTTATGACTATATCTATGTCATTGACATATATTTGCCTACTTGTGCTTATCTCGAAATGTTTTTTGTTTGTTTGTAGATATTCGATGATGGTCATCCAATAAGTGAAGCGAGAGATTGATGACATTAGACGACTTTGAGCAGATTTTGTTATTAAGAACTATAGTCGTGATTGAATACTTAATTGTGAAACATTAGGACTATATTCTTTGTATATATAAACTTAGAATACAATACATGTTCATTGTTTGTTGATAACAATGTAGATATATAATATACATTATGTTTACTTGTGTGTTGATGCATGTCCTTTATAGATTAACATTCTGAGTAGCTGTAAATATTTGCAATGCTCGTACAGTGTTATGAAAAATCATAAACTCAAATTCGTATTTGAAAAAAATATATGACTTTCCACATCGGTTATGGCCTAGAACCGATGTAGAAAGTCATTTTTAATACTTTCCACATCAGGTCTTGCCATAACCGATGTAGAAAGTCCGATTTTCCACATCGGTTATGGCTAGAACCGATGTGGAAAGTCGACTTTCCACATCGGTTATGGCAAGACCCGATGTGGAAAGTCGAACTTTCTACATCGGTTCTTAACCGATGTTAAAACTCACCAAGTTTCTACATCGGTTGTAGAACCGATGTAGAAAGCTGCTAAGAACCGATGTTAAAGGTGTTTTCTGTACTAGTGCGGTTAACATGGAACCGCTATTATATCCACTCAATTATGATCGACCATTTCAAATTATGATCGATCATAATTAAAACTTACATTAACTATTTTTTTGAATATTATGTTTTTAAATTTGTTATTAGAGAAAACCTTTCGGAATTCAAAATGTTAAATACTTTTAAATATTAAAATTAACTTTATCAAAAATTAGGATAAAAAAATTAATCCAAAAGAGTTCAAAAATGTATTATAATATTCTCAATTTTGAGTTTAATTGTATTGTTCATTCTCAAAGTAGAAAATTATATTGTAATTATTTTAATTTAATAAAATATAATTTAAATTTTTAATACTCAAATTAAAAGATTAAATAATAATGAATTTAATTCTTTAAATTGAGTATTTGGAAACTAAAATTATAGTTTCTCTGTTTTAAATAATTAAGATAAATAGTTAAAAATAGAAATCAAAACTAGTATTATCTTCAATTTATTAAAAGTGTAATTAAATCTCTATTTTCTTAATTTTTTTTGTTTCAAAATTCTGAATTCTACATTTTTGTAACTTCTATCATTATATTATCATCCTCATCTCCTCCCATGTTCAACTTTATCTTTACAATAGTCAATATTCTTAAATAATTTATATTTTTAATTATAATTTTTTAGTATATATTTTGAAATTAATCAATTCTAATCTATTATTTGAAAAACTAATCAATTCTAATTAATAATTTAGAAAACTAATCGATTATAATTAATTATTTGAAAAAATTATCAAATATGATCGATCATTTTGAAAATCTAATCGATCGAATCAAAAAATCTGGTTGTATATGATAGCGGCTCCACTAGAACCGCTCTTAAAAGATCACTTCTAATAGCGGTTAAACTTTAACCGCTATCTAACTATATTTTATTTATTTATTAATACATTTTTTCATCAGATATCGCTCGAGCGAGACTATAGTCGCTCAAGCGAAATACAACCCGAGAATGCCAATTTTTGTGCAGGGGGCGTGTCGCTCGAACGAGATCATTGTTGCTCAAGCGAAATACATTTTAGATAGTGGTTCCACAGGAACCGCTCTTAAAAGCGCACTTATAATAGCGGTTAACCCTTAACCGCTATCTAAATTATAGTTTAGATAGCGATTAACGTGGAACCGCTATCATATCTTCTCAATTATCATCTATCATTTCTAATTATAATTGATCATAATGAAAACTTACATTAACTTTTTTTTTAATATTATGTTTTTAAATTTGTTATTAGAGAAAACCTTTCAGAATTCAAAATGTTAAATACTTTTAAATATTAAAATTAACTTTATCAAAAATTAGGAAAAAAATTAATCCAAAAGAGTTCAAAAATGTATTATAATATTGTCAATTTTGAGTTTAATTATATTGTTCATTCTCAAAGTAGAAAAATATATTGTAATTATTTTAATTTAATAAAATATAATTTAAATTTTTAATACTAAAATTAAAAGATTTCTGTTGCATGAGGTTTCTTCATTTAAAAGATTTTGCAAAATGCCTCTAAAAATGTTTTTAACAATTAAAAACAAAGTATTTTGACAAAAGTTTTCTCAAACAAGTTTTTAACCGATACAGACTTTGATAGAACCGATTAAAATTACTTAAAATGTCAAGTGAAATGTTTTTACAATATTTTAATCGATACAACTTGATTTTAATCGATTAAAACCACTTAAGGGTTCAGGATGATCGATCAGAATGCAATTATGACTGATCAGAATCAGCTTATGATCGATCAGAATTTAGTTATGACCGATCAGAACTATTTTAATCGATTAAATCTCGTTTCAATCGATTAAAACAACTTAAAAATTTCTACACATCATTTTAATCGATTAAAACTTATTTTTATCAGCTTAAAATAACTTGAAAAGTTTTACAAGAAAGTTTTGCAAGTATTTCAATTGATTGAATCGCTAAACAATCGATTAAATCAACTTAGAAGATTTTTTGTAAAGTGTTTTAATTGATATAAACGTTGTCGTATCAGCTTAAAACAAATCATGTAAAGAATCAAGAACTTATTAATGGATTAAAAGAAGTTTTAACAGATTAAAACTGCACTTTTAACATATTAAAAGAATCTTTTAACAGATTAATTAAACCAGCAGTTTTGAAAATCTTCTATAAAAACAGTTTGGCTTGAACTTTTTTAACATACATTGAATATCATATTTTACACATCCTTAAGCAATCAATCAAGCAAACTTCAAGACTCTTTTCAAGAAAGATTCGCATCAGTTTTTGAGAAGTTCTTTGAAAATCTTTCTTGAGGCAACTTGATTTCTTTTGAAGAAGAAACACGTACAGCAGAATTTCATAAACTGGTTTGAGCATTCTAGTTTCTTCTTTTTCAAATCTTTACATTCTTTTTGTATTGTTTGGTGCCTGGAATTTGGGCACTCGGTTTCTCTGCTAGCTGGAATTTGGTTGTAGAGGTTATTAAGAGCTGGAATTTGGTAATACGTAAAATATTTCAGAAAGCAAAATGTTAAATACTTTTAAATATTAAAATTGACTTTATAAAAAATTAGGGAAAAAAATTAATCAAAAAGAGTTCAAAAATGTATTATAATATTTTCAGTTTTAGTTTAATTATATTTTTCATTCTCAAAGTAGAAAAATATATTGTAATATTATTTTAATTTAATAAAATATCATTTAAATTTTTAATACTAAAATTAAAAGATTAAATAATAATAAATTTAATTCTTTAAATTTAGTATTTAGAAACTAAAATTATAGTTTCTCTGCTTTTAAAAAATTAAAATAAATATTTAAAAATAAAAATCAAAACTATTATTATGTTAAATTTATTAAAAGTATAATTAAATCTCTATTTTCTTCAATTTTTTAATATAAATTTTTAAAATATAATTTAATTTCAATTGAAATTTTCAATTGAAAAATAAATTCAAGAATATTTGTTATTAAACTTTTCTTAAACAATGTATTGAATAGTTAACATCACTCTAGTCTTAATTTATTACAATTTAAATTTTTAATAAATTTGATTTATTACAATTCATTTTGTTAATATTGAGACCAAAGTTTATTTTAAAAAATAAAATATTTTTAAAAAATAAATTACTTTTAAAAAATAAATTGTAAAAAATATACTAAAACAATTAAAGTATATTTATAAAAAAAAATTAAATATAATAAAAAAATAATATTCATTAGCTAATCGATTTCAATTCGGTCGCTATTTTCTCATTAGCTGACCGATTTTAATTCTGGTCACTATTTCAATTTGTAATTCGATCGCTAAATCGATCGCTAAATGATTTTTTTATTTTAGTATGAAAATAGCCACCGATTTAGCGATCGAAATTTTGCGACGCAAAATATTGGTCGCTATTTCGGTCGTTAAATAAAAAAGTGCAAAATAAATCATATTTTGGTCGCTAAATCGGTCGCTAATTGCAACCGAATTAAAGTGGTCGCTGAATCGGTCGCTAATTGCGACCGAATTAAAGTGGTCGCTAAATCGGTCGCTAATTGCGACCAAAATTAAATCGGTCGCTAATTGCGACCAAAATTAAATCGGTCGCTAAGGCGGTCGCTAATTGCAACCGAAAAAATTCGATCGCTAATTTCGGTGGCTAAATGTGTTTTTTCTTGTAGTGATATGCTTTATTGGTTTAGCAATTTTTTATTATTTTTTATCAGTATTTTGTGGGATCAAAATATTATTATTAGTCTAAAAATTAATTCAAAACACTTAATTTGCTTATACTAATTCTACTGCAAGAACAAACTCCAAGTCTACCCATTCTTCCGTCAATGCCTGGTTTTCGAGAATTGAATTTCCTAGATTCAATGGAGACAATATGGCTCTATCCATGTGAGAATTTCTTCTCCATTGATCATACAGCTGATGATATGCAGGTTCAAATTGATATTGTTCATCTTGACGGGAAGGGCAGCTCAATGGCAAACAATCTTGGCTAAACACAGAAATTGTTCTACACTATCTTGGAAAACGTATAGTACACTGATTCGTGAACAATTTTTTTTATTTGGGGTTCCGCAATAACTTCAGTTTGGTCATTATCGGAGTCAGACTGTGTATCTTGTAATTCCATAAGATGTAGTTGAAGCTTCTTATTGTGTGTTTGGCCATGTTGTGGAATCCTGTACTATAATAAAATAAAAGTCCTAAATAATTAAATAACAAAAATTAAACTAAGCACTAAATAAATAAAGTAATCAATATAAATTGGAAAATTGTAGTATTGGAATATTACACAATGAGAAATTTTCTAGGATTGATTTGGAGAAAACAATATGATTCTTTCCTATTTTGAGTTATTTTACTGATTTGCATTTAATTCTTGATTTTTGTTAACCTTTAATTAGGCTAAATTGGAGTCTCATACTAGTTAATTTACTTTATTCAAAAATTTTATTTGTAGCATTCTGCAAGTGAACTCCATAAGCAAACTTAGGCTTCGAGAATAATAAAGCTTGACTACATCAATTTTGGTCTTTATTTCTATTAATTTGGTCCTTCACAAATTACCTTTCTCCTAAAAATAAAAAATATGCACAATGAATATATGTATGTATGCTTTGATGTTAAAATTATGAAAAATAAAATATATTAAGAAAAAAATAAATTATGCTATGTTTTTAGTAAAAAGATGTTAAATATATAGTTTATGAAGAAAATAATTAGCTTAGAAAATACTTTTAGATCAAGAAATAAAAAGTAAAATGACATACATCAATCAGCTACTTCAAAGTGAGATAATGTATAATATATGTAGATTTGATGAGTTGAGTCACATAATTTGATTCATTTCAGAATTGAGACACGTATATTAGATTACATTAGTCTGGGTATACATAACACATTGTTAAGTTTTATCCCTCCTTCAAGGGATACACATGCTTCTTTAGTTGCTATAAGTTATCTATATAGTATTCCCAGAGGGTATCCTTATACAACTCTTAATTCACTCTTAAAGGATTTTCAAATTTCTTGTCATATGATTAGAAGTTCTTGTGTCAATAATTCATTTTTTTTTTCCTTACTTTCCATCTGTCTTAGTTATGTAGAGTTTGTTACAACTCTTATACCATAATAATTTTGAGAGAAAATATTATTGTTGTATTTCTTTTAGGCTAAAAATGTCTTAAATATACATAATGTGCACAAATATGCCCATTTGCTAGTCATTATTTTATGCGCGATATTTGCAATTAATCATAATTAATTCATAGAGATCATGATCTTCACAACCTGTTTATCACAATTTGAATTTTGTCTGCAATATCTATAATATATATCCATTTGAAATATATTTAATATACTAAAAAATACACATACACAAAAATCTTAAAAAGTTTTATCAATGGTATGAAGAGTTTTGGTTCTTAAAAGAAGAATAGAATGAGAAAGAAGTTTTTCACATGTCGTTATTCTAATTTTTTAAGACGAAAGTTACGACCTATGAATTATGAGAATGCAATCTTATAAGACTAATTTATGAAAAATTATGCGGAAGAGGATTATATGATTGATTTGTTGCCTAAAAATCTCACCATATAGTCTAAATCAAAATCCACAAGGAAAGAAAAATGAGGAAGGAAAAAACGAAGTCATGTTTATAAGCAAGTATTTCACAAATGATTTTCATCGTAATCATAATCCTAAAGTCACCAAAAGAAATTTGAGATTATTTGAAAGAAAAATATTAAGTACCCACAAAGAGGACCAGTAAAGTTCTAAAGGAGAAAATCCTAACAATCAATAAGGTCAACATCATTACTACGAAATAATACTCCAAGAAGCAGCAATTACTCAAGAAAGAATTGCTAGAAATGCAGGAAATGCTACAGCAAGCTTGCCTCGAGAAGAAGACTAAAGAGATTTTAAAGGTCAAAGACAAGACTCTCGAGCAAAAGGACGAAAAAGTTGAGAAACATGATCGTGAAATGAGAAACTTAAGATTGAGATGAAAAAACTGCAAAAATTAAAGAAGTTTAAACTTATCTTAAATTTGGCTAAGAAGGATAACAAGAAGAATGAATGCTATAAGAAGAAAATATTTTCGTTCACATTACATTTTGAGGAAAAAATATTAATGAGAGATCAAGAAAGCAAACTTCAACATGTGCTGGAGTTGAATGCAAGACTCTCACTGCATAAAAGGAGAAACCTTGTTTTAGATTTTCTTGTCTTTCATCAGTTTTGGTTTATATCTCTCATAATATTTTTCATATTTTTCTACTGCACATAATATTTACAGAGTTGCGTATGATTGATGAATCGTGGTGTGTTAATGTAGTTGAGAATCAAATAAATGGTGTTCTCTTCCTAAAAGGTAGGATAGATGCATAAGAAACATTCACTTTGACGCAGTTAAAGAAATGCCCTGATCACTAATTAAGTGCTAAAAGCTTATTTCCCTTATTGTGTCTGCAGTCTTCTTTGGCTTAATTCTGTTGCCATGCGTGTGGTGAGAAAGAACTAAAGGAAGGTAGCATCATCTTATTAAAGGTTTGGCAGAGGTGGCAGATTCAACAAGCCATACAACTTGATTAATTTAAACTTCCTTTATTAAATATTAAAAATGAACTCAAGTTTACTGTAGTAAGAAAAAATTGTTAATCTTGTCCATGATAAATGATATCCCATACTATCTTTGGAATTTTCAATAATTGAAGACAAGAGAATGATGACTGCAAATGACAAAGAAATGAAAGATGCAAAAAAGTGATGTAGGCCATTGATGAAAGTAGAAGGCTTAATTATTTTAATAAAGACTGCTGATATTTTTCTTTTCTTTTACTAAAGCAACTTTAATTTTTATTTCAGCAGAAAGGATTTGCCACATTCACGACACTGTGATTACAGAGAGGAAATCTAAAATGTTCTTCCCTTTTCTTCACTGGTAATGGCCATAGTTCCTTGCTGAAATGAGATCAAGATAATTTATAATTTTTTTTATATTACTATAATTATTAATAATTCTTTTTCTAACATAATATTATTTAAATAATAATAATAACAATAATAATTACAAAACAAATAAATCAGTTAGTTTACAATGTATACACTCCAATCTTTTATAATTCAGTTTTATTATCACTTCTCTAATTCTTTATGCAGAGTTATATTTAAAATAATATGTATATATAGATTCATATAGATAAATATAAATAAATAAATTTATTATTTATACACAATGTTATATTAATTAAAACTATTTTATGTACAAAGACATTGTAATTATGTTTATAAAATCAATAAGACGATCTCACTTCGTATCTGGTCTTGAAACAACTAAATATGAAGAAATGCATCATCACTCTCTCAGACCCATGGAAAACCACAGATAATAGTCTTCCCATTATTGAAGTAAGGTATGAGGTTTAACCAACTGAAACTTCGAGCTTTCATGTGGTTGTGGTTGTGGTTGTGGTGGGGTACTTATATTCATGTTCAAGCAGCAGATGACAGTTTAAAGCCCGGTGATACACTGAATTTCTCTTCACCACAACTCTATTCTCAGAGTGGCAAATATTTTCTAGATTTTTATCCGGAAGGGGATGGAGCATCGTCTTATACTTACTTGGCAATACAAAGTGCATATGACAATTGTATAGTTTGGAAGGGTAACAGAGAAGAATCTGTGGACCAGACTGATGCAGTTCTATCACTAAATGTCTCTGGCGTGCTGAAAATAGAATCTCAAATTGTTGGAAAACGAATTATCCTTTATTTTCCTCCTCAACCTATCAACAACACTAAGGCTACTTTGTTGGACACAGGCAACTTTATACTTCAACAACTTCACCCGAATGGGACTAACACTCTCTTGTGGCAAAGTTTTGATTATCCCACCGACACTTTGATCCCCGCCATGAAGTTAGGTGTTAATCACAAAACAGGCCATCATTGGTTACTGGTTTCGCAGTTGACCGAAGCGCGTGCGACTTCAGGTGCCTTTAGTCTTCAATGGGAACCAGAGGGACAAGAACTGATCATAAAGAGACGAGGAAAAGTTTGTTGGCGAAGCGGGAAATTGAGGAACAATAGATTTGAGCACATTCTGGAGGATGCACAACGTGTGTTGAAGTACACCATAGTGTCTAATGAGGCAGAAGACTCCTTCTCCTTCACATCTACTAATGAAAATCATACACGGTGGTGGTTGCTATCGGATACTGGACGGTTATCTTACAATGACAATCAAGGATATGTTGCAAGGGCCGATCTGTGTTATGGATATAACAACAGTGATGGAGGGTGTCAAAGATGGCAGGAGATACCTAAGTGCAGGAATCCTGGTGATGTGTTTACCAAAAAGATTCTTTACCCCAATTATGACGATGTAATCTATGATCAAAATGAAAATATTAGTCACAGTGACTGTGAGGCCAGTTGCTGGAGCAATTGTTATTGCAATGGATTCAGAGAACTCTTTCTTGATACAACTGGATGTCGATTCTATCATTGGAATTCATCCAAAAATTATACTTTTGACGGCACTGTTTCTGGTGTAGACTTTTACTTACTGGAGAACACACGGAACATAACACCGCATCATCACGGTAGGTCAAATGCCAACTTCTTCGTGCTTTTTTTTTTTTTAATTTCATTACAAAGATATCAGTGATACTCTAAAATATGTATAACAATGTATTGTAACCTCTCGCCAGTTAGTAAGTATTTATGTCAGGCTTTTAAATACCTTATAACTAACTTTATCTACCACTCTATTTATGCAGGATCACTAATCATAAATGTTAATATATCAAAAGATTATACACAAGTTCATTAACCTTGCACAATATTCCATATCTCTCTACCTCCATCACACAATAGTAGCTATTATAACTATTGATCCTTCTTAGAATGCACATACCCGGATTCCTTTGCCATGTAGAAATAAAATAAAAAATTCTTTGATACCCTTTAATCCATGTCCAAGAATGAAGAGTAATTTTCTTCATGATCATGTTCCTAATTTCCTGTAAACTGCACGTACTCTTTATGAAAAGTAAATTAGTTGTGCATCTCCTTAATTGCTCTACTTTAGTTTGGATCTTTAAGTTAATAGTGCACCTGATTTCATTTACTTCAGTCTATGCATGTTTTTTATCATTTATAGTACTTTTACCCAAGCAATCATTTGCTACGGCGCATGACAATTGTATTGACAAATTATAAAGCCATACCATTAACAATTGATACTTGAAGTTGAAGATTTTCCGTAGCTATTTTATGCAGGTATAAAAAGGTGGATATGGATAAGTCCAGTAATAGCAACTACTGTACTCATAATATGCGTATCCATTCTATGCCTAGCCGTAAAGAAACGAAAATATGTGCATCAAGGTATTACATACTTCAAACTCATTGTTCTTCTTGCCTTACTAAACACAATCTTTTGATAATTTTTCTACATTTTAATACTTGTCGTTGTCATCTGAACAGAGAAGAAAAGGAAAGAAATGGCCATGAAGATGCAGCAGGCAGAAACACGTGATGGGTTATCTCTAATCGAAGATTTTGGAAATGATTTTAGAAAGGGACACGATTTAAAAGTATTCGATTATACATTGGTTGTGACGGCTACAAATGGGTTTTCATCTGAAAATAAGTTAGGACAGGGAGGTTTTGGACCAGTTTATAAGGTGATTGAGACCACTAAAGTTATGTGTTCATATTTTTGTTTTAGAGGACTCATGACCTTTTTATTATCATTTTAGGGAACTTTGTCAACAGGAAAGGAGGTTGCTATAAAAAGACTTTCAAAAAGTTCTGCACAAGGAATTGTGGAGTTTAAAAATGAACTGACACTTATATCTGAACTTCAGCACATGAATCTTGTTCAACTACTTGGTTGTTGCATTCATGAAGAAGAGAAGATTCTAATTTACGAGTATATGCCGAACAAAAGCTTGGATTTCTATCTTTTCGGTGAGGTTATTGTGTTAGTGATTATCTAAGTATTTGTTGTTTTTGGATGTCAAAGACATAAAATTTGTTCTAATTATTATGCAGTTAAGCAAAAGTTACTGTTGTTGATAGATTTATTTCCTAAGTAGAACATAACGAAGAAAAGTAATTTTTTGTTTTTTCACTTTTATAACATACATTCTAACGCATATAAATATATGACCATGGGAAGATTGTACAAGAAGCAAAATACTAGATTGGAAGAAGCGCTTCAACATAATAGAAGGCATTGCCCAAGGATTATTGTATCTTCACAAGCACTCAAGACTCAAAGTCATTCACAGAGACTTGAAAGCCAGTAACATACTTCTTGATGAAAACATGAATCCAAAAATTTCAGATTTTGGAATGGCACGAATGTTTACACAACAAGAGTCCGTATCAAATACTAACAGGATCGTCGGGACATAGTGAGCATCTGCTAAACTATGTTACATTTATTTCATATTGATATATAAATAAAATTCATTAACATTTCTTGCAGTGGTTACATGTCGCCGGAATATGCCATGGAAGGAGTTTTTTCTACAAAATCTGATGTGTACAGCTTTGGAGTGTTGTTGCTTGAAATTATTTGTGGAAGAAAAAACACAAGTTTCTATGATGATGACCGCCCGTTAAATCTAATTGGACACGTATTGTTAAATTTCTTAAGTGAGTTTGTTTTTTGGCTTCATATTCTTTGTGTCTAATTTCACTAAAATATTCACAGGTATGGGAATTATGGAAAGATGGGAAGTGTTTGGAATTAGTGGATTCATCATTGGAGGAGTTATTTGATGGTGATGAAGTGCAGAGGTGCATTCATGTTGGTCTCTTGTGCGTTGAACATTATGCAAATGATCGACCCACAATGTCTAACATTATATCAATGCTAACAAACAAGAGTCCAATAGCTTCCTTGCCTCAAAGACCAGCATTCTACTTTCAAAGAGAGATCTGTAATCAGAATTTATCTTCTACATGTACTGTGGAAACAGTAGAAATCACTACTTCGTTGGAAATAGAATAAACCTAAATAACTTGTGCAGTAATTAAAAAAGAAACTAGATATTGGCTTGTGCTTTGCAAGTTAAGAAATGTTTATGCTATATGTAGGAGAAATGTAATGTTTATTTTTGTGTTAGACAAGAGTCTATCATTTAGTTTAATTAAGAGACTAACCTTTTCTGAAGAAAATGAATTGAAGATTAATTACTTGGTGTCACATATTTTGGTGACTTCAATTTTATTGGGTCTTAACTTGTATTGTCAGCACCTCTTTGGATAAAGCCCCTTTATGTATGTTAGGAAAAAATTAATAATTGGACGTTTAGGAAATGATGAGCACTAGGATTAGAAAGTTTCTTGAATGTTTAGGAAATTATGTTATTGATTAATGTGGTTCTCTTGGTCTCTAGAGAGTAAATGTTATGGTGTAAAAGAGAGTTTCCGGAAATGTTAATTAAATAGAGCATTTTAATCTTGTTTTCAGCATGATAAAGAATCAATAAAAATGAAGTTTCTAAGTTTTTGAGAAACTCTCTATTATCAAATTAGTACTGGAACTCTTAAGGAGAGCTTTGTTCCTAAGGAGAGTTTGGTTTCTTGGGTTGTTTCGTGAAAAAAACTAGGTTCTTTAGAAGAGGGAGAGCTGAGGGTTTCCTAAGGAGAGCTAACGTTTTAGTGTTGCGCGTTTTGAGTGAGATGACTAATTTGACGAATGTTGTTGTTCTTGTGTCCCGATTGACGAAGCATGTCAATTATGATAGATGAAGTGTCCAGATGAAGGCTCTGCTCACCGCATAAGATTGTTAGTAAGGGACAGAGGATGGCTATGAAGAATCGAAGCGACGAAAGGGTTGTCGGCCAACGCACTCATAAGGTTTAAAGAGAAATGTTCAAAGAATGGCACAACTCTATTTTTATTGTTTTGAATTGTAGAAAATTCTGATTTTGAGAAAATTGTTACAATCAAGTCGATATTTGATGCTTGGACCGGGCTGGAGAAAGAACACAAGAAAGATGACTGAGTCATTCGTGTTCGGCATCAGACACTACAAAGCAAGATGGAGAGCATGAAAATGAAAGAATCGGAAAAAGTTTTCGAATACATCTTGCGTGTCGAAAACGTGACAAAATAACATATTCAGAAGGAGAAACATTTCTAATAGAGCAAATTGTTGACAAAGTTTTAAGGTCATTAACTATTGACTTTGACAACATAGTGTGTGCAATAGAACAAGCAAATAACTTGTCTGAGATGACAATAAAGGAGTTGATCAATTCCCTTGAGTCCTATAAACACTGAATGAAGAAAAAGAAGGACGACAAAGATACGAGTGTGAAACTACTTCAGAATGAGGAGAAGGCAATTTATTCCCAAAATAATAGAGGAAGAGGTCGTGGTGGTTAGTCCCGAGGTGGTCGATCTAGTCGAGATGGTTTCAATGGCCGAGGTGAGGAGGAAGAAGAAGAAGCTCAACAAAATTGGCGACATAGTTGTTAAGTGGTAAAAGTTGATATAATTATGCTTTGAATTGTTATTTAACCACTTAAATTATATTGATTCTAATCTATTCTTCTCTCAATGTAGGATGAATTTACAGAATACCTGGGTACAAGAGCAAGGATCATAATTCTCAAGTTAATTGAAGAAAAGTGGAAAAAAGGAAGAAGATTTTCAGCCTAAGATTTGTTCGAGCGAGGTAGGCGCTCGCTTGAGAGAAAATAAGTTAAAACTCTCTGGAAGTCATTCGCTCGAGCAAGACAGACGCTTGCTTGAGTGAAAATACGTTAAAGCTCTCGTGAATTCAATCGCTCAAGCGAGCAAATTCTCGCTTGAGCGAAAATCATCATTACTCGCTTGAGCAAAAATATCCGCTTAAGCGAATGATGCAAAATTTTTATATAAAAAGATAAGATGTGTTTAAGAAAGGGAGTTCGATATTTTGAGAAGAGAAGTGGCATCTACTCCAGTTTTCGTCCAATCTTCAATTCTTCGTGAATTCTTCTTCATTTGGATCA
Source organism: Sphenostylis stenocarpa (assembly GCA_963425845.1). Lineage (NCBI taxonomy): Eukaryota > Viridiplantae > Streptophyta > Magnoliopsida > Fabales > Fabaceae > Sphenostylis > Sphenostylis stenocarpa. Next base: position 25,427,732 of record OY731408.1, read on the forward strand.
TTGTAATGGCCATCATGAGTGGCTAACTTCATTCTCTTAGGATTGGGTGCACTTCCTTTGAACTCTTTTGTATCTTCGTGATATTTTGAGATATTAATCTATGTTCTTGATGTTAATATTTTTATCCTTTGTGCTCTTTGATGTTTATCTTTGATGTTTGGGACGTATTGGAAAATATATCCTGAAACCGTATATTAGGTTAATAATATTTGCTACGTTAATTTCTAGGAATGATAATGGATGTATCAATTGCTTAACACCCTAAACCTAATGCTGGGAAATCTATTTAAATGTATGAGGAATCGACGTTTATTATGTTTTCTTATGAATTTCATGTACGAGAAATTAATGTGAATGATCTAAGTAGGTGGCATCAACATTGATAGGTTAATTGATGTTCTTAATTTGACCTAACCATTATACAAAAGAGGGAAAAAGAATTAAATCAATCCTAAGTTCTTTTATTTAATATTTTCTAAAAATATTTTACAGTTTTTTGTCATTTATATTCAACCTAAATCTTTATGAATGTCGCCGCCGTCCCTTTCGACGTCTTAAAGATGTCTTGAAACGTTTATGCGAGCGGTCGCGAAAAGATGGTTTAGACTCGCATATTTGTTTTAAAAGGTTTTCGAAAAGGGGTTCTTATGGAGTCGCCACCAATGTTTTGACCATAAACATTGGAAAAGGATAAAAGGCATTGATTTTAATGAAAAACCAAACTTGGCCATTATAACCAGAGTTAGGTAAGGGAGTTAGTTACGTGTGGGGAAGGTGTTAACACCCCACAACGCCCCTTTCGGGTTCCCTATGACAGATTAATTCATTTAAGTAAAAACTATGAGAAATTACGCGATTACCCTATTTTATTGCATAATGTTAAAATGACTATCTACATGATTTTATTCTATATTGCATGCATAAAATGATAAATAAAGCTAAATAAAGCAATAAAAGAGATATTAAAATGGCTATCTACATGATTTTATTCTACATGGCATAAATAATAAATAAAGCTAAATAAAACAATAAATAAAGCAATAAAAGAGAAGAGAATTGAAAAGAACCTCCGTAGCAAGCTTTGTATTGAGAATCTTCAATTGTGAGGATGTGTTTTGGCAACCCCTCTCTCTACACAGACTCTCCTCACCAATACAAGATCGACTCCACTAAAAATTTAAAGAAGAATCAAATGCCGGAATATAATTCCTTAACCGATTGTTACCTATTTAAGGCAATCGGAAAGATCATTCGAGAAAGGGAGAGAAATAGACAAGTGCTCTGAGTTTTAGAAAGTGTTTCAGAGCTCTCTGGGATGTCTGGGGTGTGAAAAAGTGGCAAATGAGCCTCCTATTTATAGTTTTCGCAGCTGGCGCACTTTGGGACGGCCGTCTGGGTTGGGACGGCCGTCTGGACTGGGATGGCCGTCCCAAATGGCATTTTTACACAGAGCGGGACCCCCTGGGAACCCGGGACGGCCGTCCCACTTAAACTGGGGCTTGGGACGGCCGTCCCAACTTCGGGACGCGCGTCTCAACTGGTTGGGGCAGGTTGGGACGGCTGTCTCGACTTGTTCTGGCCAGTTTCGCGTTTCGGGACTCCGGGAAGCTTTCCTTTCATGTTTCGGACGTCAGTTGGTGCCGATATGTGTCTGTTGAAGCTTTATCTTCCTATAGGAAGTCTCCTTGGCTCTTATTTGTAATGCTAGACGAGCTTTATCTTGTTACGGGTGATCTCCTTTATCTTTATTTGGGAAACCGGGCAAAATTAGGGGTCTACAATGAAAAACCAGTTTTGTTTTAATCCACTTAGTAAGCTTATGATTTGGAATTTCCAATGAAATTGTTTCTCGTGGGATCGACTTTTATTTAATTGAAAATACTATATTGCGATTGATAATATTGGTACGCTTGTCAAATATTCAACAAGTATTTCTGGCACCGTTACCAGGGAATAGTGTTCCTTGGAAAGTCTTTGTCTAGCTTATTTTTTGTTTTTTTTATTGTTGTTATGTGTTAATTCTTGTTTGAGTTGCTCTATGTTTGTAGACCCCTAATCTTACCCGGCTTCAAAATAAAGTAATAAAACCTCTATTTGAAGATGGACAAGACATCATTAGGACCCTAGGCACGTTGGCTAGGCTCCATAGAAGGATAGGAGAGATTTCTGTACACAAAAATAGGAAAAAAAAAAAGAGAACTTTGTTTTTGGGCTCGGGACGGCCGCCCCGGATTTCCAAATGGCCGTCCCACTTTCGTGCTTGCTCCAGATGGCCGTCTCATTTTCGCAGATGGTTGTCTCACTTTCGTGCTTGCTCGAGACGGCCGTCGCATTTTTCTAGACGGTCGTCTCGCTTTTCTGTGAGCCCGAGACGGTCGTCGCATTTTCCCAGACGGTTGTCTCGCTTTTCTGTGAGCTTGAGACGGCAGTCCCGAATTCCCAGACGGTCATCTCGCTTTTCTGTGAGTCTGAGACGGCCATCCCGAATTCCCAGACGGCCGTCTCGCCCCTTTTAGCCCAGACGGCAGTCCCGGCTCGTCTGGCGTGAATTTCTATAAATGGGAGCCCTATTTCACCATTTTTCACACACTTGAACAACTATTTACTCCTATGCTTTCTTGTGAGTCTTCTGACACTTGAAAAACAGCTCTGAGCATTATTTCTAGGGTCCGAGTAAGTTTTCTGATCTCCGTTAAGGTAGAGATCAGTTAAGGAGGTCTCCTTTTGAGACACCCGGCTCTCGATAGATGTGAAAGTTCATCTTTTTCGGTGAGGAGCACGCTTGTAGAGTGAGGGGATCGCCACAAAGCATCCTCAAGTTCGAAGAGTCAATATAAAAAGCTCGCTTCGAAGGTTCTCACTTCTATTTTTTTTCTTTTATCGCTTTCCTTTATTGTTTTTCTTGTGTGCATTAGATATTAGGGTCATGTAGACATTTAATTCCTGGAGGTAGTTTAATAAATAGGGTAAAAACTTAGTTTCTTTAGTCATTATTTTGTGAATTAGTCTATTATAGGGAACCCGAAAGGGGCGTTGTGGGGTGCTAACACCTTCCCCACACGTAACTAACTCTCTTACCCAACTCTGGTTGTAATAGCCAAAGTTGGTTTGCGAAAACCAATGCCTTCTTTTTCCTTTTTCGATGTTTAAGGTAAAAACGTCAGTGGCGACTCCATAGATCCCTTACAAAAATATCGTCCTTAGGATCAGTTCGGTTATCAAACGACCTAAGGACGTTGAACATCTTTACGAAAACGTGAGTCATCTAACACCATCGCGTCTCTCCGACCGCCTCCCATGACTACGACGATAGATGGCAACTCCATTGGGGAAGCTAGAGAGTTGATCTCATTTAGTAATGGATTAATTCAAATAAACAATGATTTGAAATTAGGTTTTTACCCTTGCTTGTATAACATGCTTTATTCTTTATCTTTAATAACTATTGTTTGTTTATTTATGCAATTGTTTGAAATAAAAAGGGAACAACCACTCAAGGTGATAACTCTCCCCTCTTGGTCTAAGAACGTCGACACAGAGATTCGTTCATGGTTCGAAGATCGAGGGGACCCTATAATGGGGGCACCTTGGGGGCCAGGCCTTGGTGAGGATATTATAACCACCTTGAATACGTATTTTTCTGCAAGATACCCCTACCTTGTGATAAAAACGATATCGCTCTGTTTGCGGATGAGTGAATTGTTTGTGCATTTGTTTGTTACATTTGTTTGTTGCATAGCATAATCATACAACAGCAGAATAAACACAAAAATCTCAAAAACCTTTTCGTAATAAACAAATTTATCTCGGACAGTCTTCATTTAAGCTAGCTTGGTTTTAGGTTCTTTGTAAGCTAGTAGTCACGTTGACCTACAGAAGAGATAAGGGGTCATAAAAATAAAATAAAAAACAAATAATGAAATTTAATAAAATGATTTTGACAAAGTCAAACCATTCATATCGAATCATTTCATAAGTGAAAAAATCAAGAAAGAAAATAAATGCATAAGGAAAGTGTGCATACACATCATCTTAATAAATCTCTCATTAGTGCAAAATGGGTCTTAGGAGCATATTTTGGGAAAATTGTTGGGGAAAATCCCTTTTGGGAATTTGCCACTTTTTCTTCACTTTTTCCTCTTCGTTTTGATATGTTGTGCATCCAAATCCGACATCCCAGTCAAAAGTTATCTTACTTTGAACATTTTCCGCCTTTTTGTACTAGTGCATGCATAAACACATTCATGCTAGGGGGCATTAGATATCCCTAAGGCAAAGGCGAAAGAGACCCAAGTGCACTTGTGACCTTCCTCATACTTGGCAATCTGCGATAAGGAAGGGACAAGTGTGCTAAGGTGTGATGGTGACCTTCGTTATACTTGTCAAATTTATGATGAGGAAGGAACCATTATACCGAGGTGGGTATGGTGCTCCGTGAAGCGTAAGCTTTAAAGATATACCTAAGCCATTATCTTAAGGCATATCCATCCCATAATAAATCATTCATTTCAAAAATAAAAATAAAAAAATCTAGCTCATGTGCATTCTAGAAAGTGGCTGGTGTTCTTCATGCCCTCATCTGCATAAAAAAAAAAAAAGTAAAATCCTAAACACTATCATACATCATGTTAGAAAATAAAACATGATAATGTTTAGGAAAAAACAAACACTTGCATACATGCATCCACCAAGCTTCGCCCTCATAACATGTATCTCATAACATGTATCTAGTAATAGGCAGTTGAAGAAAATGGACATTCCTCAATACCATGTAAAGAGGATAGAGTATTTGCATGCCATGTACGTGAAGTCAAAAAAAAGAAAATACACAAAATTTTAACCTGCCTATGGTTTCCTTTATGCTTTCCACTTTTAAAAATGTGCTTCGAAGCATTTGCATTGAGGAATGTACACTTTCTAAATAAAATAAATAGAGATTGCCCTTTTCATCATCTCCTCGACTATCTATTGCATTCATAATTTGTGTACATTCATACATTCATCCTCACTTTAATAATAATAAAATAATAAAAAGAAAGGATTAGTCGATGTGCTTTCCATGAATCGGAATAAGATGAAGAGTAAACCTTTCGTCATCAAGTTCTCCCCAACGGTTGATCCGCCTAAGGAGGATAATAAGCCTCAATCGTTGGTCATCTGAGTAAATAAAGGAGAGGGGGCAATGATGCCATTGCATTTGTTCACGCCTCGTCCTATACATCAAATAAAGGTGTACCGTGAAGGTATGAAGAGATGTTGCCCGTCAGTGAAACATATCTCTAGCATAGTCGGTGTTGGGGGCATGACAAGAAATGGAAGAGTCTACTCCCCCAAGGAGCTACAAGATGACGCTCCCAAGAATAAAGAAAAAAAAATAAAAATACCGAAGAAAAACATAATCCAAAGAAGAAATTGAGTAGACTTTGAATTCACAACGCTAAGGCAGTTCCTTCAATGCTCCGCCAAAAAGACAAATTCACGGTAGGTGACAAACTGGTCACGATTTAAGCTAAAGACAACATTCGGATCAGCAAGTCGTCTGCCCCTACCTTGAATGGATGCGGCTGAAGAGGACCTTTGAAATATCTTTTGCCAATACAAAAATACTTTCCCAAAATATGAAGGTGACCCACATGATGAGGAAATATGGATACCATCCAAACCAAGGACTAGGTAGAAACTCTCAAGGAATAAGGGAGCCACCAGTTGTTAAAGATAATCATTTGAAGCACGACCTAGGGTATGACCCTATAAAGGATCAAGCTGCACAGAGAAAAGGGAAGTCTTCCCTCCACACCTTGAATCAGATTTTCCCAAACAAGAGGGGTTCAAGCATCGAGAGCAACCTTAATCATTAGGTGTTCTTCTTCCAATCTTAGGGGTTGTAAATCTAATGACTATTAGAGATTACTCCCCAGGACTAGCCCGACCCCCGAGCGTTTTAGGGCACATATTTCCCAATTAATTACAAAGAATGTCATTCTTACCATTTGCTTCTTTTCTTGTTATTCATGTTTATACCTCATTAATAACCATGTTTAAACAAACTTTTTCAGAAATGTGTCAAAATAATCAGAATGCGCCTTGTCAAAATAAAGCCCACTCATTATCACTGATTGACTAGAAACATAAAATAAGATTTTACCTCATCATAATAAAACCGTGTTTCACCAATGTTATGCCAAAAAAAAAATTAAAAGAAGCCCATAGAAGTCAAAGGCCAAAAAGAGAGGGCAAGAAACCCGCTAGGAAACCCAGACAATAATAAAGGGTAGCCTAGGAAAAAGTTAAGATTACAAAATAAAGTCCGCTAGGATTCCCAAAACAAGAAAAGAAGAAGCCTAGACAAAATTTAGGACAAAGAAAAAACACAGCATCCTAGGTTGAAAACCTGAAAGGCAGTCTAGGGAAGTCAATCAGTCATAGCAAGCGCCATAGAATAAGTCATTAAAGACACAACTTCATAAACAAAACGTTTGTTTAAACTAGCCTAAACACTCTGACTAACCTCGGCTAGCCATGCTCACAAAAACTATTTTTGTCAAAATAAAACTCTTCTAAAACACAAGCCTTTGAAACAAATAATTTTCCTTCTTTTCTCTTGACCTTTTACTATGACATTCTAATAATTAACTGGGAAATATGAAGATATAGTAATCAATAGGAGGATTAAAATCCCTAAGGAGAGGAAGAGGCGCACTGACATGGCAGTCGCTCTACAATCAACCATTCTTCGGTCATGGCAAATTCGAGACGGCAAAGTCGGTACAGCTAATCATGACGTCAAAAGCAAAAACCACATCGATTAATCCTTTTGAAAATTAACTGAAATAGTATTATAGGATGCATATCACGAACATTGCATACATGAATATGGGTCCTTTCTCTCAAAAAATAAAAATAAAAAAGAATAATGCCTGCTAGGAGATTCCTAGGCAAAAGTTAGGGTAACCCACTAGATCGAAAACCCGCAAAGGACGGTCTAGGCAAAAGTTAGGGCATTCATAAAAAAGGAAAGAGCCTGCTAAGATACCCTAGGCAAAAATTAAGGCAGTTCGCTAGATCGAAAATCCCAAAAAGGCGGTCTAGGCAAAAGTTATGGCTAAACTAAAAATTGAATAAAAGAGAAGGGTCCATCAGCATAATCATAAAAATCCAACAAGAGAATGTTGGTCACTTCTCTAGATGCATCAAATAAAAGGATAAATCATATTTAGGGTATCCACACACAAGTAGTCGCACAAAACGACTTTGTCAAAGCCAAAATCCAAAATAAAAATTACTTTAGAAAAATAAAAATAAAAAATGAAAAGCATTCATGCATATTAGGAGACTAGCTCCATGTTTGTGATTGAAAGCAGGAAGCACCTAGGCTAAGTCTTCGAATAAAGCTCCCCCTCAAGAAAATGAAGTCATCAATCAAGCGACTAAGCAAAATAAGAGTTCGAAAACCAGAGTTCTGACTACCATTCTTCTACCCAAAAAAAGAAGGCACAAAAAATAATAAGTCTCCAAACATTGTTCTCCCTCAAGAAAGAAAAGCGAGTTGTCGTCATCAAATAACTCAGAAGAAATAAGAGTTTTCCCAAATCAAAAGCCCTAACCATTCTCCTTCTACCCCAATAAAGAGAAGGTACATCAAAGAAAAGCTGATAGAAAAGCTTGATTATTCCAAGCGAATCCTTGCCTACTCCGAAGGCAAAACAAAAATATTACCCCATGGCTCAGCATCGCCATCACATGAGTCACCAAGCACACTCATACAAAATCTCTACTGCATCCCCCATGTAAAATAACGGGTTCAAAAGAAAACCCTTTATCCCCAGCAGATAACCCAAAATGGAAAAAATTTGTGGCTAAGGAAAGCCAAATAACTCCCCAAGCGGGTCATACAAAAAACAAAAATAGAGCAAATCAAGGGATCAGAAATTCCATTCTTATCTAGCAGAATAAGAGCTTTACAAAACCAGCTCCCATTATCAAAATTAATGAGTCCAACCTCCATACCATTAAGGGCTCAACAAAAAATAAAAGGAAAAGAAAAGAAGAAAACTCTGCATCCCTAGTGGATGTCCAAAAGAAAGGGCCGCAACAGAGAAGACAGAATAAAAATCCCCAAGTGGATCTCCCCAGAAAAGTCTATAAAAAGAAGGAATCAAAAATTCCTATCCCTTTGTAGAATAAGAGCTTCACAAGGACAGCTCGCATCAATCAAGGAGCCAAGACTCCATCCCCAGAAAAGAAAACTCAAAATTGGATCCCTAGGAAGTCGACTAATTCCCTGGTGGAGCACCAAAAAGAAAAAACCTCATCCTTTGTAGATGTCCAAAAAGAAGAAAAAAGTCTGTGTGCATAAAAGAAACTAAAAAGTAAAAAGCACACGCATTATCCTAAAAAAGCCAAATTTCAAAATCATGATAAAAAAGAGATAAATCGCGAAAAAAGGCGAAATTGAATAAAAATCCTAAACTTTTAGGTAACCAACGAAAAAACCAAAGTGGGTCACATTAGAGAGAATAAAACACCCGACTCAAGGGATCGAAAATCCCATTCCTCTCCAGCGGAATAAGAGCTTTACAAAGCCAACTCACACCATCATCAATCAAGGATCCAAGATTCCACCCCGCAGAGGGCAACCAAAATCAAATCCCCGGAAGATAATCAATCCCCGGTAGATCATCAAGAGAAAAATCATCCTCAATGAGCCTACAGCAAAGGCAAAATCAAGACTCACATCCTCAAAAGAGTCATTTGCCTATGCGTAGGCAAGACCTAGCAAGCAAAAGCCAAATATCCCAGAAAGGGACATCAACCTATTCAGAGGCAAAAAAAGCGCACAACATAAAGTCTTCACCACTAATGAAGCATCTGCCTACTCAGAGGCAAAGTCAACAAAAATCAAACAAATCCCCAACGGATTCCTGCCTATACCAAGAGGAAATCATAAAAAATCCCTGGCAATCAACAATTCAGATGGTTAAAGAAAAAAATCAAGAAATCAGAAATTCCATTCCCCTAGCGGAATAAGAGTTTGAAAAATCCAGCTCTCGAGTCAAAACGTCATTCCTTAGAAGGCAACCAAAATTAGATCCCCTGGAAGTCAACTAATTCCCTGGTGGATCGCCAAAAAGCACTTACCCCCAGTGAGCCTACTGTAAAGGCAAAACTTCATATTCATCCTCAGAAAGTCATTTGCCTACGCATAGGCAAGACCTGGCAAGCAAAAGCCAACATCCCCAAAAGGAATATCCGTCTACCCAAAGGCACCATCAACAAATCCTCGGTGAATTCCTGCCCACTTCAGAGGAAATTATCATAAATCCCCAACAATCATCAAGTTGGATGGTTATCAGAAAAGCCAAAAATACACCTTCAAACACAACCACTCCCCATGGAGCCGACGCATAAGCCAGAGCAGTAAGTCGCCACCACATACATCGTCTGAAGGACCAGCTCTATTGCAAGGGAGTGTCCTGAAGACAAATAGTGGCGCATGAGCTAGAGCAGTAAGCTGCCACCACTTTTGTTGTCTGAAGGGTCAGCCACCGCAGCAGAGGAGCATCCAAGAGATAGATTCCCGATGCATGAGCCAGAGCAGTAAGCCGCCACCACATACGTCGGTTGAAGGGTCAACCACCTCGACGAAGGAACATCCTAAGGCAAAGCCCTACACGGAAGGCTCAAGCCTGATGGGGGGACCATACCCATCAAACTGCACCGTCTGAAGGATCGACTCCGTTACAAGGGACTACCCGGAAGGCAAACACATACACCATCCGAGGGGTTAGCTACCGCATCAAAGGAGCATCTCGAGGGAGGATTTTTAGTCACCAGCAGAAGGGGTCAGCTACCGCAGCAAAGGAGCATCCCGAAGCTTCATGCATTATCATCAGAAAAGAACACCAAGCAGCATTCATCATCTGGAGGATCGGCTACCGCAGCAGAGGAGCATCCGAAGGATAACCGAGCCAGAGGGTTAACTCCTTTACCCGCCAACCAACTGTACGAAATTTCAGACCCGTAGTTGATTGGTCAAGTAAAGGGGGGGGGGGCAGCTGTAGACCCTTAATCTTGCCCGACTTCAAAATAAAGTTAGAAAACCTCTATTCGAAGATGGACAAGACATCATTAGGCCCCTAGGCACGTTGGCTAGGCTCCATAGGAAGATAGGAGGGCTTTCTGTACACAATAATAGGAAAAAATAAGAGAACTTTGTTTTTGGGCTTGGGACGGCCGTCCCGGATTTCCAGATGGTCGTCCCACTTTCGTGCTTGCTCGAAATGGCCATCTCGCTTTTGTGCTTGCTTGAGACAGTTGTCTCATTTTCCCAGATGGTCGTCTCGCATTTCTGTGAGCCCGAGATGGCCGTTCCAAATTCCCATATGGACATCTCACTTTTCTATGAGTCAGAGACGGTCGTCTCGCCCTTTTTAGCCTAGACGGTCATCCTAGCTCGATTGACACAAATTTCTATAAATAGGAGTTCCATTTCACCATTTTTCACACACTTGAACAATTATTCACTCTTATGCTGTCTTGTGAGTCTTCTTACACTTGAAAAGCAACTCTGAGCATTATTTCTAGGGTCCAAGTAAGATTTCTGATCTCTGTTAAGGTAGAGATCAGTTAAGGAGGTCTCCTTTTGAGACACCCAGCTCTCGATAGAAGTGAAAGTTCATCTTTTTCAGTGAGGAGCGTGCTTGTAGAGTAAGGGGATCGCCACAAAGCATCCTCAAGTTCAAATAGTCAATATAAAAAGCTCGCTTCGGAGGTTCTCACTTCTATTCTTTCTCTTTTATCGCTTTCCTTTACTGCTTTTCTTGTGTGCATTAGATATTAGGGTCATGTAGACATTTAATTCCTGCAAGTAGTTTAATAAATAGGGTAAAAGCTTAGTTTCTTTAGTCATTATTTTGTGAATTAGTCCATTATAAGGAACTCGAAAGGGGCGTTGTGTGGTGCTAACACCTTCCCCACACGTAACTAACTCCCTTACCCAACTCTGGTTGTAATGGCCAAAGTTGGATTGCGAAAACCAACGCCTACTTTTTCCTTTTTCGATGTTTAAGGTAAAAATATTGGTGGCGACTCCATAGAACCCTTATGAAAACCTCGTCCTTAGGATCAGTTCGATTATCAAATGACCTAAGGACGTTGAACATCTTTACGAAATCGTGAGTCATCTAACACCATCGTGTCGCTTCGACCGCCTCCCATGACAGCGACGATAATGCTTTTAGGAGGACAGGTATCTACAGATCAGTTGGAATTTGATTCTGAGATTGAAAAAGTCGCTCGGAGGAATCGTGGTAGAAGAAGAAGGGAAACTCAAGAACAAGAAACAAGAGAATCAGTAAACTCTTCTCTCACACTCAACTTACAAGAACCAATCATAGAAGACATGGAGGGTGAAAGAGTGAATCCAAATCCACCTAGAAGAACACTTAGAGACTATGATATGCAACAAGGTCAAGGTCCAAGACACTTTTCTAGCATTGCAATACCAGCCAACTAATCTTTGGAGATGAAGCCAGTTTTCTTAAGCTTGATTAGTGCTCATCAATTTACCGGAATGGATCATGAAGATCCCTATATTCATTTGTCTAGTTTTTATGAGTTGATTGACACCATGGGATTTAAAGAAAGAGATATTGAATCTGCGTACTTGAGATTGTTTCCTTTTTCATTTGCTGGCAGGGCAAAGGAGTGGTTAAAAACACATCCTAATCAAAGTTTGACCAGTTGGGGTAATGTAGAAGAGAAGTTCCTGAACATATTTTCTCCATCATCCCGCTACATCAAGGCAAAATCCGACATTTCTACCTTAAGACAAGGAGCAGATGAACCTTTTTGTGAAACATGGGAGAGATTTAAATCACTGTTAAGGAGATATCCAAATCATGGATTTGAAGATATTGCCAGTTGAATATTTTTTGCACTGGCTTGAGACCTGATACAAAGATGTTAGATATTGCAGCAGTAGGAACCATGATGTATGTGGATGCTGAACATGCCACAAGAATTATTGATGCACTAGCCTCTATAGACCAACAGGTTCAACATGATAGACATCCAGTTCAGAGGAAAGGAGTGTTTGATCTTAACACCATAGATGTTATCCTAGCTCAGAATAAAATTTTGACTCAACAGATTGAAGCGTTGACCAAGCAAATGGAAAAACTGCCTCAACAATTACATGTTGTCCAATCCACTTCCAACCAACAAATGAGTTGTGACTTTTGTGGAGGTGATCATCCAAATGGACACTCTGCTCTTATCAAGGTAATATACAAGAAGAAGAAGCTCATTATATAGCTGCTCAAAGTGGTAGTGGTCAAGGAAAACAAACAAATTTCTCTAATTCCAACAACTATCTGAACAATTTTTCACAAGGATGGAGAGGGAATCAAAATCAGAATTTTTGGTGGAAACAAGGTGTTGGTCCATCTAATAGACAACCTCCAAATCAGCAATAGTTATATCAGCAACCTCCATTTCAACAATAACAACAATATTATCCTTCAGTACACGAGAGAACAGCCAAATTGGAAGACACTTTGGAGAAATTCATGCAAGTTTCTTTGTCTAATCAGAAAAATACAGAGGTTTCGATCAGAAATTTAGAGACTCAGGTGGGTCAATTGGCTAAATAGTTATCTGAGCAGCAATGAAGACATTTTTTAGCCAACACACAAATCAACCCCAAGGAGCATTGCAAGTCAATAACTACAAGGAGTGGCAAAGTTGTAGGTAAGGGGATTGGTGACAATCTAGCTGTTGAAGAAGAGGTTCTAGTACAAGAAGATGAAGGGCAAGAAGAGGAGAGTAATAAAGAAAGGCATCTCCCTAATAATGAAGAGGGACAAGAAAGAAAAAAGATAACAAGAGGAGAGAGTAACAAGAATGAATCTACCCAAGAAAAAGGAGGGAGTCAAAAGCCATTTGTGAAGAAGTTACCATATCCCAAGGCTCCTTCAAAAATAGACAAAGAAAGACAATTCACCAGATTTATGGACATTTTTAAAAGGTTTCAGATTAATATACCTTTTTTGGAAGTTATGGAGCAAATGCCAACATATGTCAAATTCATGAAGAAACTCCTCACTAAAAAAGAAGATTTGCAGAAAAAGAGACAATAGAACTAGAAGCAAGGTGTAGTGCAATTTTTAAAAAATCTTTGCCAACAAAATCCAAAGATCCTAGCAGTTTTACTATCCCTATTACCATTGGTGCATTACCGGTGGGAAAGGCATTACTTGATTTAGGGGTCAGTATAAATCTCATGTCATTATCTATGCTTAAAAGAATAGGAGGCTTGGATGTTAGACTAACTAGAATGACTCTGTAACTGCCTGATAGATCAATATTTCATGTTGATTTCGTGATTATGGACATGGAGGAAGATGTGAAAGTTTCATTGATCTTGGGAAGGCCATTTATGAATACTGCTAAAGTGGTTATAGATGTTGACAATGACAAGTTGAAAGTTAGAGTTGAAGATGATGAAGTTAATTTTAATCTGTTTGAAGTTGTTCAACACCCAAAAGACAAACATGATTGTTTCATAATAGACATTTTGGAGGAGTTACTTATCTCAACTGAAAAGCAAGTATTCAAGTCAAATCCTTTAGAGAAAGCAATGATGAAAGGATGTTACACTTTGGACATGGAAGAAGATTCAGAAGTGAAGGAATGCTTAAGGGAGTTGGATAAAGCAAAAGAGATGTCATCCCATAGTGCTAAGGTTGAAGATTTGGGAAAAGAAGAGAAAATTGAAGAAAACAAAGTTGAGTTAAAATTGTTGCCCCCACACTTAAAGTATGTATTTCTTGATGAAGGGAGATATAAACCAGTGATAATTAGTAGTTTACTATCTCCAACTGAGGAAAAGAAATTAATAGCAACTCTACAAAATAATATGGGAGCCATAGGGTGGAAATTAGCATATTTGAAAGGTATAAGCCCATCCTATTGTATGCATAGGATCTACATGGAACAAGATTACAAGTCTGTTACACAATCTCAAAGACGTCTCAACCTACTATGAAGGAGGTTGTTAAAAAAGAGGTGCTTAAACTTCTTGAAGCAGGTATGATTTATCATATTTCTGACAGCAGTTGGGTGAGTCCTGTGCAGGTTGTTCCTAAGAAAGGAGGTATGACTGTAATTTATAATGATAAAAATGAATTAATTCTTACTAGGACTGTCACATGTTGGAGAATATGTATAGATTATAGGAAATTGAATCAAGCAACTAGAAAATATCATTTTCCTTTATCTTTCATGGATCAAATGTTAGAAAGGTTATCAGGACAAACTTTTTATTGTTTTCTGGACGGGTACTCAGGGTATAATCAAATAGCAATAGATCCAAAAGATCAAGAAAAAACTATTTTTACTTGTCCTTTTAGTGTGTTTGCTTACAGGAAAAAGTCATTTGGATTGTGCAACACACCAACAACTATTCAACGATGCATGTTAGCAATCTTTTCAGATTTGGTCGAAGAATATAGAAGTTTTCATGGATGATTTCTCAGTATTTGGTGCATCATTTGATCATTGTTTGAAAAACTTGAATACCGTACTGAAGTGGTATGTTGATACCAATTTGGTTCTAAATTAGGAGAAGTGTCATTTTATGGTAACTGAAGATGTAGTACTGGGTCATAAAATCTCAGCCAGAGGTATTGAAGTTGATAAAGCAAAAGTGGAGGTCATTGAAAAACTACCACCACCAACAAATGTGAAGGGCATCAGAAGTTTTCTAGGACATGCTGGATTCTATAGAAGATTTATCAAATACTTTTCAAAGATTGTCAAGCCACTCAGTAATTTGTTCAATAAGGATACCTCTTTTAATTTTAATGTTGAATGTTTGCATGCTTTTGCACAGTTGAAACACAAATTGATTTCAGCCCCTATAATAATTGTTCCTAATTGGAATTTAGATTTTGAATTAATGTGTGATGCAAGCGATTATTCCATAGGAACAGTCTTAGGTCAGAGAAAGTCTAAAGTTTTTCATGCTATACATTATGCTAGTAAGGTTCTCAATGAAGCACAAATTAATTATGCGACAATTGCAAAAGAACTGTTAGTTATAGTATATGCATTGGAAAAATTTAGGGTTTTATTTGATTGGTTCTGTTGTAATTGTATATATTGATCATGCAACAATTAAATATCTGTTAACCAAATCTGGTTCTAAACCCAGATTAATCATATGGATTCTATTATTGCAAGAATTCAATTTGGTAATCAAGGACAAAAAGGGCAGTAAAAACCTTGTAGCTGATCATTTATCTAGATTAGTGAATACTGAAGTGACTAACAACTAGTTAGAAGTGCAGGAGGAGTTTCGTGATGAAAAATTGATGATGGTGCAAGAGAGGTCATGGTTTGCTGACATGGCAAATTTCAAAGCTGCAGGGGTTGTTCCAGAGGATTTTACTTGGCATCAAAGAAAGAAGTTTTTTAAAGATGTGCACTATTTTGTATGGGATGATTCCTATCTTTTCAAAATAGGGAGTGATAACGTGTTGAGAAGGTGTGTAATAAATGAGAAAGTCAGAAGCATTCTCTGACATTGTCATAGTTCTCCTTATAGTGGACACTTTAATGGAGTGAGGACTGCTGCAAAGGTCCTCCAATCTGGTTTTTTATGGCCTACCTTATTTAAGGATGCCCACAACTATGTTCAACAATGTAATAATTGTCAAAGAACAGGGGGAATATCAAGAAGACATGAAATTCCTCTAAATATCATGTTGGAAGTAGAAGTATTTGACTGCTAGGAAATTGATTTTGTAGGCCATTTTCCATCCTCATTCTCTAATGAGTACATCTTGATAGCAGTTGACTATGTGTCTAAATGGGTGGAAGCAGTAGCAACCGCAAAAGAAGATGCCAAAACTGTGATAAAGTTTTTAAAGAATAATATATTTTGTAGATTTGGCATGCCTAGAGTTTTGATCAGTGATGGAGGATCACATTTCTGCTATAATCAACTTCAAAAATGTTTGGAGCATTATGGGGTTAGACATAGAGTTGCATCACCTTATCATCCGCAAACTAATGGGCAAGCAGAAGTGTCGAATAGAGAAATCAAAATAATCTTAGAGAAAATTGTTTCATCTTCAAGGAAAGATTGGTCAATGAAGCTGGATGATGCGCTATGGGCCTATAGAACTGCATACAAACTTCCCACTAGGCTTTGTCCCTATTAACTTGTTTATGGCAAATCATGTCATCTCCCGGTGGAAATGGAGCACAAAGCATATTGGGCTTTAAAATTCTTCAATTTTGATCCTAAAGCCTTAGTAGAGAAAAGAAGTGAAAGTGATGAAGATCTTATTGAAATACCTTGGCAAAGATCTCATTGATTTGATGAAGTCAAAGATGAAGTCAAAAGCAACTTTGCAGTGGACAAAAGTTACTAAGATAAAAGAGTAGAAAGATTAGTGTGTCCGCAACTATGCTTAGGTATAATCATTTTATCCTTTCTGCTGTATGAGGTTTCTTCACTTAAAAGATTTTGCAAAACGCCTCTAAAATTGTTTAAACAAGTTAAAAACAAAGTATTTTGACAAAAGCTTTCTTAAACAAGTTTTTAATTGATACAGTTTTGAAATAACCGATTAAAATCACTTAGAATATTCAGAGAAGTATTTCTGCAGTATTTTAATCGATACAAATTGGTTTTAATCGATTAAATCCACTTAATGTTCAGGATGATCGATCAGAATGCAATTATGACCGATCAGAATCAGATATGATCGATCATAATTGAGTTATGACCGATCAAAGCTCTTTCAATTGATTAAAACACGTTTCACTCGATTAAAACAACTTAGAAAATTTCTACACAGCGTTTTAATCGATTAAAACTTATTTTTATCAGCTAAAATAACTTCAAAAGTTTTACAAGAAAGTTTTGCAGTATTTCAATCGATTGAATTGCGAAACAATCGATTAAATCAACTTAGAAGATTTTTTGTAAAGTGTTTTAATTGATATAAACGTTGTCGTATCAGTTAAAACAAATCTGTTAAAGAATCAAGAACGTATTAATGGATTAAAAGAAGTTTTAACAGATTAAAACTGCACTTTTAACAGATTAAAAGAATCTTTTAACAGATTAATTAAACCAGCAGTTTTGAAAATCTTCTATAAAAATAGTTTGGCTTGAACTTTTTAAACACACATTGAACATCAGTTTTTACACATCCTTGAGCAATCAATCAAGCAAGCTTTAGCACTCTTTTCAAGAAAGATTCGCGTCAGTTTTTGAGAAGTTCTTTGAAAATCTTTCTTGAGGCAACTTGATTTCTTTTGAAGAAGAAACACTTACAGCAGAATTGCATAAACTGGTTTGAGCATTCTAGTTTCTTCTTTTTCATTTCTTTACATTCTTTTTGTATTGTTTAGTAACTGGAATTTGGGCACTGGTTTCTCTGCAGCTGGAATTTGGTTGTAGAGGTTATCAAGAACTTGAATTTGGTTCTTGGTGAGAGGTTGAGTGCAGGAACTGGAATTTGGTTCTTGTGGTAGATTAAGTGTAAGATTGTAAATCTGTAAAACATTTGATCTAGTGGAACCCAGCTGGAATTTGGCTGGAGACTGGACGTAGCCCTGGTATTGGGTGAACCAGTATAAAACACCAGTGATATCTTTCTTAACCTTTCTCTATTTTAATTCTGTCGCTGCATTTATATTGATTGATTGCTTTGTAATTCAAGAACATATCTGAAATCTTAATTTTTGAATTAGATAATCTGTTATTTGCGAAAAACTTTTAAAGATCAATTCACCCCCCCTCTTGATCTCAGCCTACTTTTCTAACAATTGGCATCAGAGCGAGGTTCTTGAGAGTTATTCAAGTTCTTCAATCCATGGCTGGAAACAAATTTTCTGAGGGTGCTTGTATTGATAGACCTCCACTGTTTTGTGGAACAGATTATCCTTTTTGGAAAATTAGGATGAAGATCTTTATTGAATATGTTAGTATAAATGTTTTGAATATCATTGTACAAGAAACTGATATTTTTAACAAAGATTGGTGTAGCCTAAATGACTGTGAAAAGAAATTAATTCAAGATGATTGTATTGCCAAAAATATCATCTTATCTGCACTTAACAGAAACGATTTTTTCAGGATAGCACATTGTCAGACTGCTGCACAAATGTGGAAGATTCTTGAAATGACCTATGAAGAAACAACAGAGAAATGCTTAATGGTCAACTCGGATTCACCAACAACCAGTGTAAGTTCTGACTCTATAAATTATAGTTCATTACAAGATGCATTTTATGAAATACATGCAGTAGCAAAAAAATTAGAAACTAAAAACAAAAGATTAAAAAGCATGAATAGGTTATTAGAAAACAAGATCACTATTCTTGAAAAGAAAATAGTTGATGAAGAAACCAAGAATGAAAATCTGGAATTAGATAATAATTCTGATTGCATGTGTAATATTAAAGATTGCAAAAAATATCCTAAGTTACAAAAACAAGTATCATACTTAGTAAAAACTGCAGCTAAACTAGCATAAGGAAAGACTAGTCTTGATATGATACTTAATTCTCAGAAATTAGTTATTGACCGTGGTGGCATAGGTTTTACACCGTCTATTGGAAAGAAAACCAGAGCATTTAAAAATTATTTTGCATATAGTAAATCTGTTTTGTCTCCGTTTGTCAAATGTTTTTACTGTATGAAAAAAGGGCATTCTGTTAAATATTGTAGAATTAAGAAATATGCCATACCTAAAGGTAGAATGAAGTGGATTCCCAAAAATTCACTTCATATAACATAATTGGACCCAGTAATTAAAAAGGGGTACCAGAAACATGCTAAATTTGTTTTGCAGGAACAAAAATCTGGAAATCCCTTGATGTTCAAAGCAGCAAATCAGGTTCTGTTTTCATAAACTGATTGTTTTAATTGATATAAAACAGTATTAATCGATTAAAATAACTTACAGAGGATATCAGAAAATCTATCTATACCGTTTTAATCGATTGAAATGTCGAATTAATTGATTAAAATGTTCTCAGGATTTTAGTTTAGCTGTTTTAATCGATTATAAAGAATTTATATCAACTAAAACCACTAAGATGTCAAATTTAATCGATTCCTTTTCGTTTTAATCGATTCAAATTCTGTTATCATTTTATTAATTTCATCCTGTACAAGACTAATTGATTCTTTTATGAATTAATCGATTATTTCACTGTAGCAGTTTCAAACCTAATATTAAAAGATCAAATTAATAGGTTAATCAGTTGGTTAATCGATGGATTTGTTTCTGAAAATTAGTTTTATAACATCCAATTAAAGATTGGTAAGCAAACCAAATTCAAAATCCCAAGTTTTTATGGTAATCAAAATCTGCATAATTCTTTTAAATTTTCTTTGACCAAGTCAAACATCTTCCCAAGAACAAAATAGCTGATGTGCCCAACGTCCAGAAATTTGTGCCTCTGTCTTTGGTAAAGGGGACAATTGCAGTTAACGCTGAAGCATTGCAGTTTTGTCTCTTTGAATTTCAAAAACTTGAAATTCGTTTCTTCATCAAACCAGGTTCTGAACTTATCATTTCTCAACTTATCATCTTTCTTCTGTTTTCATATTTTCAAAATCTCCTCTCAAATCTCTGCTACAAACATGATCAGAAGCAACAAAGAAATCCTTGGTTTCAGTGTAGTTTACAGTAGAGAATTTAGTTTCTTTCAGCCATGAATAGCGGCAAGACAATCATGAATAATGTCGAATGAGTTTCGGACATGTCTAAATTCGAGTAGTCTGTTATGGAACATCCAATTTCCTTTCAATGGCACAAATTTTCATGATTAGCGAAGGCTGAACAAATCTTTGAATTGGAAACTAGACTAATGGCATAATATGGGAAAGTTATTACCGTTATCCATGGATGGAAAGGCTTTCTCATGGCAGCGACATTGCATGCATCAACCCAGTTTCAAGAATAAATCTTAGGAACAAATATCACAAGATATGTCATATCAATTTGATGATCATGCTTATGAGGATATTGTTGAATTAGTAAGATTGTAACAAGAGGAAGATTTGGGAGAATATTTGGTATGAAAAATAAAATGGAAAAATCTGTGAGAATTCATAAACCACAGTCTCTGCAAGAAGGTATGCATCTTGCAAGACTTCACTACAAACAAGAGTCCAACTCGGAAACACAAACAAGATATACAAGAACATGGTCAACTCCGGTCATTCTACAACCAGATTGAAGCTTTAGGTGTTTGTTTCAGCAACTACCGATTCGAAAGGTAGCACCTCAGCTTCCATATTTAGAAAGGAAGTTACTGACATATTTGCAAAGGGATTGTGTAGGTTATGTGGTGACAAATTAGATCAACATAGACATGATTCAAGCTGCAGATGTCTACATTTCTCTTATTACTTTACATGGAATGCTGGGTGGTAATACATTGCAAATCAAAGGAATTATCAAGAAGTAGACTGTCCCTTTTCTTATGGACTCTGGGAGTACACATAATTTCATTAGTGACAAATGGGTCAAGTTGTTGGGACTGAAAACATAGTTTATCAAGGATTTTTCAGTAATGGTTGCTTCTGATAATAAGTTGTTGACTACTAGGAAGTGTGAACAGATAACTTGGAGATTCAATGAACACACGTTTACATTAAATTTATTGGTATTACCTTGCAATACATTTGGAATAAATTTTGGCATGCATTGGTTCAAGACTCTTGGTGAAATTCATTGGAATTGTGCAACTTTGATAATTCGTTTTAATCATCAAGATCACAAGGTGATACTGTAAGGAGACAAATCTGAGATAGAAATTCAAGAATTGAATGGAAAGCTAAAATTGGCACAGGGTATGTTTGGCAGTACAGGGATCAATTTTATACTGATGATCTGACATCCTTAACAACAAACCAACAATAGGATCTTTCAATGATTCTAAAGGAGTTTCAGATGTTATTGTGGAACCAAGGCAACTGGGATGATTGAATTTATGGATTAAAAGGGTCCATTCTAATCTTATCTTTTATTTCTTATTTCTTTTGATGCTTATTTTAAACTTCTGGGTCTGTAATATTACTGGTCATATACCAGGCACAATCTCTCTAGCTTTGAATTAATATAATGTAGGGTTAATTCGAATCAAACTAGCATAGATAGAATTCAACATAGATCCCTAAGAATTTTAGCTGATACAAAATGGAATTAATCGATTAAATTGATTAAAGGAAACATTTTTCATAACAAAATAATCGATTAAAACTTCGTATCAATCGATTAAAATCTTTATAAACTAGCTTACATCAGTTAAATTAGCTAAATAAGATTTTATTCTGATTTTGATGGATCCATTAGTTAAAATTTAATCGATGTAGTTGATATTATTGTTAAACATCCTTCTAGCTGATCAGTGTTACAAAATATCCACTAGATTGGGCATGATAAATTCGCATCAAATCTTTCTTAGTTTTTCAAAACTGAGTGTTTTATTCAATAAAAAATCTTTTAAATCGATTAAAAGAATTTATACAACATTTTTCCTTACTGTTTTAATCGATTAAATGTTGAAATAATCGATTAAATGCACTTATGTTTTATATTTCAAGTCCTTCACTATTTTAATCGATTAAACCTTTATTTCAATTGATGAAAATCATTAAACAAGAACTTTTTAATCGATTTTGTCCTGTTGTTAATCGATTTTTATTCTGGAAAGAAAAATTAAAGGCTTTAGTTAATGGCTGTTCTTGTAACATGCTATTAAAGCGTGATTCCCTTATCTTTACACATGTTAATTGTATTAATTACAAACGTGTTAATGAAGATAAGTTTGAATCAACTTTGATTGATCTTTACATGAGTAAAGTATCATATTTTTCATTTTTTCTATTTTCAAAATCTTTTCAATACATACCTATGCATTGTTTCTCTTTTGTTCCCTATATTTTTTTTTATGAAGTCAAAAGGGGGAGAAATAGTTGCTTTTACTTTTGATCAATTTAAAGGGAGAAATAACTCTTAATTTAGGAGGAGCAACAATTTAGGGGGAGAAATAGGAAGATAATTCATTTTTGATTATTCACTAATCTGTATTATCAAGTGACTTCTTTTGCAGAGTTTTGTTTTCAAAAGTGGTGTTTGTCTTCATCAAATAGGGGGAGACTGAAAGTGATGAAGATCTTATTGAAATACCTTGGCAAAGATCTCATTGATTTGATGCAGTCAAAGATGAAGTCAAAAGCAACTTTGCAGTGGACAAAAGTTACTAAGATAAAAGAGTAGAAAGATTAGTGTGTCCGCAGCTATGCTTAGGTATAATCATTTTATCCTTTTTGCTGCATGAGGTTTCTTCACTTAAAAGATTTTGCAAAACGCCTCTAAAATCGTTTAAACAAGTTAAAAACAAAGTATTTTGACAAAAGCTTTCTTAAACAAGTTTTTAACTGATACAGTTTTGAAATAACCGATTAAAATCACTTAGAATGTTCAGAGAAGTATTTTTGCAGTATTTTAATCGATACAACTTGGTTTTAATCGATTAAATCCACTTAATGTTCAGGATGATCGATCAGAATGCAATTATGACCGATCAGAATCAGATATGATCGATCAGAATTGAGTTATGACCGATCAGAGCTCTTTCAATCGATTAAAACATGTTTCAATCAATTAAAACAACTTAGAAAATTTCTACACAGCGTTTTAATCGATTAAAACTTATTTTTATCAGCTAAAATAACTTGAAAAGTTTTACAAGAAAGTTTTGCAGTATTTCAATCGATTGAATCTCGAAACAATCGATTAAATCTGTTGAACATTCAAGGACTTGATGTTGCAAATAATGATCATGAAGAATGTTGATTTTGATGATGATCCAAGAGCTTAAAGACTTAGAGTATTGAAGATTGAAGATTGATGATTTCTGTATTGTAATAACTTTGTTTTAGCTTGATTGAGTCTGTAATTTTAGAGTCTAAGATAGCCGGTACATAGTCTATAACTTAGAAGCTTCAAAATGCTCAAATTTATCATGCAGGCTCGGCTTTAATCGATTAAATAGGTATATAATCGATTAAAACAGTGAGAAAACCATTTTTTGTCTAAAACTCACTGTTTTAATCGATTAAACAGCAAAATAATTGATTATTCCGTACAGTTCCGTACAGATAATCGATTATTTCACCAAATAATCGATTAAACCAGAGAGGATTGGGTTCTGACGTATTTGGCTCTGTTTTAATCGATTATTACTCCAAATAATCGATTATTTCAGTCTGTTTCTAATTTTAAACATCAAACAAGCCCTATTTTCGAAAATCCAATTACCAAGAACCCTAGTTTCGAAATCCCTAATTCCTAAACCCTAATTTCCCTACTTAAACTCTGCTTTGGCACTCCGAAAATAAGAACAACCTTTTCCATACAAAAGTTAAGTGTTGTGAGTGCCAGAGAATTGTTTGTTGCAAGGAAAGGGGGCTTTCTGAACCTGGTGTGGGCTAGAAGCGATAAGAATCACTAAGTGGAGTTCTTAGTGGATTGTGTGCTGTGCCATCTCTGGGGAAAGCTGTTCTTCATCTCTTGGGGCTTTCTGAACCTGGTGTGGGCTAGAAGCGATAAGAATCACTAAGTGGAGTTCTTAGTGGATTGTGTGTTGTGCCGTCTCTGGGGAAAGCTGTTCATCATCTCTTGTGGATTTCAAGAGAGGTGTATTCTGATCTTTATCTGTTCATTTGTAATCTGTTTGTAACAATTTGTTCTTAGTGACAGCGTTAATCCTCTTTTGAGTGATTAGCAACTGGACGTAGGGTCTTTTGATCTGAACCAGTATAAACCTACTGTGTAATCTTCTCTACTCTTCTCTATTTACATTTACGCAGTTTTTAATTGGTAAAATTTGGGGAAAATTTTGAAAACCTAATTTTTATTAAGAAACCAATTCACCCCCCCTCTTGGTTTTTATCCGACCACGCGAACATTCTGCTGCGCTGTTAAGGTTCCAACATAAAACCAATTGGCAATATGTGGAGTAGCCTAACATGTATTTAAACCATACCAAATGACATGAGGTAGGCGATGTGGGACTTTCAACACACCCCCTCCAACGAAGCCCGCCGGACCAGGCAAAGGGTACTTTTGACCCAACTAAAGGGCAACTTTTGGCCCATGACAATAACCGGAAAGACATGTTAGGCTTTGGCTCTGATACCATGTTAAGGTTCCAACATAAAACCAATTGGCAATATGTGGAGTAGCCTAACATGTATTTAAACCATACCAAATGACATGAGGTAGGCGATGTGGGACTTTCAACATGCGCAATTCTAACAAGTGGTATCAGAGCTTGCTTTGATAGTCATTCAAATTTTCGAAAATGGCCGGACAAAATCAAACTTTTGCCGAAGGTGCGTCTATCAACAGACCCCCACTTTTTGCGGGTCAAAATTATCCTTTCTGGAAAGTACGTATGCAAATATTTTTAGAGTCTGTTGATAGAGGCGTTTGGGACGCTATTTTAAACGGTCCTTTTATTCCTAAAGTTTTTGAAAATGGAGTAGAAGTACCAAAACAATTTTCTAGATGGTCGGATGAAGAAAATAGGAAAGCCCAATATGACGTTAGGGCTAGAAATATAATTTCATCTGCTTTAACCCTTGATGAGTTTTACAGAATATCCACTTGTAAGAGTGCTCAAGAGATGTGGGCAAAACTAAGAGTAACTTATGAAGGAACCGATGATAGTGACTCAATTTCAGAATCAAGCGACTCAGAAATAGAAGCTAACATTTGCTTGTTGGCAAAAGACAATATATCTTTCGACTTTGAGGTTAGTGATTCCGACTCATCCTCAAGTGATGATGAAAATGATGTTGATGAATTACAAAATGCATATAATGAATTGTTTAATGCTTTTAAGGACTTGAACAATAAATACAAAGCTGTGAAAAAGAGTTTAAGTAGTTCCAAAATGGAGGTAGAGTCCTTAAAAATGAAAATCACATGTTTAGAAGAAAAGGAGTCCTTAAAAACGAAAATTTCATGTTTAGAGGAAAAGGAAACCTTAGAAACAAAAATTGTAAGCATAGATGAGAATGATGATAAGACTATAGCATGTGCATCATGTAAAGAGTATGAACATGATATTGATTTACTTAGACATTTGCTTGATAAAGCTAAAAAGGAATTAAGTGATAGTTATAAGAATAAGGATAGTGTTCAAATTAAAGAAAATTGTCATGTTCCTTTGAAAAAGCTTAAAAGTAAAAATAGAAGAGTATGGGTTGAAAAAGGAACCAAAACTTCAATAGTTAGAAATGTATCATATTCAAAAGTTACATCAAATGCATGCTTTTATTGTATGAAACATGGTCATACTTCAAATAGATGTAAAATTAAGCATTTTGGAGTTCCTAAAGGAAAATATATTTGGGTTCCTATAGTTAAATGAACTATTTGTATCTTGTATTTATTCAAAGAAAATGGATCATTTAGTATGTTTTAAACAGAATGCTTAGGTAAAATCATTTTATCTTTTCTGCTGCATGAAGGTTCTTCACTTAAAGATTTTTGCGAAATGCCTCTAAAATCGTTTTAAACAACTAAAAACAAAGTATTTTTACAAAAGCTTTCTTAAACATGTTTTTAACTGATATAGTTGTGAAAGAACCGATTAAAATCACTTAGAATGTTCAAAGAAGTGTTTTTACAGTATTTTAATCGATACAACTTGTTTTTAATCGATTAAAACCATTTAGAATTCATTATGATCGATCAGAATACAAATATGACCGATCAGAATTAAATGTGATCGATCAGATTTTAATTATGAGCGGTCAGAATTTTTTCAATCGATTAAAACACATTTCAATCGATTAAAATCACTTAAAGGGTCAGGATGATCGATCAGAATCCAATTATGACCGATCGAATCAAATGTGATCGATCAGATTTTAATTATAAGCGATCGAATTCTTTCAATCGATTAAAACACGTTTCAATCGATTAAAATCACTTAAAGGGTCAGGATGATCGATCAGAATCCAATTATGACCGATCGAATCGCTTATGATCGATCGAATTTAGTTATGACCGATCGAACTCTTTAATCGATTAAATCTCGTTTCAATCGATTAAAACAACTTAGAAATTTTCTACACAGCGTTTTAATCGATTAAAACTTATTTTTATCAGTTAAAATAACTTGAAAAGTTTTATAAGAAAGTTTTGCAATATTTCAATCGATTGATGAGGGCATTTTACTAGGTTATTCTCTAACTAGCAAGGCATATAGAGTGTTTAATAGGAGAACTTTAAATATAGAAGAATCTATTCATGTTACATTTGATGAGATTGTAGACCTTGGGGGAAATCCTCTTGAGTCAAATAAAAGACTTGCAGGTGATGACGAATATATAAGGGAGGCTCTTGATGAACTGTATTTAGAAGATAATGAGCCTTCTCAAACTCCTCAATTAGCAAAGGAATGGCAATCACCTAGAGGACTCTCAATGGACAATATCATAGGTGATATCTCAAAAGGGATAAGAACTAGAAATATGAATAATTTTTGTATGTCTGTTGCTTTTGTGTCACAGATAGAACCTAAAAACATTGAGGAAGCACTTAAAGATGATCAATGGTGCATAGCCATGCAAGAAGAACTTAACCAATTTGAAAGGAATCAAGTCTGGGAATTAATCCCAAGAGAAGAGTCACATCAAGTTATTGGAACTAAATGGGTATTCAGAAATAAGCTTGATGAAGATGGAAACATAACAAAGAATAAAGCCAGACTTGTTGCAAAAGGCTATTGTCAGGAGGAAGGTATAGATTATGATGAAACTTATGCTCCTGTTGCCAGGTTAGAGGCTATACGCCTACTTCTTGCCTATGCATCTATGATGAAATTTAAATTATATCAAATGGATGTTAAAAGTGCATTTTTAAATGGTTTTATCAAAGAAGAAGTATATGTAGAGCAACCCCTGGATTTGAAGATTTTAATAATCCTAATCATATTTACAAATTAAAGAAAGCATTATATGGGTTAAAACAAGCTCCTAGATCTTGGTATGAAAGATTAAGTAGTTTCCTAACTGCAAATGATTTTTCAAGAGGAAGAATTGATTCTACACTGTTTATCAAGAAAGTTAAAGAACATATCTTATTGGTCCAGGTATATGTTGATGATATTATTTTTAGATCAACTGATAATTCGTTATGTGTAGAATTTGCTAAGATTATGCAGGGAGAGTTTGAAATGTCTATGATGGGAGAATTGACATTCTTCCTTGGACTTCAAATCAAGCAACTTAAAGATGGCACTTTCATCTCTCAAACTAAATACTGCAAGGAGATTCTCAAAAAGTTTGGTATGGACACCTCAAAGGAAGCTAACACACCCATGGGAACTTCATGCTATTTAGACAAGGATGAATCGAGGTTTGGAAGTTAATCAAACTATGTATAGAGGTATGATAGGATCACTATTATACTTAACTGCAAGTAGACTCGATATTATGCATTCTGTCTATGTGTGTGCTAGATTTCAGGCTTGTCCTAAAGAATCTCACCTAATTGCAAGTAAAACATATTTTAAAATACTTAAAAGGAACTACTGGGTTTGGCTTGTGGTATCCGTCTGATGCTTGTATTAGTTTATTAGGATATTCTGATGCTGATTATGGTGGATGTAAAATTGATAGGAAAAGCTCTAGTGGGACATGTCATTTGTTAGGTTCATCCTTAATATCTTGGCATTCCAAGAAACAGGCATGTGTTGCTTTATCTACCACTGAAGCTGAATATATTGCAGCTGGTAGTTGTTGTGCTCAAATTATGTGGATGAAACAACAATTAGAGGATTATAGCATATATTTAAATGACATTCCATTAATGTGTGATAATACGAGTGCAATCAATCTAACTAAGAATCCAGTAATGCACTCTAGGACTAAACATATTGAGATTAGACATCACTTTTTAAGAGATCATATCAGCAAAGGAAACTGCAAAATAGAGTATGTAGACACTAAACGTCAATTAGCAGATATATTTACTAAGCCTCTACCCAAGGATAGATTCTATGATCTTAGAAGAGACTTAGGGATATTAGAAATAGCTTAAAATCTGCTTAATTTGACTGTTTATGGATGATTGTTATGTTAAAATTCGTGGTGTAGCATGTTCATAGGTTATTATGCATATAAATCTCAAAAACTTGATATAGCCTCTGGAATAATCGATTACTGGAAGTGATAATCGATTATTTTCCCTCAAAACGTCCAAAACAAGGTATTCTCCTCTGGAATAATCGATTATTTCGTGAAATAATCGATTAAAAGCTTCAGATAATCGATTATTTGTTGGAAATAATCGATTAAATGTGTCTGATACTGGGATAATCGATTATTTTAAATTTTAATCGATTAAAACCGATTAGTTTTGCCTTCTAGCTGTTGCCAATGGATATTTTGACCTATATTCTCTTCTATATGACGTTGGACATGTTTTTGCTATATATAGAGACCTCTAGTTCACTTCTACTCACTTCTAACTCTTGAAATCAAGCTTTCTTGCAATATACTCTCTCTTTGCCTTCTTATAAAGTGTGTCGTTTAGAAAATAGATTTAATGCACACTTTAATGATGATGATAGTGAAGAATTTTAAATTCTGTTAAGTATTTTCTTTTGTTATGGTCATGCTATTGTAATGAATGAATGATTCTGAAATAAAATTTGATGTTTTTTTCTTTTTATGCCTTGATTGAGGGGGAGCTTTCTCTAACTTATGCATATTTTGAGGGGGAGCTCTTATGATTGATGTTGCAGAGTTCTTTTTGATTATAATCAAAATAGGGGGAGAAAAATTTAAAGCCTATATTCAATTTTAAATTTTATCTGGTATGTTTAATGTGTTTGTTAGTATGACAGATAAAACAGGTTATTACAAGGGCTTTAAAAAGATAATTTTGATCATCATCAAAAAGGGGGAGATTGTTGAACATTCAAGGACTTGATGTTGCAAATAATGATCATGAAGAATGTTGATTTTGATGATGATCCAAGAGCTTAAAGACTTAGAGTATTGAAGATTGAATATTGATGATTTCTGTATTGTAATAACTCTGTTTTAGCTTGATTGAGTCTGTAATTTTAGAGTCTAAGATAGCCGGTACATAGTCTATAACTTAGAAGCTTCAAAATGCTCAAATTTATCATGCAGGCTCGGCTTTAATCGATTAAATAGGTATATAATCGATTAAAACAAGTGAGAAAACCATTTTCCGTCTAAAACTCACTGTTTTAATCGATTAAACAGACAAAATAATCGATATTCCGATACGATTCAGTATGGATAATCGATTATTTCACCAAATAATCGATTAAACCAGAGAGGATTGGGTTCCGACGTATTTGGCTCTGTTTTAATCGATTATTACTCCAAATAATCGATTATTTCGATCTGTTTCTAATTTTAAACATCAAACAAACCCTATTTTCGAAAATCCAATTACCAAGAACCCTAGTTTCGAAATCCCTAATTCCTAAACCCTAATTTCCCTACTTAAACTCTGCTTTGGCACTCAGAAAATAAGAACAACCTTTTCCATACAAAAGTTAAGTGTTGTGAGTGCCAGAGAATTGTTTGTTGCAAGGAAAGGGGCTTTCGAACCTGGTGTGGGCTAGAAGCGATAAGAATCACTAAGTGGAGTTCTTAGTGGATTGTGTCTTGTGCCGTCTGCGGGAAAATCTGTTCTTCATCTCTTGGGGCTTTCTGAACCTGGTGTGGGCTAGAAGCGATAAGAATCACTAAGTGGAGTTCTTAGTGGATTGTGTGTTGTGCCGTCTCTCGGGGAAAGTCTGTTCATCATCTCTTGTGGATTTCAATAGAGGTGTATTCTAATCTTTATCTGTTCATTTGTAATCTGTTTGTAACAATTTGTTCTTAGTGACAGCGTTAATCCTCTTTTGAGTGATTAGCAACTGGACGTAGGGTCTTTTGATCCGAACCAGTATAAACCTACTGTGTAATCTTCTCTACTCTTCTCTATTTACATTTACGCAGTTTTTAATCGGTACAATTTGGGGAAAATTTTGAAAACCTAATTTTTATTAAGAAACCAATTCACCCCCCTCTTGGTTTTTGTCCGACCACGCGGACATTCCGCTGCGCGATTCTAACAAAATCAACTTAGAAGATTTTTTGTAAAGTGTTTTAATTGATATAAACATTGTCGTATCAGTTAAAACAAATCTGTTAAAGAATCAAGAACGTATTAATGGATTAAAAGAAGTTTTAACAGATTAAAACTGCACTTTTAACAGATTAAAAGAATCTTTTAATAGATTAATTAAACCAGCAGTTTTGAAAATCTTCTATAAAAACAGTTTCGCTTGAACTTTTTAAACACACATTGAACATCAGTTTTTACACATCCTTGAGCAATCAATCAAGCAAACTTTAGCACTCTTTTCAAGAAAGATTCGCGTTAATTTTTTAGAAGTTCTTTGAAAATATTTCTTGAGGCAACTTGATTTCTTTTGAAGAAGAAACACTTACAGCAGAATTGCATAAACTGGTTTGAGCATTCTAGTTTCTTCTTTTTCATTTCTTTACATTCTTTTTGTATTGTTTGGTGCCTGGAATTTGGGCACTGGTTTCTCTGCAGCTGGAATTTGGTTGTAGAGGTTATCAAGAACTGGAATTTGGTTCTTGGTGAGAGGTTGAGTGCAGGAACTGGAATTTGGTTCTTGTGGTAGATTAAGTGTAAGATTGTAAATCTGTAAAACATTTGATCTAGTGGAACCCAGCTGGAATTTGGCTGGAGACTGGACGTAGCCCTGGTATTGGGTGAACCAGTATAAAACACCGGTGATATCTTTCTTAACCTTTCTCTATTTTAATTCTGTCGCTGCATTTATATTGATTGATTGCTTTGTAATTCAAGAACAGATCTGAAATCTTAATTTTTGAATTAGATAATCTGTTATTTGCGAAAAACTTTTAAAGATCAATTCACCCCCCCCCCCTCTTGATCTCAGCCTACTTTTCTAACAAGAAGAACCCATATGCATGAATTAGAATAAATGAGACTCACTGCATATGAATCCTCTAAGTTATACAAGGAGAAAGTCAAGGCATATCTGAAAGTGATAAATATCTTATTGAATCATTTGATTAAACAAAGATCTTGTTGATTTGATGAAGTCAAAATGTAGTCAAGGATATTCTATTGATGTCAAAGGTTACTTGGTTAAAAGGGTAGAGTGATTAGTGAGTCTGCATCTATACATAGGTATACTCATTCATATCTCTCTACTGCATGAGGTTTCATCATTTAAAAGATTTTGCAAATGCCTCTAAACATGTTTAATCTGTTAAAAACCAAAGTAATCGGTTAAATGGTTTTTAAGTAATTGTTTTAACTGATATTATATGAGCTTTATCAGTTAAAATGTTCTTAACACTTACATAATAGGTTTTTAACTGATAGGTTTTTGAAATAATCGATTAAAACCTTTTATAACATACACTGAAACTGTTTTAATTGATATATCTTTGAATTAATCGATTATTTTCATTAAAGGAGATTTTGAAAACCTTCTGTCAGTATTTTAACTGATGTAGATTCGAAATAATCGATTAAAATAACTTAGAATGTTTTGGAAAATGTTCTGGCAGTAATCGATACAAACTCGAAATAATTGATTAAAATAACTTGAAGTATTTGGAAATGTGTTCTATCAGTATTTTAATCGATGTAAATGCGAATTAATCGATTAAAACCACTTGAAAGTTTTTTAAAGAAGTTCTGTCAGGATTTTAATCGATGTGTTATCAGTTAAAATGACTTAGAAAGTTTTATGAAACTATTTGGCAGGATTTTAATCGATTAAAATGCGATTTAATCGATTAAAACAACTAAGATATTTTTTCCAAAGTGTTTTAATCGATTAAAACATATTGTTATCAGTTAAAATCACTTAGAAAGTTTTATGAAAACATTTGGCAGTATTTTAATCGATTAAAAGGTGAATTAATCGATTAAAACAATGTCGCCGCCGTCAAAATGAGGCGGTCGAAGCAACGCGATGGTTTTGACTTTCCAATTTTCGCGTTTTTATTGGCGTGGTTACAACGCCTTTAGGTTGTCCGATAACCGGGCTGAACCTAGGGGCAAGGTTTTCGAAATGGCGCTCTTGGATTGTCCGATAACCGGGCTAATCCAAGAACTAATTTTGAAGGGTTCTTATGGAGTCGCCACCGATGTTTTTACCGGAAACATCGGAAAAGGGGTAAAAAGGCATTGGTTTTCGAAAAACCAACTTTGGTCATTAGAACCAGAGTTGGGTAAGGGGGTTAGTTACGCGTAAGGGAAGTGTTAGTTCCCTTACGACGCCCCTTTTGGGTTCCCTATGATAGGCCAACTACTCTAAATAAATAAACCGTTGAAAATACGCTTTTACCCTTTTATTTGCGGAATTTAAAATTATGACTACATGGCCCTAATATCTATTGCATAATTAAAAATAAAACGGTAAAGGAGAGAGAGAGAGTATAGAAACCTCCGAGGCAAGCTTTCTATTAACTATTTGAAATTTAGGGTGCTTTTTGGCAACCCTTCACTCTTTACAGCGCTGGAATCTCTCGAAAATGCTATAAAACACTCTAGAGAGCTCTCAGAAACTCCGGAAATGCTTCGGAGGGGTTCTAGAAAGAGAATTTGATGAAGTGACTAGAGAGAGAATGGAAGAACTGTGTGAAATGAAGGCAAAAACGCGGCTATTTATAGGGATTTGCGCTTGTCAGGTCGAGACGGGTCGTCTCATCTGGCAAGGTCGAGACGGCCGTCTCGCCATTCGAGACAATCGTCTCGCCTTGCAGGAATGGCGAGACGGCAAGACGGCGGTCTCGCTCTCCGCAAGTGGTGAGACGGCCGTCTCGCCAAACGAGACGGCGGTCTCGCCACTTTCGCAAGGCGAGATGGTGGTCTCGAATCCGAGACGGCAGTCTCAACCCTAAAAGACGAAAATCCTTATTTACATGCAGAAAAACCCTCCTATCCTAGTATGGGGCCTAATAGTCTCTCCTAATGGCTTCATAGGCTTCGTCCATATTAAAAAAGGAGGTCTTCTGGTCTTTATTATGAGGTCGGGCAAGATTTGGGGTCTACAGTTGTCCCCCCTTTACCTGACCAGTCGGTTGCTGGCCTGTTGTGCCAAGAAGATCAACTGGAAGGTAAAGGAGTTGACCCTCTTGCTCGATTACCCTTCGGACGCTCCGTCTTGCGGCGATTGATCCTCTGGGGAATATTTTGTGTTGTGTACGTCCAGGATACTCCTTCTGATGGTAGCCGATCCCTTTGGTTGACACATGGTAGAACCTCAGGATACTCCTTCTGACGGTAGCCGATGCTTTGGTTGATGGGTATAAACCCCCCATCAGGCTGGTAGTTGCAGTCCGCTGTGTGTTGGACTGGATGAGTATGAACCCCCCATCAGGCTGGTAGTTGCAGTCCGCTGTGTGTTGGACTGGATGAGTATGAACCCCCCATCAGGCTGGTAGTTGCAGTCCGCTGTGTGTTGGACTGGATGAGTATGAACCCCCCATCAGGCTGGTAATTGCAGTCCGCTGTGTGTTGGACTGGATGAATATGAACCCCCATCAGGCTGGTAATTGCGACTTACTGATCCGGCTTGAACGCAGATCAGGCACACTTGCATGCGCGGGTTGATAGGTATGAACCCTCTATCAGGCTGGTACAGTCCACTGCGTAGGACTGGTGGTGGCGGCTTACTGCTCGGGTGGCTCATGCGCCGAGCGTTGAAATGTGCTTTCTTTGTTTTTATTGGTCTTTTTCTGAGAATGATCGTCTGGTCTGCGCCGGGGATTTTGTCAGTGTTCATCCAGCTTTGTTGATTGCTGGGGATTCTTTGATTTTGATCTTTTTGATGGTGATCACCCAACTCTTGCTGGTTGGTCGGATGGTCTTTGTTGTTCGACGTCTGCTTGGTCGTCGAAACTTTGTTGGTCAAGGTGGTTGACTTGTTTTAATGCTGCCTTTTTTCGCGATTTTATCTCTTTTTTCTCGCGATTTTTTGGATTTTGGCTTTTTCTTTGAGCGTACGTCTTTTTACTCTTAGTTTTTTTTTGTTACGCTGACTTTTTGAAAGGGGTAGCGAAAAGATGCATGGAATAAAAAATTTTATTTATATAAAATTTTATTACAGCAGCCCTATTCTATGAGCACTACTCCTGAGAAGGTGGGCTCTCGTCTGGAGACGATCCGTAGGAGGGGAATTACCAGTACATATGTCTCTGGAACTTTGCCTGGTCCTGGACTTCATCGCGATATTCCTACTGGAATGTGGCCTAGTCTTGCCTCATTCCCTCCTGATATTGGTATATCGTCTCCAGCCTTGTGTCGAAGGCCTCCTGCCTTAGATACATCTGCTCTTGCCTCACAAACATCTGATCAAATTGCTGGCGTAGATCGTTCATGTTGCGGTTCATGCCAGCAAAATCGTCTGTGTACTGTTGCTGTTGTGGTTGCTGCTGTTGTGGTTGTTGGAACTCAGGAGGTGTCGGGAGATCGTGCATTGCCACGATATCCTGGAGGTCCAAAGCGAAATCCAGCGATGGGTGGAGGACCAGCTGGGTCCCGCGGCGCATCAGCATCCCCATGCTGACCAGGATCGACTCGTTGATGGACTCGGGTCGTAGGCTGGAGGCCAGCTCTTCCCGGCCACCGCACCCCCATTTCTCTGCCAGGGGGGTAATGAGGGGAGCCATGAAGACAACTCCCACTGGCCTACTCCCGAAGTCCTTGAGGGCCCTCAGGAAGAAGTAGCTAGGGTTGTAGCAGCGCCTCTGGCTCATGTAGTAGAGGGCAAAAAGGTCGGGGAGGGTTACCTTTCCCTGGCTTTCCTTTCGCTCGTGGATGGTCCCCGCCAGCAGCTTGTGGCAAATGCGGAGGTTCGGGGGGAGTGCTGAGCCCTTCATCAGCGTGGGCAATGTGGGCGCCCTGGTGAGCTCCTCCCACATCTCGTTGGCAGTGAGGTTGGTGGGGCATGAGCAGATGGCCTCCTAGTATTCCCGGGTTAACACGTCCCCGAGCTGGACGAATTCGATGGATACGTTGAATTCGTCCAGAGTGGTGGTCTGGTACATCCCACCCATAAAGTATGTCACCATTTTTGTTGGTGACAAGCCGGGAATCATGGCGGGAGTCTCGGCGTAGGAGATGGAGGCAAGGAACTCCAATACTGCTTGAGGGTACACATGGGTGGGTGGAGACTGCAGGAGGAAACCCCACCCAATGTTGTCAATATGGGCCCGGACATTGTCCTCCCACCCAAATTCGGCGAGGATGTCGAAGCCTAACTTGAGCATGGGGTGCCATGTGTACCCCCTGATGTGCTCAAGTCGAGCCTGATGCAGTGGAGAGAGCCGAGTGGGATCCTGGGGGCCCGGTGCTGAGGAACTGCTAGGACCAGCAAAGCCTCTCCTCTTCCTAGACTGGCTTCCACGGAACATTTTGATGGTAAGGTGCTTGGGAGTGAGAGATCAAAGTGTTGGAGTGCAGGGGAGTTGTGAGGAACCCCCAGGACGCCTCCCCTATATATAGGGGAAAAATCGAATTCGGGACCGCCGTCTGGGAAGTCGAGACGGCGGTCTCGATTTTACGCAAGTCGAGACGACCGTCTGGGACCTCGAGACGGCGGTCTAGACTTTGAACTTAAGCGAGACGACAGTCTCATTTTTGGCCAAGTTGAGACAACTGTCTCGAATTTCTGGAGACCGAGATGGCGGTCTGGGAGTTCCGGACGGTCGTCTCAAATTTTAGGGTTTTTTTTTTTGGAAAGAAATAGGACCTGGTTCAAAAACATTTTATGCGTGTAATGTTTTCATGTTTGATGTCCTATAATGCCTATTTCAATTAATTTTCAGAAGGATTTAACTGACGTGTCTTGTAGCGTCGAATGCCCTCTGATTTGCATTCTTGTATTCGGCTGTACCATACCGGACTTCTTGTGACCGAAGAATAATTTGTTTTTCCTTTTTCTTTTCTCTCTCTTTTTTGTAGAGCACTCTTTGTCATGTAGTGTCCCTTTTTCTCCACTCTAGGGGTTTCAATCCTCTTGTTGACTATACGCCTCCATATTCCCAAATTAATTATTAGAATATTGTTGTGAGGGTCAAGAGAAAAGAAGTAAAGAGGTAAATTCAATAGTTTGTGTTTTAGATGGTTGATTTCTATTTAGAAAGAGGTTTTTATAAGAATGGTTAGCTAGGGTTAGGCTTAGGTGTTTAAGCTTTTCGTCTAAGCAAATGTTTCCCTTTTTGTACTTGCGCTTTGAGTTTTATTTCCCTTGCTTTTTATGGCTAGTTGATCTCCCTAGCTCGCCCTTCGGGTTTTCGAACTAGGATATTGTGTTTTAGCCCTATCTTTTGTCTAGGTTCCTTCTTTTTGTATTTTTAGGGAATCCTAGCAGACCTTATTTTGTAACCCTAATTTTTGCCTAGGCTACCCTTTATTTTTGTTCGGGTGTCCTACCGGGTTGACCCTATCTTTTGCGTAGCCCCCTTAGTGGGTTTCCTACCGGGTATTTTGCCCTTTTCTTTGGCCTTTGGCTTTTATGGACTCTTCTTTTTTTTGTGTTTTTATTTTTTGTTCACAATATTGGCGAAGCATGACTTTCTTTATGGTG
The DNA here is from genome assembly GCA_963425845.1 of Sphenostylis stenocarpa. Classification (NCBI taxonomy): domain Eukaryota; kingdom Viridiplantae; phylum Streptophyta; class Magnoliopsida; order Fabales; family Fabaceae; genus Sphenostylis; species Sphenostylis stenocarpa. Next base: position 25,464,476 of record OY731408.1, read on the forward strand.
AGGTAAAGCCTTATTTGGTGCTTCTAATCAACTAGCTTGAGTGTAATGGCAATGGCGAATTTTGGTTATTTGGACGCGCTTTTTATTTTTTTTTTCTTTTTCCGTTTACTTAGACAAGGTTATTGTGAGGTCTAGTTAGAAATAGCAAGAAGAGAAGCAGATTGTAAGAAGTATTCTTTATTAATTAATAAGGGAATATGTGCCCTAAAATGCCTGGGGGTCGGGCTAGCCCCGGGGGATAATATCTAACAATCATGGGGTTTACATCCCTTAATTGAAGAAAAAGATCTCCTAATGACTAGGGTAGCTCTTGACGCTTGCACTCCTCCGCTTTAGAAAATTTGCCCTGAGTGTGCGGAGGGGAGACTTCCCTTTTCCTTTTTCCGCTCAACCCTTAGTAGGGTCATATCCTAGGCCATACTTGTACGGATTATCTTAGAATTCTGGGGGTTCCCTTATGCCTTGGGAATATACCCTCAGTCCTTGGCCAGGATGGTAACCATGCTTCATCATCATGCGGGCTACCTTTGTGTTTTTGGGAAGTCGCTCTATGTTGGCAATTTCGAGCGCTTGAAAAGATGTTTCAAGGGCCTCTTCAGCCGCATCCACATAAGGTTGGGTGGACGGTCCACTGATCAGGATATCATCTTCTGCTTGGACCGTGACCAATTTGTCATCCACTATGAACTTGACTTTCTGGTGGAGCGTCGAAGGAACTGCCTTAGCGTCATGAATCCAATGTTAGAAAAGTAGTTTTAGATCAAGAGAGGGGGTGAATTGATCTTTGAAAGTTTTTCGCAAATCACAGATTATCTAATTCGAAAATTAAGTTTACTAATCTATTCTTGAATCGCAAAGCAATCAATCAAAATAAGCGCAGCAACTGAATTTAAAGGAGAGAAAGGTTAAGAAAGATATCACCGGTATTTTATACTGGTTCACCCAATACCAGGGCTACGTCCAGTCTCCAGCCAAATTCCAGCTGGGTTCCACTAGATTAAATGTTTTACAGATTCAACAATCTTACACCTAATCTATCACAAGAACCAAATTCCAGTTCCTGCACTTAACCTCTCCACCAATAACCAAATTCCAGCTCTTGATAACCTCTACAACCAAATTCCAGTTGCAGAGAAACCAGTGCCCAAATTCCAGGCACCAACACCTAACCTCTCACCAAGAACCAAATTTTAGTTCTTGATAACCTCTACAACCAAATTCCAGCTGCAGAGAAACCAGTGCCCAAATTCTAGGCACCAACACCTAACCTCTCACCAAGAACCAAATTCCAGTTCTTGATAACCTCTACAACCAAATTCCAGCTGCAGAGAAACCAGTGCCCAAATTCCAAGCACCACACAGTACAAAAGAATGAAAAAGAATTGACAAAGAAGAAACTAGAAAGCTCAAACCAGTTTATCCAAATCTGCAGAGAGTTTCTTCTTCAAAAGAATGCAAGTTGCCTCAAGAAAGATTTTCAAAAGAACTTCTAAAAAATTGTTGCGAATCTTTCTTAAAAAAAAGTGCTAAAGTTTGCTTGAATGATTGCTTAAGGATGTGTAAAAACTCATGTGTAAAAAGTTCCAAGCAACTCTGATTTTAAAGAGTATTTTCAAAACTGCTGCATTAATTAATCTGTTAAAAGTTTGTTTTAATCTATTGAAATAGTCGTTTCAATCTGTTAAAAGTCCTTTCAATCCATTAATACGTTCTTGATTCTTTAACAGATTTGTTTTAGCTGATACGACAACGTTTATATCAGTTAAAACACTTTACAAAAAATCTTCTAAGTTAATTCAATCGATTGTTTCGCGATTCAATCGATTGATATACTGCAAAACTTTCTTATAAAACTTTTCAAGTTATTTTAACTGATAAACCATAGGTTTTAATCGATTAAAACTCTGTACAAAATTTTTCCAAGTTGTTTTAATCGGTTGAAATGCGTTTTAATCGATTGAAACAGATCTGATCGGTCATAATTCAATTCTGATCGATCATAATCAACTCTGATCGGTCATAACTGCATTCTGATCGATCATTCTGACCCTTTAAGTGATTTTAATCGATTGAAACTGAAAGAATTAATGGTTGAGTTCAAGAGGGGGGGGGTGAATTGAACTTTAAAACTTTTTCGCAAAACTTACTTTCTTTTGGAAGAATAAGTTATCTTTATTCAATCTTTGCAAAGGTAACTCGGTTTAAACACAACACAATTAAAGACAGAAAATAAAAGAGATGAAAGAAGAATATTAACACACAAATTTATACTGGTTCACTCTAATCCAGAGCTACATCCAGTTCTTGACAAACCAGTCAAGTTCCACTAATACCAAGTGAAAATTACAACCAGTAGATACTCACCAATCTACCCCAAGAACTATCTTGCAAAACCCACAAGACAGAATCTTGAAAACCACCCAGTAACCAAATCCAGTTACTGTACCAAGTGCAGATTACAATCCAACCTGCACAATCAAACTTTTACAAAAGAATATGGAAAGAAAAAACCTGGACTTGAAGTTTCTAATTGTCCAGAACCAATTCTAACAGCACTTTCTCTCTTTGAATGACCACAATTCTGATCACAGCACCTTATGATACGAAAAGTTTCTTGAATGCAGAGAAAGTCACGTATGAAAGTTTCACAGATTGATTTCACAAGTTTTCTCAAGTAGTGTGTTGTATTGTATATTTAAAAGATAGATCAATTCTGTATATATAGAGTAAATCATAGAATCAGACTGTTCCAACTGTCAAAAACTGTTTCAGAGAGTCAAAAGATCGATTAGTTTAAAGTAAAACAGTTTAGAAGAGACTCTGATCGATTAGAACTGAAGTATGATTGATCAGACCGAGTTATGATCGATTAGAACTAAAGTATGGTCGATCAGACCGAGTTATGATCGATTAAAATGAAACTATGATCGATCAGAATATTATTTCAATCGATTAAAATATCGATTCAATCGATTGATTTCATTTAAAGCTCCATTCAATCGATTAAAACATCGATTCAATCGATTGATTTCATTTAAAGCTCCATTCAATCGATTGATTCGAGTTTTTAATGGATTGAAACAACTTAATGAAAAATGACAGCTCTCTGTTTCAATCGATTGAAAATCATTTCAACAGATTGAAAATGCAAAACTTGATATTGAAAATTCATTGAGTTATTTTAACTTGTTGATTCCGCGAATCAATCAATTGAATTTTCGATTATGTATGACCATTTATTATGTTAAGTGATTTTAACAGATTGAAAATCCTTTT
>OY731408.1:25467851-25481237 GCA_963425845.1 Sphenostylis stenocarpa
TTTGACTTCATCAAATCAATGAGATCTTTGCCAAAGTATTTCACTAAGATCTTCATCACTTTCATCCAAGGCCTGCCGAGGAGACAACTGTATGCTGGAGTAATATCCATTACATGGAAATCGACGTTGAAGATGGTGGGTCCAACTTGGATTGGCAAATTAACTTCCCCCACTACTTCTCGTTTGGATCCGTCGAAGGCTCGAACGATAGTGCTGCTTGGGCGCAGACGGGTTCCTTGGATAGTCAACTTGTGTAGCGTGCGCTTGGGCATCACGTTCAAGGATGACCCGTTATCCACAAGAACTTTGGCGATGAGGTATTCCTTGCACTTGATTGAGATGTGCAAGTGCTTATTGTGGTTTGACCCCTCGAGGGGGAGTTCTTCCTCTGTGAAGGTGAGGTGACCACTTGCCATAATGTGACCGACGATCCTCTCAACTTTTTCTTAGGATATGGAGTGAGGTACGTGCGCTTCACTCAAGACCTTCAGTAGGGCGTTTCTGTGCGGTTCCGAGCTCATCATTAGAGATAACAATGTTATCTTTGTAGGTGTGTGATTGAGCTGATCTATAATAGAATACTCGCTTTGCCTTATAAACTGGAGTAATTCCTCTGTCTCCTCCTTGGATTCCTTACTTTCTTTCTCTTCGGTCTTTTTATTTTTTCCTTTATTTTTGGGGACATCTTCTTGTGAGTCCTTGGGGGAGTAGACTCTTCCACTTCTAGTCATGCCCCCAATGCCGACTATATTCGTGATATCCTCTTTTATTGGTGAAGATTCTACGTATCTCCATGGTACAGCTTTATTTGATTCGTAGGGGAAAGGACGCGGCATAAATAGTCGCACTGGTGTCCTTGCCCCCTCTTCCTTATTCTTGAGGACCAACGGTCGAGACTTATTTTCCTCTTGTGGCGAGTCGACCGTTGGGGAAAGCTTGATTAGGAGTGGCTTTCTCTCCATTCTTCTGATTTGGAAGGCGTGTCAGTTAACCCTTCCTTTTTATTATCTTATTTACTAAGAGTGAAGGAGGGGAAATTAAGTATGCAAATGAATGACATGCATGCAAGTAGACAATTGTTGAATAAAGAGATTTCATTTATCCTTTAGAAGGTGTACATTCCCCTACTCCATACTACGAAGCAACTTTTGATAGAAACGGAAAAGCCTAAAGAAACCCACAGGCGGGTCTTGATCTCTATGTAATTCCCTTTCAGCTTCTCGGACGTGTCGAGCAAGTGCTTCGCTTTGCTTCTGGACCGCCTGGCTCATATCTTCACTATACTTTTGAGCCTCATTGATCTTCGCCTCTTGATGGACGACCAAGGCTTGTAGTTCATCGATTTTTGCAAGGGCTCGGTCCTTCTCTTGTAGTACTTGGCCGTACTGAGCTAGTCCGTCTCTTTCTTTGCAGCGTAGCTCAGCGAGACTTTTGTTGAGTCTCCGATTGGCCTCTCGCTCTTAGCGTATTTCTGACCGAGTCCTGGTGAGTTCTTGCAATAACTCCTTGATCGTCTGAGCCTGTTTTGCTGATTCGGCCTCAAGGCGTGCTGACCTGGCGGTTATTTCCTGAAGTTGACTACCCGAGCTGGTTCTAGCGACTTTGGATGCTCGGATAGCTTGCTCATTAGAGTCAGCACACTGGTCCTTGAGGCACTCTATTTCATGATCCTTTTTCTTGCATTGCCTTTGCAGACCATCAATGGTAAGGATAGATTCTTGCTCTCTTTCTTCAAGGGCCCTCATCTGGGCTCCCATGATATCTATCCTCTAGGTCAAGGCATCGACTTGGGCTTGCAGCTCTTCACTGTTGGCGCTTGTAACGAGTGAGGTGGATGGTTGGGACATCCCTCTTCTTTTTCTCCACACCTCATAGTCATTGGAGATAGCCACTCGAGCCTTTTCTAGCTCTCTATCTCCCATAAAGACTGGTCTCTCCCATGCTTTTCTCACGGCTAGTGAGTTGGTGATTGTGCATGGGTCTCCGAAGAAACACAGTCCTCCGAGTTCCCCTCGAGAAATTGTAATTTGAGTCCTCATGAGCTGTCTCATAGCTACTCTAGGTGAGTTGGCTATGTAACCTCTGAGTCCTATCAAGGGTACGTTCGGATAGTCTCCACATCTGATGAGGACTGGACCAGGTCGGAACCAAGGGCAGACCCAGGATAAATTGTTGGTGTCCTTTTGTTCCAACTCGTCCCTCCACTCTGAAGTTAAGCGTCGCTGGAGAGGGATTTTGGAGAAGCTCCTCAAAGGGTCGGGGAACAGCCCCATGTGACTAGAGGCGTAAAAATGTGTAATGCCCCACACAAAGAGCAGTGAAGAGCAGCAACGAAGTGTTTTTCCTTGCTTCTGGCGGCAAAATTCCACTGAGAGCAAGGTGTCGACAAGAATTGCAGGCAAGGGACTCTTTGAGTTTACGTCCCAGGCGAAGAAGGTGTCCATGACGGCTTGATCCACTGTGTCGAGGTGGAAGGGAAACAAGATCGTTCCAAATATGATTAGGTTCAGGGTTTTGTTGAAGGTGACCCATTCTGCTCTTTCAGCCAAGTCAGACAAATGGTCTTTTAACATCGAGACTTTCCAACCCTGGATGTTCCCTTTTCCTATCAGGGTAGTCTGCCGGAAAGGCAGTTGGATGATGACAGCGACTTGTGCTGCAGGAGTATATGCCCCGTGGCGGATATGGACCCCGGCTGATTTGGGCCATTTCAACATGATTTCGTACTCCTCCAAGGTAGGCACCATATCAAACTGTGGAAACTCGAAACAGCGCAGACTGGAGTTCCATAAGTGAACTAAAACCCTGATGAAAACTTGATCGACACAGATCTTCAGCAGGTCGAGAATCCGTCCATAGGATTTTTCAAAGTCGGAGCGGACCTCTGGTGGCATTACCGCGCAAAGCCGTTCCAACTTCTCAGTATGGTATTGGGGAATATCCACCTTCTTCGATTGTCTACTAGTCCCCTCCATTTTCTAAAACCAAAATGCATGTTTTATGAAAATGATGCTTATTGAATGAATGTGAGTGTTTATTTTCTATTTATCATGTTTTGTATGATATTTGCATATTTTTGAAAAATAAACTACCTACATGAGTGTAATATTTTTGAACAAGGTCCCATTTATTGTTTTGGGAAACGAATTTTTATTTGATTTTTGTTTTATTTTGTAGCCTTTTATCTCTTCTGTCGGACTGCGTGGCTACTTAGCTTACAAAGAACCTGAAACCAGGCTAGCTAAAAGGCAGACTGTCTGAGATAAATAATGGCTTTATGCGAAAGAATAGTTAGCGTCCCTTATCTCTTCTGTCGGACTGTGTGGCTACTTAGCTTACAAAGAACCTGAAACCAGATTAGCTAAAAGGCAGACTGTCCGAGATAAGGGTGTTTATTGCAAAAAATGTTTTTTTTTTGTGATTTTTTTCTGTTGTTTGATTATGCTATGCAACAGACAAATGCAACAAACAGATGCACAAACAATTCGATCATCCACGAATAGGCGAGAAGTCGTTTTAATCACGAGGTATGGTTTTCCTGCAGAAAAGTGCATTGGCGAAGGTAGGTTCTAACTGTTCTGACCAAGGCTAAGGCCCCCAAGGTGCCCCCATTATAGGGTCCCCACTCTCCAGCCTTCCGACCATGCTTAGCACTAAGGCCATAGTCAGTCTTTGTGCCAAAAGAGGAAGGTTATCACCTTGAGTGGTGGTTTCCGATCACACTGGTGGGCACAAGGCCATCACTACAGCGAACCGTACCTGCCACCCACTCCCTATGGATTTCTCACTTGCCCCCGGGTATAAAGGGAACTGTAGTGTGCAAGGGTTTGTGTACAGTTTGTATTTCAAACAATTGCGTAAGTATAAACAGACAACAATTATTAAAGTCAAGCATTAAAACATGTTACAATACAAGGTAGGGTAAAAGCGTAATTTTCTTGGTTTATTTACTTTAAGCTGGCCCATCACTAAATGGGATCAACTCTCTAGGCTTCCCCAGTGGAGTTGTCATCTGTCGCCGCTGTCAAAACGAGGCAGTCAGAGCGACGCGATGGTTTCGACTTTCCAATTTTCGTGTTTTTATTAGCGTGGTTACAACGCCTTTAGGTTGTCCGATAACCGGGCTGAACCTAGAGGCGAGGTTTTCGAAATGGCGCTCTTGGATTGTCCGATAACCGGGCTAATCCAAGAACTAATTTTGAAGGGTTCTTATGGAGTCGCCACCGATGTTTTTACCGGAAACATCGGAAAAGGGGTAAAAAGGCATTGGTTTTCGAAAAACCAACTTTGGTCATTAGAACTAGAGTTGGGTAAGGGAGTTAGTTACGCGTAAGGGAAGTGTTAGTTCCCTTACGACGCCCCTTTCGGGTTCCCTATGATAGGCCAACTACTCTAAATAAATAAACTGTTGAAAATACACTTTTACCCTTTTATTTGCGGAATTTAAAATTATGACTACATGGCCCTAATATCTATTGCATAATTAAAAATAAAACGGTAAAGGAGAGAGAGAGTATAGAAACCTCTGAGGCAAGCTTTCTATTAACTTTTTGAAATTTAGGGTGCTTTTTGGCAGCCCTTCACTCTTTACAGCGCCGGAATCTCTCGAAAACGCTATAAAACACTCTAGAGAGCTCTCAGAAACTCCGGAAATGCTTCGGAGGGGTTCTAGAAAGAGAATTTGATGAAGTGACTAGAGAGAGAATGGAAGAACTGTGTGAAATGAAGGCAAAAACGTGGTTATTTATAGGGATTCACGCCTGTTAGGTCGAGATGGGTCGTCTCGTCTGGCAAGGTTGAGACGGCCGTCTCGCCAAACGAGACGGTGGTCTCGCCACTTTCGCAAGGCGAGACGGCAGTCTCGAATCCGAGACAGCGGTCTCGACCCTAAAAGGCGAAAATCTTTATTTACATGCAGAAAAACCCTCCTATCCTAGTATGGGGCCTAATAGTCTCTCCTAATGGCTTCTTAGGTTTCATCCATCTTCAAAAAGGAGGTCTTCTAGTCTTTATTATGAGACAGGGCAAGATTTGGGGTCTACAAACAACTTAAGGGATTTTTTACAAAGTGTTTTAATCGATTGAAACGATGTCACATCAGTTAAAACAAATCTAGAAAATGATCAAGAACATTTTAACAGATGAAAAGAAGTTTTAACAGATTAAATCAAGACTTTTAACAGATTAAAAGATTGTTTTAACAGATTAATTAAACTAGCAGTTTGAACAATCTTCTATATAAACAGGATTGCTTGAGTCTTTTAATATATACCTTTGAGCAATCAATCAAGCAATCATAAGAGCTACTTTAAAGAAAGAATCACGCAAGTTTTGTTAAGTTTTTCAAAGTTCTTTCTTGAGGCATTTTCTGCATTTCTTTTGTGAAGAAACTCATTCTGCAGAGCAACATAATCCGGGTTTGAGTGTTCTAGTTTCTTCTCTTTATTTCTTTTACATTTCATTATTGTATTGTGAGTGTCTGGAAGTGTGGGCACTAGTTTCTGTTGCTGGAATTTGGCTGCAGGGTAGTTCAAGAACTAGAAGGTGGTTCTTGGTGAAGGTTTAGGTGCAAGGACTGGAATTTTGGTTCTTGTGGTAGATTGGGTGTGTGATTGGAGTTGTAATCTGTAAAACATTCAATCTAGTGGAACTCAGCTGAAATTTGGCTAAGAATTGGACGTAGCCCTGGGATTGGGTGAACCAGTATAAATCTTGGTTATATCTCTCTAAACCTTTCTCTCTTTAATTCTGTTGTTGTCTTTATTTTGATTGTTTGTTTTGTTTGATTCAAGAATTTGTCAGAACTCTTAATCTTTGAAATAGATAATCTGTAATTTGTGAAAATCTTTCAAAGATCAATTCATCCCCCCTCTTGATCTCAGCCTCCTTTTCTAACAATATCATGATAAGAAAATCTTGAAACGAGAGTTTCATCCAGGTCAATTTGTGTTGTTGTTTAACTCAAGGTTAAGGCTTCTCCCTGGAAAATTAAAATCTAAATGGTCAAGGTCATTCTTGATAAGAAGTGTTAAGTCTTACGGTGTTGTGGAATTGGAAGATCCAGCAATAGGAAGAACATGGACAGTCAATGGACAAAGAATCAAAGCTTATCTAGGAGGTGAAGTTGAAAGACTCACCTTGATCACACATCTGATTGAGCCATGAAGTAGACAGGCATCAAGCTAAAGACGTTAAACAAGCGCTCCTGGGAGGCAACCCAGTGTTTTTAATTTGCTTTTTTTTTGCATTTTAAGTTTTTGGTAGTTAATTGTGAATTGAGGCAATTTTAAATTGGTTTTGTGTGAATAATATTTTTTTGGTTAAGTTTGTGATTAAGTCAGCATAGAAGGGGAGAGGAATTAATTTTTGAAGTTTGGTTACTGTAAGTTTTGCATTTGAGTATCATGTTTAAGAGTCAAATTCCACTGAAAACCATCAAAATTTTTGCATAATTTGCTCAAGCGCCAAAAGTTTTGCTCGAGTGAAAATCAGTGTAACCTCTCAAGTTTTTGTTCGCTCAAGTGCCAAAAGTTTCGCTTAAGTGAAAATTAGTGTTACCTCTCGGGTTTTTGTTCGCTCAAGCGCCAAAAGTTTCGCTTGAGCGAAAAATAGTGTATCATAGAAAATGTCTAAGTGTGAATTATAGTTTTTTTATTGAAAATGGCCCTATGACATAAACCACATTGCATGATCATGACCCAAAGTCTCATTTTATTCAAGATAGGATCAATATATTCAATTAATTGTTAATTATCTTTGGTTATCATGATGTTTGCAGATGGGTCCAAGAAGAGATACACATGGTGTCTTATCTTCAGGACTGCTGAAAAGAGGCCTAGAACTGAACCTGAAGAACCCTTTGTAGGCAGACGTAGGTTCAGGGATGCTAAGAGGCAGGCTAGATTTGAAGTAATTAGCCAGTGGAGCTTTATTGCTGAAAGGCGAGTGGAGCTCAATGGAGGAGAGTTCCCAGAGTTTAATGAGGAAATCACTCGTCGGAACTGGAGGCAACTGGCACTATCGATGCCAAAATTTGACCCAAACATGATCAAAGAGTTCTATGCTAATGCATGATTAGTGGCAAGAGAGTCATTCAGATCCTGTTCTAAGGTGAGGGGTCGCTGGGTTTCCTATGACCGTGATGCAATCAACAACTTGCTAAGAAACCCCTTACACTTGAATGAAGGTGAAATCTGCACCTACCATGTAATCAGGAATAGCAAGTGGCTATCCACAACTACTTTTGGCGATGATGACATTGCCAAAACCTTATGCATTCCAGGGAGAACCTTTGAAGCTAACCATGATGAGAAGGCATTAAGAATACTTAGGGGCAACATGACAACCCTAACCCAGATCTGGACATCATTCTTGTTGGCAAACATTATGTCAATCAAGCACAGCTCGGACTTGAACATATCACGCTGTCATATTATTAAGAGCATTCTGGAGGACATCCAAATTGACATTGTTACGATTATCTCATAAAAGATTTATCAATTTGTAGTGTTGGAAAATGGTCATCATGCAGAGCAAGATAAGGCTCTAGGGTTCCCTGCTCTCATCACAACTTTGTGTGCAGCTCAGGGTGTGGAGGTCAACCCTACAATGAAAATTCGGCCACCAATCAACAGAAGATTCATAGAGCGCAACTGCATAAATCCTGCGGAAGAAGCAGCGCCTACACTACAACATCCACCCTGCCAACCACGTCTAGCCAGGTAGGCAGCCCTACCACCTCCACAGCAAGATGACATCCAGTAAAGGATGATCCATTACATGAAGCACCTAACACTGCAACAGGCAGCTAACCATCATGGTCAATGCAGCCTGAACACAGACTTTCATAGATTTTCCTTGCATATTGCTCCAAAGTCGCAATTGACGTCTCTAGAAGATTTTGAGGCCTTACTCCAATGGCCTGGGGACAGTCCAACTTTTCCGAGAGGGTGTGAGGCTGAAGCGCAAGACAAAGAATAAGCATCAAGTGAAGATGAATAAGAGGGAGGCAATTTAATTTAATTTTAATTTTTTTTAATTTCTTTATTTTTTATGTTTTGATTTGATGTTTGGAACTCAATTTGTTTTAATGTTTTAATTTGATGTGAGTAAATTCCTTTGTTGTCCCGCACATTTTCGATTAGAGTCATATATGAAATTATTACTTATTGTCTAATTCAAATCTAGAACTTGAAAAAATCATTTTTATTGTTTTCAATAACAAGTGATTTAGGGATGATGAGTTTCATAGTGAAAAATGAATTGACGAGGAGAATTAGGAATTAACTGAATTGGAGAAGCTAACTGAAACCCAAGAGAGGAGTGAACCAAAAACAGATAAATTAAGTGTCAACACTTTATGATGATGACTGGTATTGATTGATTCTTTGATGTGATTGCATGTTAGTGAGACTTGAAAATGATAAAGGCAATTTTTTGTGTAGTGAAAGTAGATATAAACCAGAGTCACATAGCCAATCCTGCATTAATTATAAGAAATCCATTTGAACCCCATTTGAGCCAAAAACAAAATTGTTTCTTGAAACAAAATCCCTAAACCTAAACAATGTTTATCCACCTTTTTATATTTGAGAAATGAAATAATTATGAATGTTATTGTTTTTCCTACGGATATTGATATTCTTAAAAAAAAATTGTGGCTAAACTGAAATGATAAATGCAAGGCATGAGGAAAGGAAAAGGAAATTCAAATTGGTGAGATTGCCAATTCACTATCATTATGTTGGAGCAAAAGCATGAAGTTTGAGACCTGACTTGAGGAAATGTTAAACAAGAATCATTCATTTAATTTCAAGTTTTCAAATACTTTTGTATATCATAGAAAAACCAATTAATTCCTTGATAGTCCAGCCCCATTACAAGCCTCAAAAGACCTTTTGATTCAAGTCTTGCTTAACTAATATTGATTACTTGAAGATGATTATCAATATTGGAATATCTAAATGAAGTGATTGAATGAGATAAATACTTACCCATGAGAGTTAGAGATGATTATATATCACTCTATTTGAGAGATCATGCTTCTCTGAGGATAGTTGATGATTAATTATCCCTTATTAGTTTCTATAACTTGAATGCTTATGTAGCCTATTTTCACTTGGAATTGTGAGCATCACATCTTGAAGAAAAGTTATATTTATATTAAGGTTCTAGAAGAGAAATGACAATAGGTAATGATTTTGTTTTGGAAAAAGTACTTTGCTTGGAGACAAGCAAGATTCTAGGTTGGGGAGAGTTGTTAAGTGGCAAAAGTTGATGTAATTATGCTTTGAATTCTTATTTAACCACTTAAATTTTGTTGATTCTAATCTATTCTTCTCTCAATGTAAGATGAATTTACAGAATACCTGGGGTACAAGAGTAAGGATCATAATTCTCAAATTAATTGAAGAAAAGTGGAAAAAGGGAAGAAGATTTTCAACCTAAGATTCGCTCGAGCGAGGTAGGCGTTTGCTTGAGCAAAAATACATTAAAACTCTCTGGAAGTCATTCGCTCGAGCAAGACGGACGCTCGCTTGAGCGAAAATACGTTAAAGCTCTCAGAAATTCAATCGCTCAAGCGAGCAAATTTTCGCTTGAGCGAAAATCATCATTACTCGCTTGAGCGAAAATATCCGCTTGAGCGAATGACGCAAAATTTTTAAATAAATAGATAAGATGCATTTAGGAAAGGGAGTTCGAGATTTTGAGAAGAGAAGTGACATCTACTCCAGTTTTTGTCCAATCTTCAATTCTTCTTGAATTCTTCTTCATTTGGATCATTGTAATGGCCATCATGAGTGGCTAACTTCATTCTCTTAGGATTAGGAACACTTCCTTTGAACTCTTTTGTATCTTGGTAATATTTTGAGATATTAATCTATATTCTTGATGTTAATATTCTTATCCTTTGTGCTCATTGATGTTTATCTTTGATGTTTGGGACGTATTAAAAAATATATCCTGAAACCCTAGATCAGGTTAAGAATATTTGCTACGTTAATTACTAGGAATGGTAATGGATGTATCAATTGTTTAACATCATAAGCCTAATGCTGGGAAATCTATTTAAATGTATGAGGAATCGACGTTTATTAGGTTTTCTTATGAATTTCATATGCGAGAAATCAATGTGAATGATCTAAGTAGGTGGCATCAACATTGATAGATTAATTGATGTTCTTAATTGGACCTAGCCATTATACAAAAGAGGGAAAAGGAATTAAATCAATTCTAAGTTCTTTTTATTTTATCTTTTCTAAAAACATTTTATAGTTCTTTGCCATTTATTTTCAACCTAAATCTTTATGAAAAACCAGTTTTGTTTTATTCGACTTAGTAAGCTTATGATTTGGAATTTCCAGTAAAATCGTTCCTCATGTGAACGACTTTTATTTAATTGAAATATTATACTGTGATTGATAATATTGGTACGCTTGCCAAATATTCAACAATAGTGGTCCGAGAGGAGGTTGGTCAAAGAACAACTTAGATGTCAAGTGTTTCAAGTGTGGCAAGTATGGTCATTATGCAAAAGATTATTATTTAGGAAGATGTTTCAACTGTGGAAATGAGGGATATTTCTCCAAAGAATGTAAAAAGGTGGATGAGACCTATCTTTTAGAGGAGAAAGAGACTGGAATAACACTGTTGATGGTCGATCTTAACACAAGAATTTGCAGTGAAGAAGTTCGGGCCAATACCAATCAGAGCTCAGTATGGTTTTTAAATACGGGTGTAAGTAATCACCTGTGTGGGGACAAGCACCTATTCAGAAAATTTAAGAAATATGATGGCGATCATGTTTTGTTTGGAGACGCTTCGAGTATCTCGGTAAAAGGTTGAGCTACTATTTGTTTCTTGCAGAAGGATGGCCTTGTCAGGTCAATTCAATATGTGTTTTATTTTCCAAATCTAAAGTGTAATCTTTTGAGCATGGGACAGTTGATGGAGTGAAGGTATTTAGTTTTTATGGAAGATCAAGTACTATAATTAAGGAACAAGCTTAGAAGGTTGATGACCTGAGTTGAGATGGTGAAGAACATAATGTTCAAGTTGGAGTTGAGAATCATTCAGGAGAGAAGTTTGAGATTGGAAGATACATTAAAGGTAAATTACTGATCTAGTCACAAGAACTTTTGTGTCTTAACCGAGTTTATTCATGGTGAGAATCATGATATTGTCTGAATTAGTGATGCAAGTGAAAGAGACCGAGTAGGGCAAGTTGTTGCACCTGCAGTTGTTATCATATCAGAAGGAGAGAAAGGGGTCGTGCATGATGAAAATGGCGAGTTGAAACACACTAGTGCAAAAAGGGGCTTTTATGTCAGGTATTTTGGGCTTTTTACGTTGTATTTAAGACTGATGTTAAAATGGGAGACGTAAATTTACGTCAGACCCCTTAGCCCGACGTAAATTTATGTCAGTTATCGAGACCCGACGTTAACTTATGTTGCATATATTACTAAACAGACGTAAAAAGTTTCAAAAATTAAAAAAAAAAAAGTAAATTTACGTCACGTATTGGTATACGTGACGTAAATTTACGTCACATATTGGTATACGCAACGTAAATTTACGTCGCATATACCAATATGTGACGTAAATTTACGTCGCATATATTACTTCGCGTATACCAATATGTGACGTAAATTTACGTCACATATACCAATACGCGACATAAATTTGCTCCTTTTTTTTAAAAGATTGGGTTTATTTTGTCTTACAACTAAAACCTGCAAATATATATTATAACCAGACAGATCCGGAGGTTCAAGTTTCTTTAGCTAGTAAATTAAAAATATATTATATATAATTCAAACTACATAATAAAACAATATAATAAAAACAATAACCTACAAACTAAAATTTATTACAAACTAAAATTTAGTACAAACTAAAATTTAGTACAAACTAAGCTACCTAAACTACATAATACACACAATATAATATGAACAATAACCTAAAAAAATTAAGTACTAGAATTGTTGAACGAAAAACCTTGCCCATTGTTCTCTAATTTGTGTAATATCATATTCTGGCAATGGAGATGGATCTTGAAATACCTGAAACATTAATTTAACTCTTGTAAACATGCAACATGCATAAAGTTAAATAAACTTAACTAATGTTGAAAGCAATTACCTCTGTCCAAGAATCAATTATACCCGCACAAACTATGGCTCTCATCCAATACATAACATAGTAACCACATTCAAATGAGTTTGTTTGCTTATTACACTGAAATGATGAATAAAAACATAATGTTATTTTCAAATTTTAAATACAAACAATAATTATGGTATTCACTTATATAAATAAGTTTCTAACCTTAGGATAAATGAACTGCAAAGTCTTTGTTCTGGGTTTTCCACTTAGAACATTAGTTCCGGACACGATTCTAAGTGAAAAAAGTCATATATTATTCAATATGTATTTATAATTTAAAAACATAATTAATGAATAAAAGATAAAGTTACACTTGTAATAAGTTTTTCATTTCTTGACTCGGTTTCGATGTAATGAACAAAACCACACTACGAGTGTAATCTCGGGGCATGATTACAATTAACTCGTCAATGGGACCTACATTATACGACATAAAAATTAGTTATAAAAATATAAATTAAAATAATAACCCTTCAATGTATGGAGCCAAATATATGTGCCTTTTTGAGTCACTCATTCATGTTTTCATATATTGTTGGATTCCAACCTTTGTAATTCCAGATTTTTGGATGGATTGAGGCTCAATAAATTTGTATACTTCAGATTTTTCTTGTTCCACACTCAATTTGTCAATGTACCTAAAACAATTAATTATAAGTTGAATATAATTATTATAATCTTAGAAACATAAATGAAAATGACTTACATTTCCCACAATTGTATGATGGAAATGTTTAACATGCAATTTCCCCCAGCAATTTCTAATGCATTGGGCAAGGAAATGTATAATGGAACACTGGAATTGTCAATTCCAAACACTCTAACCTCCCATTGTATCTGATAAGGTCTCTTCCTCAACCGTGGTAATATGGTCAAAAACATAGATATGGGATCATCCTTACATTCTGTCATGTCCTCATCAATAATAGGTTGTTTTTTATGCTTAGCACGACGCAAGTCCTCCTAAACAAATGATAACAATTAATTAAACATTTATATAATTATAATACTAGAAAAGAGAAAATAGACAATATATATATATATATATATATATATATATATATTACCTTGGTCTGTGTTGATAGTGGCATAACCAAACTGTTAGAAATGTAGGCTGAGATCAAGAGGGGGGTGAATTGATCTTTGAAAGATTTTCGCAATTTACAAATTATCTATTTCAAAGATTAAGAATTTTGACCAGTTCTTGAATCACATACA
>OY731408.1:26081337-26332099 GCA_963425845.1 Sphenostylis stenocarpa
CCTCATGAGGGGAGAATACCCCGAAGGAATCAGTGACAATGATAAGCGAACCATTCGCAAAAGGGCCGTAGGGTTCACGTTGATTGAAGGAATCAGTGACAATGATAAGCGAACCATTCGCAAAAGGGCCGTAGGGTTCACGTTGATTGAAGGAACCCTCTACAAAAAGAGCCTCGATTCCACTCTCTTAAGGTGTGTGGACCAAGAAGAAGCCCAAACACTGATAAAAGAAATCCACAAGGGGACTTTTGGAACCCACGCACCCGGGCATGTCATGACAAAGAAAATCCTCAGGGCAGGGTACTATTGGTCCACGATGGAAGCTGATTGTCACCAATATGCCAAGAAATGTCACAAGTGCCAAGTATACGCCGATAACATTCATGTGCCGCCCGCACCTCTCAGTAACCTGGTTACACCATGGCCATTTTCTATGTGGGGCATGGATGTCATTGGACCCATTGAACCCAAAGCATCTAACGGCCATCGCTTCATATTGGTAGCAATTGACTACTTCACCAAGTGGGTTGAGGCGGCATCATACGCACACGTAACCCGAAAAGTGGTGACCACCTTCATCAAGAAAAACATTATATGTCGGTATGGCGTCCCTCATAAGCTCATTACTGATAATGGGACCAACCTCAACAATAAGATGATGGAGGAATTATGCCAAAACTTCAAAATCCAACACCACAATTCCTCTCCGTACCGACCAAAGATGAACGGTGCAATAGAGGCAGCCAATAAGAACATCAAGAAAATCATCCAGAAAATGGTTGTGACCTACAAAGATTGGCATGAAATGCTTCCCTTTGCCCTACATGGCTACCGAACGTCGGTACGGACCTCCACAGGGGCTACCCCGTTCTCCCTCGTATATGGAATAGGGGCCGTACTACCAGTAGAGGTCGAAATACCCTCTCTGCGAGTTGTCATGGAAGCCAAATTAACAGAAGCCGAATGGGTCCAAAACCGGTATGATCAGTTGAACCTAATCGAAGAGAAACGACTGGATGCCATATGTCGGGGGCAAGCTTATCAGCGGAAAATCAAGAAGGCCTACGACAAGAAGGTCAATCCCTGTGCTTTCCAAGAGGGAGATCTAGTAGTAAAGAAACTGCTTCCAGCCCAAAAAGACAAGATCGGGAAATGGGCAGCCAACTACGAAGGACCCTTTGTGGTCAAGCGAGCCTTCTCAGGAGGAGCCCTTATCCTCACCAATATGGATGGAGAAGAGCTCCGATATCCTGTCAACTCAGATGCGGTGAAAAAATACTACGCCTAAAAGACATTGCTCATGACCCGTCAGGATGAAAACTCGCAAAGAGCGTCCTGGGCAAAAGATAGGGCATACATGCCTCGCTAGGACACGTCCTAGGCAAAAAATAGAGGTTTCAAAAAAAATAATAATAATAAAATATATAGAGCGATGATTACCTTAGCCGAAAACCGCAAAGGCGACTAAGGTAATACCTCCACAGCAGCAAACAGACTTCGCATAGTCTTTACTCCGGACTTGGGCATCTCGACTGAAGGGACCAGGAAAAACGGGGAAACAAAGATCACAGACATGATTGTG
This sequence comes from Sphenostylis stenocarpa, assembly GCA_963425845.1. NCBI lineage: Eukaryota > Viridiplantae > Streptophyta > Magnoliopsida > Fabales > Fabaceae > Sphenostylis > Sphenostylis stenocarpa. The sequence continues at coordinate 26,082,920 of OY731408.1, forward strand.
GCACCCTCATACAGTTCAGCCAACCCTGACCAGCCATGCTTACAAATTCTTTTGTAAAACCCCATGTAAAAATAAACCATCTGTTTATATCAATAAAATTGTCTTTTCTTCTCTTTACCTACTTGCGTAAATGCCTCTGTATTAACGAAATATGAGCATGCATAAAACAAGCAATTCAAGAAAGCATAAAAACAAAAGACACACATCACCAACCAGGGCCGTCCCAAGTAAAAAGTACAAGGTAGCCTGCTAGATCGAAAACCCGCAAAGGGCGGTCTAGGCAAAAGATAAGGCTTTCGTAAAAAGGAAAAAGCCCATCAAAATGCCTCACACAACAAAAAGCCCGCTAGATCAAAAACCCGCAAAGGGCGGTCTAGGCAAAAGATAGGGTTAAAACAAAAAATGCAAAAAGAATAATTACGAGAGAACAAGAAAAGAAGGAAAGTACTGGTCACTTTCTAAATGTCCTCAACTCAAATAAATTTGCATCAACAACATCCATACACGAGTAGTCGCACAAAAATGACTTTGTCAAAAGTAAAACAAACAAAAATACTGTAGGCAAATAAAAAGCATTCAGCCTCATGCTTGCATTCATGAAAAACAACCAAAAAAGGTATCCCGGTATGACTCTCGCATCCTTCGCCTTCTTTTGCAAAAAGCCAGCATAACAAGAAAGCTTAAAAAAAAAGAAAAAAAAAAGAAAAAGGCACACGCTCAATAAAAGCCAGAATCCAAAATCGCGAGAAAAAAGAGATAAAACCATGAGGAAAAGGCAGGATTAAAACAACTACCTTAACCAAACAAAATTTCGACTATCAAGCGAAAGTCAAACAAAACAAAGAAAACCCGACCAACCAGCAAGAGTCGGATAACCACCACAAAAGCTAAAAACAAAAATCCCCAGCAACCAACAAAGTCCCCGGCGCAGCCCGGATGAACATTCAAGAAGTACAAAAACAATCTACCAACACAAAAAAATCACTCCCCAGTGAACCGGCGCATGATCAGAATCAGTAAGCCGCCACCATCGCCAAAGGATCAGCCACCGCAAGAAGGGGCATCTAGAGGCACCAAAACCAGACGAGGGTTCGTACTCATCAGCCGAAGGATCAGCTACCGCGTCGAAGGAGCATCCGGAGGTCAAACACCAGATGGGGGTGTAAACTCATCAGGCCTTACAAAAGGGGGCTTACCGGGCGGGGGTTAGTACTCGTCAAACCAGATGGGGGTTCGTACTCATCAGCCGAAGGATCAGCTACCGCGTCGAAGGAGCATCCGGAGGTCAAACACCAGATGGGGGTGTAAACTCATCAGGCCTTACAAAAAGGGGCTTACCGGGCGGGGGTTAGTACTCGTCAAACCAGATGGGGGTTCGTACTCATCAGCCGAAGGGGTCAGCTACCGCGTCGAAGGAGCATCCCGGAAGCGCACAACACATCTCCCCAGAAGGTCATCCGCCGCAAAGACGGAGTATCTGAAGGGAAACCGGGCAAGAGGGTCAACTCCTTTACCCTCCAGTCGATCACCTCAGTACAAAAGGCTAGCAGTCGACTGGTCGGGTAAAGGGGGGGCAGCTGTAGACCCTAAATCTTGCCCAGCCTCAGAATAAAGTCAGAAAGCATCCTATTTGAAGACGGCCGAAGCTTAACAAGTCATTAGGAGAGACTATTAGGCTCCCGTACCAAGAAAGGAAGGTTTTTTGGCCCGAAAATAAAGTTTCTCACCCTGAAGGGACGAGACCGCCATCTGGAAGGACCAGACCGCCGTCTCGTCTCAACGCCAGGACGAGACCGCCGTCTCGATTTTCCAGACGGCGGTCTCGATTCTTGCAAAGTCGAGACGGCAGTCTGGATTTTCCAGACGACGGTCTTGACTCCTGCAAAGGTCGAGACGGCGGTCTGGGTTTTCCAGACGGCGGTCTCGACCCCCTGCATGGTCGAGACGGCGGTCTGGATTTTCCAGACGGCGGTCTCGACCTTGTCAGAGGAGACGGCGGTCTCGACCTGTCAGGTGCGAAAAACTATAAATAGGGGCTCTCCCCCTCTCATTTCCACACAGAATCCAAGAAGCTCTCCCTTCTCTCTAGACTTTCTCTCTCTAAGAATCCCTCCGAGGCATTTCCGGAGTTTCTGAGTGTCTCTAGGCATAGACTGAGCGTTCTAAATCTTCTTAAGAATCCCTCCGAGGCATTTCCGGAGTTTCTGAGAGTTGTAGAGTGAAGGGTTGCCAAAACACACCCTCTCTTTAAAGAAATATAAAGCTTGCTTTGGAGGTGCACATTCTCCCTCTCTATTTTATTACTGCCATTTAAATTACGCAATAGAAGCTAGGGCCATGTAGTCATATATTCAAATTCCGCATAATAAAAAGGGTAAAAGCGCAATTTTCCAAGTTTAATTATTCACAAGTAGCCGGCCTGTCATAGGGAACCCGAAAGGGGCGTCGTAAAGGGACTAATACTCCCTTTACACGTAACTAACTCCCTTACCCAACTCTGGTTCTAATGACCAAAGTTGGTTTTCGAAAACCAACGCCTTTTTAAACCCCTTTTCCGATGTTTATGGTAAAAATATCGGTGGCGACTCCATAGAACCCAACTAAATAAATCCCTGGGTTAGCCCGGTTATCGGACAACTCAGGGATACTTTTGAAAACCTCGCCCCTAGGTTAGCCTGGTTATCGGACAACCTAAAGGCGTTGTAACCACCAATAAAAAACGCAAAAATCGAAGAAGAAGAGTCGAAAAACCATCGCGTCGCTCCGACCGCGCCCCCGTTTTCGGGGAGGCGGCGACACCCCAGTACTGATTTGAGAAATGATTCGGGCCTCCATGCATAAACATTTTAGAAAACATATTAGGATCATGCATCATTAACATCAATTATTTGGAATTTAATTTATTTGTGAATGTTTATGATGTTGATTTTAAAATGATGTATGAACTGTTGCTCACCCTCTTGTCTTTCTGTTTTCTTTATTTCCTTTGTACTTGCGGTACTCATTGGACCTGATCGGTCATTGTTTGAAGAGAGGGGAGATGGCACAGATTCCACACCCGATGAATATGACACTCATACTCATTAGCTTGGAGCCACAATGATGACAACATGTATTGGGATAAACATATCTAAACTTTTATAGATAGTCTTTTGTAGTATATAGACCTACATGGTACTGAGTAGTAGTTACTCTTTTATATAGTTAGCTGCTCTGTAGGAAGTATCCCCAATGTTGCCCTTAATATTTTGGAGGATTGTACTAGTATTTTATCTATATGTAATTATGAATGTTTACTTTTAGTACTTTTTAAAATGATGAAATGCAGGAATGAATTATTGAAAATTTATATATTGATATTATGTACAAGGGAAAGATTATTATTGGTTTTAAAAAAAAATTCTACTAAAAATTATTAATTCTTCTGATTGAGGGTTTATAAGGTAGGGTGTTACAAAGACGAAGATTTGCACACAGGCAAAATCGACGCATGATCGGAAGAAGTAAGCCGCCACCACAACTTCGGGAAAGGGAAAGACCTGAAGACGAAGACCTGCACACAGGCAAAACCGGCGCATGATTGGAAGCAGTAAGCCGCCACCACCACTTCGGGAAAGGGAAAGACCTGAAGATGAAAACCTGCACACAGGCAAAACCGGCGCATGATCAGAAGAAGTAAGCCACCACCACCACTTCGGGAAATGGAAAGACCTGAAGACGAAGACCTGCACACAGGCAAAACCCTAGTGCATGAATGAGATTAGCAAGCCGCTAACACCCAGTCCTACGAAGAGGATTGAAACTCAAACCAGATGAGGGTGCGTACTCATCCAGTCCTACGAGGTGGACTGAAATTTAAACCAGATGGGGGTGCGTACTCATCTAGTCCTACGAAGTGGATTGAAACTCAAACCAGATGGGGGTGTGTACTTATCCAGTCCTACAAGGTGGACTGAAATTCAAACCAGATGGGGGTGCGCACTCATCCAGTCCTACGAGGTGGACTGAAACTCAAACCAGATGGGGGTGCGTACTCATCCAGTCCTACGAGGTGGACTGAAAGTCAAACCAGATGGGGGTACGTACTCATCAAGCCTTATGACAAGAGGCTTAAAACAAATCTTCTAACCAAAGGGAACATCCTGGAGGTTCACAATCAACATGCAAAGGGTCAGTCACCGCGTCAAAGGAGCATCCGGAGGACAAGTCAAAAGAAGACTCAAAACCAGATGAGTGTTTGTACTCATCACCTCAGCGATAAAAGGAAATATCCTGTGGTCAACTGTCTAGAAGACACTTTTCCAAGTCACGAGGGTCAGCCTCCACGACAAGAGGAGCATCCAAAAGACAACCGGGCAAGAGAGTTAACTCCTTTACCCGCCAATCAACCTCATGGTACGTTAACCCATAGTCAATTGGTCGGGAAAAGGGGGGGGGGGGCAGCTGTAGACCCCAAATCTTGCCCGGCTCCCTAATAAGGCCAAAGATCGCCTGTTTCGAAGATGGTCAAGACTTTATTAAGTCCCTAGTAGCTTGTTCTAGGTTCCATTTAAGATAGGAAGGGTTTCTAGAGGCATTAAAAATTGGGAAATCCGTTGGAGACAGCAGATGGCCGTCCAGGACAAGCGGATGGCCGTCCAGAACAGGTAGATGACCGTCCATGGCAACTTTAAGGCCATGGACGGTCGTCCACTTAGCTTGGACGACCGTCCATGGCCAAAAGTTGCCATGGACGGTCATCCACTCTACATGGATGGTCGTCCATGATCACTTTTTGCCATGGACGGCCGTCCACTTCATCCAGACGGTCGTCCACCTTTTCCAAGCCTGGTTCCCTATAAATAGGAGCTCCCATTCTCCGAATTTTCACACCTTTTCACTCCTACCACTCTCTAGGAAGCCTTTTGGCACTTTAGAGTGACTCCGAGCATTATTCCGGGGTTCGAGGGAGCTTTCCGATTTCCGTTAAGGTTGAAATCGGTTAAGGAAGTTTCTTTTTTAGACATCCGACCCTCGGTAGAGTGACTTTTCTTTATTTTTCAGGAGGAGCATGCTTGTAGAGTGCAGGGACTGCCAAAAAGCATCCTCACGTTTTTGAAGAGTTAATATAAAGCTTGCTTCGGAGGTTCCTTCTCTATTCTCTGTCTCTTTTACTGCTTTCTTTATCGCTTTCTTTGTGTGCATTAGATAATAGGGTCATGTAGACATTTAAATTCTGCAAGTAGATAGAATAATAGGGTAAAAGTATAATTTCTTTAAGTGTTTATTTTCTAAGTTAGTCCATCATAGAGAACCCGAAAGGGGCGTCGTGGGGTGCTAACACCTTCCCCACTCGTAACTAACTCCCTTACCCGACTCTGGTTGTAATGGCCAAAGTTGGTTTTTTCTAAAAACCACTGCCTTCTTCTTTTTTTTTACCTTTTTCAATGTTTAAGGTTAAAACACTGATGGCGAGTCCTCGAACCATTTCGAAAACCTCACCTTTAGGTCCAGCCCGGTTATCGGTCAGCCTAAAGGCATTGAACCACTTATTTACAAAAACGCGAGTCATTTCAAAACCATCATGTCGCTCCGACTGCCTCTTCTGACGGCAGCGACAATGCAAGTGTTTTTTTTCTTAAACATTATCATGTTTTATTTTCTAACATGATGTATGATAGTGTTTGGGATTTTGTGTTTTTTTTTTTTTTTGCGGATGAGGGCGTGAAGAATACTAGTCGCCTTCTAGAATACAAAAGTAATTTAAGAATGTTTATTTTTATTTTGAAATGAAATGAATGATTAGTTTAGGATAGATATGCCTTAAGACAATGATTTTGGTATCGTCCTTAAAGCTTACGCTTCACGGAGCACCATACCCACTTTGGTAGAATGGTTCCTTCCTCATAAAGGTCACCATATACCTTAACACACTTGTCTCTTCCGTATGGAAGATTAGAAGCACACTTGGGTATCTTTCATCTTTGTCATAGGGATATCTAATGCCCCCTAGAATGAATGTATTTATGCATGTGCTAGTAAAAAAAAAGACTTTTTATGATAAAAGGGGCGGCAGATGTTCAAAGTGTGATAACTTTTGACTGGGATGTCGGATTTGAATGCACAACATATCAAAACGAAGAGAAAAAGGTGAAGAACAAGCTCGCAAAATCCCAAAGGATATTTGTCCCAACAATTTTCCCAAAACACGCTACTAAGACCCATTTTTTGGGGTTTTATTAAGATGATGCGTATGCATACTTTCCTTATGCATTTATTTTCTCTCTTGGTTCTTCTGCTTATGAAATGATGTGATATGAATGATACGACTTTGTCAAAATTCTTTTAATTATTATTATTATTATTTGGTTTATTCATAACCTTTTATCTCTTCTGTCGGACTGCGTGCCTACTTAGCTTACAAAGAACCTGAAACCAGGCTAGCTAAAAGGCAGAATGTCCAAGATAAAATAGTTTATTGCAAAAGAATGATTTTTAATATCCCTTATCTCTTTTGTCGGACTGCGTGACTACTTAGCTTACAAAGAACCTGAAGCCAGACTAGCTAAAAGGCAGACTGTCCGAGATAAAATAGTTTATTGCAAAAGAATGATTTTTAATATCCCTTATCTCTTTTGTCGGACTACGTGGCTACTTTGCTTACAAAGAACCTGAAGCCAGGCTAGCTAAAAGACAGACTGTCCGAGATAAGGGATTTTATTATAAAAGATATTTTTCTGGTTTTTTCTGTTTTTATCTGTTGTTTGGTTATGCTATGCAATCAAATGCAACAAACAAATGCACACACAATTCACTCATCCGCGATCAGGCGAGAAGTCGTTTTAATCACGAGGTAGGGTTTTCCTGCAGAAAAGTGTATTGGCAAGGGTAGGTTCTAACTGTTCTCACCAAGGCTTAGGCCCCCAAGGTGCCCCCATTATAGGGTCCCCACTCTCCAGCCTTCCGACCATGCTTAGCACTAAGGCCATAGTCAGTCTTTGTGCCAAAAGAAGAAGGTTATCACCTTGAGTGGTGGTTTCCGATCATACCGGTGGGCACATGGCCCTCACTACGGCAAACCGTACCTGCCACCCACTCCCTATGGATTTCTCACTTGCCCCCGGGTATAGAGGAAACTGTTGTGTGCAAAGGTTTGTGTACATTTGGTATTTCAAACAATTGCGTAAAATAAATAAACAACAGTTATTAAAGCCAAACATGTAAACATGTTATAATACAAAGTAGGGTAAAAGCGAAATTTCTAAGTTTATTTATTAAATTGATCCATCACTAAATGGGATCAACTCTCTAGGCTTCCCTAGTGGAGTCGCCATTTGTCATCGCCATCAAAAGGAGGCGGTCAGAGCGACGCCATGGTTCCGACTTCCATTTTTCACGTTTAATATGGGTAGAGTTACAACGCCTTTAGGTTGTCTGATAACCAGGCTGAACCTAAGGGCGAGGTTTTCAAAGGAGAGCTTTTAGATCGTCCGATAACCGGGCTGACCTAAGAGCAAGATTGAGAGGGTTCTTATGGAGTCGCCACCGATGTTTTTACCAGAAACATCGAAAAAGGAAAGAAAAAGGCGTTGGTTTTTTAAGAAACACCAACTTTGGTCGTTAAAACCAAAGTTGGGTAAGGGAGTTAGTTACGTGTAAGGGAGGTATTAGCTCCCCTACGACGCCCCTTTCGGGTTCCCTATGATGGGCCAGTTATTTTATAAATAAAATTTTGAAATAACACATTTACCCTTTTATTTGTGGAAAAATGATGACTACATGGCCCTAATTAATGCATATATAAATAATAAAGCGATAAAAGAGAGAGAGGGAGAATGAAGAAACCTCTGAAGCAAGCTTTCCTTAATTTTCGTGAAAAATAGGGTGCGTTTTGGCAACCCTTCGCTCTACAATGCCACTTTTTTGCTATAAAAACTCTCTTAAAACACTCAGAAACTCCGGAAATGCTTTGGAGGGGATCTAAAAGAGGATTTCTAAGAAAATGTTGAAGGCAGAACTGTGTGAAATGAAGGGGAGAGCGCCCCCAATTTATAGGGATTCGTGCCTGTCAGGTAGAGACGGTCGTCTCGCCTGGCAAGGTCAAGACGGCCGTCTCGACTTTGACAAATGGCGAGACCATCATCTCGTTTGGCAAGACGGTGGCATCGACTTGCCAAATGATGAGAGGGCCATCTCGCCAAACGGGAGGGTGGTCTCGCTAATGGCAAGTGGCGAGACGGCCATCTCGCCAAACGAGACGGCAGTCTCGACTTGCCATTCAGCGAGACGGCGGTCCCGAAAAGCGAGACGGTAGTCTCGACCCCTTAAGGTGGGAATCCTTATTTTTTGTACAGAAAAGCCTTCCTACTCTAATATGGGGCCTAATAGTCTCTCCTAGTGGTTTTTTAGGCTTTGTCATCTTCGAATAGGAGGTCTTCTGCTCTTTATTTTGAGGCGGGGCAAGATTTGGGGTCTATAGTGGATTGTCGCCGCCGTCCGTTCCGATGTCTAGGGACATCTCGAACATTTATGCGAGCGGTCGCGAAAAGATGGTTTAGACTCGCGTTTTTGTTAAAATATGTTCATTGCTTCCGAGGTGCTCAACAACTGAACTATCCTCTAATAAAAGCAAGGTTTTCGAAAAAAGGTTCTTTTGGAGTCGCCACCAATGTTTTGACCGTAAACATTGGAAAAGGATAAAAAGGTGTTGATTTTAATAAAAACCAAACTTGACCATCATAACCAGAGTTAGGTAAGGGAGTTAGTTACGTGTGGGGAAGGTGTTAGCACCCCCACAACGCCCCTTTCGGGTTCCCTATGACGGATTAATTCATTTAAGTGAAGATTATGAGAAATTACACGATTACCCTATTTTATTGCATAATATTTAAGAAATGACTATCTACATGATTTTATTTTATATTGCATACATAAAGCAATAAATAAAGCAGTAAAAGAGAAGAGAAATGAAAGGAACCTCCGTAGCAAGCTTTGTATTGCGAATCTTTAATCGTGAGGATGCGTTTTGGCAATCCTTCGCTCTACAAAGACTCTTTTACCTTTGGGACAACCATTTGAAGAGTGGGACGACCTGTCTCACTTGGGACGAGCGTCCCACTTGGCCAGGGCAGCTTGGGATGACCGCCTCACATTCGGGACAGCTGTCTCAACTTGTTTTGGCCAGCTTTTGTGTTCTGGGACCCCCGGGAAGCTTTCCTTTCTTTATTCGGACGTCGGTTGATGCCGATAGACGCCTGTTGAAGCTTTATCTTCATATAGGAAGTCTTCTTTGGCTTTTATTGAGATGCCAGGCGAGCTTTATCTTGTTATAGGAAGTCTCTTCAGGCCTTTATTGAGAGGCCGGGCAAAATTAGGGGTCTACAGCTGCCCCCCCCTTCACCTACCTGGCTAATTTGTTGGCTAAATGTGCCGACAAAATTAGTTGGTAGGGGAAGGAGTTAACCCTTTTGCCCGGTTATCCTTCAGATGCTCCTTTTCTGATCCTCCGGATGATAAATATTTTTGATAGGTACCAACCCTTATCTGGTTTGAGCCTTACTTTATAAGGCTCTAGTGAGTACTTACCCTCACTAGGTATGAGTCTGCATTTCACTAGACTCTTGTGGGTACCTACCCCCACTAGGTATGAATATGCTCTTTGCTAGATTTTGAACCATAATCCATAAGGTTCTTGTGGGTACCTACCCCCACTTGGTATGAACCTTGTTCTACAAGGTTTTGGTGAGTACCTACCCTCACCCAGTACGAGTTTGCATTTTGCTAAACTCTTGTGGGTACTTACTTCCGAGGTGCTCAACACTTGAACTATCCTCTAATAGAAGTAAGGTATTTGCAACCCGTTTTTGTAATGCTCTGGTGAGTATTTTACTCTACCTGATGCATTTTGCTAGGTTTTGATGAGTATCTACCCTCATCCGGTATAAACCCTATTTTATAAGGTTATGGTGGGTACCTACCCCCACCTGGTACGAATCTGCATTATTTGCTAGATTCTGATGAGTACTTACCCTCATCCGATATAAACCTTATTTTATAAAGCTCTGGTGGGTACCTACCCCCACTTGGTACGAATCTGCACTTTTTGCTAGATTCTGATGAGTACCTACCCTCATCTGGTATAAACCTTATTTTATAAGGTTCTGGTGGGTACCTACCCCCACCTGGTACGAATCTGCATTTTGCTAGATTCTGATAAGTACCTACGCTCATCCGGTATAAACCTTATTTTATAAGGCTCTGGTGGGTACCTACCCCCACCTGGTACGAATCTGCATTTTGCTAGATTCTGATGAGTACCTACCCTCATCCGGTATAAACCTTATTTTATAAGGCTCTAGTGGGTACCTACCCCGACCTGGTCCGAATCTGCATTTTTTGCTAGATTCTGATGAGTACCTACCCTCATCCGGTACAAATCTTATTTTATAAGGTTCTCGTGGGCAACTACCCCCACCTGGTACGAATCTGCATTTTTTGCTAGATTATGATGAGTACCTACCCTCATCCGGTATAAACCTTATTTTATAAGGCTCTGGTGGGTACCTACCCCCACCTGGTACGAACCCCGTTCTGCAAGGCTCTGATGAGTACCTACCATCATCCGGTATAAACCTTATTTTATAAGGCCCTAGTGGGTACCTACCCCCACCTGGTACGAACCCCGTTCTGCAAGGCCCTGATGGGTACCTACCCTCACCCGGTACGAACCCCGTTCCGCAAGGCTCGATGGGTACCTACCCCCACCCGGTATGAATCCCGTTACGCAAGGCTCGATGGGTACCTACCCCCACCCGGTACAAACCCCGTTCCGCAAGGCTCGATGGGTACCTACCCCCACCCGGTACGAACCCCGTTCTGCAAGGCTCGATGGGTACCTACCCCCACCCGGTACGAACCCCGTTCCGCAAGGCTCGATGAGTACCTACCCTCATCCGGTATAAACCTTATTTTATAAGGCTCCGGTGGGTACCTACCCCCACCCGGTACAAACCCCGTTTTGCAAGGCCCCGATGGGTACCTACCCCCACCCGGTACGAACCCCGTTCCGCAAGGCTCGATGGGTACCTACCCCCACCCGGTACGAACCCCGTTCCGCAAGGCTCGATGGGTACCTACCCCCACCCGGTACAAACCCCGTTCTGCAAGGCTTTGATGGGTACCTACCCCCACCCGGTACGAACCCCGTTCCGCAAGGCTCCGATGGGTACCTACCCCCACCCGGTACGAACCCCGTTCCGCAAGGCTCGATGGGTACCTACCCCGACCCGGTACGAACCCCGTTCCGCAAGGCTCGATGGGTACCTACCCCTATCCGATACAAACCCCGTTCCGCAAGGCTCGATGGGTACCTACTCCCACCCGGTACGAACCCCGTTCCGCAAGGCTCGATGGGTACCTACCCCCACTCGGTACCGACCCCGTTCCGCAAGGCTCGATGGGTACCTACCCCCACCCGGTATGAACCCCGTTCCGCAAGGCTCGATGGGTACCTACCCCCACCCGGTACGAACCCCATTCCGCAAGGCTCCGATGGGTACCTACCCCCACCCCGTACGAACCCCGTTCCGCAAGGCTCGATGGGTACCTACCCCGACCCGGTACGAACCCCGTTCCGCAAGGCTCTGATGGGTACCTACCCCCACCTAGTACGAACCCCGTTTTGCAAGGCTCTGATGGGTACCTACCCCCACCCGGTACGAACCTCGTTCTGCAAGGCTCTGATGGGTACCTACCCGCACCTAGTACGAACTCCGTTCTGCAAGGCTCTGATGGGTACCTACCCCCACCCGTTACGAACCCCATTCTGCAAGGCTCTGAACGAGCCCCGTTCTGCAAGGCTCTTAGGATGCACTTTTTGATAGTCAATCCTATGGTGTTCTGGTTATGAAGATGTGTTGGCGGCTTACTGTTTTTGATCATGTGCCTATTCCGTAGGGAGTGATTGATCTTTCTTTTTGACTTTTATGTTAGTCATCCGATTTTACCGGGGATTCTTTGTTTTTGGCTTTTCTTTTAGCCATCCGGCTTTGCCGGGGATTCTTGTTGGTTGCCTCTTATTTTAGGCAAGAATCTCCTAGGGATTTGTTGATTTCTTGTTGATTGTGCCTCTTGTTTTTAGGCAGATGCTTCAATAGTGTTGAAGGCTTTATACTTGTTGTTTTTTGCCTCTGAATAGGCTGATGTTCTACTTGAGGATATTTGATCTTGATAATACCTCTGAGTAGGCAGATGCTTTTTGGAAGCTTTGTGCTTGTATTGCCTCTTGCATAGGTTGATTTCCTGTTTCTTAGGGATATCGGCTCTTTGCTTGCCTCTGAGTAGGCATAGGCATTCTTGGGAGTGAAGGTTTTGCCTTTCACTGGGGATATTCATTTTGGGTGTTATAGGCGATTAACTCCTTGAGGATATGAATTTGTAGTTTTGCCTTTGCTGGTAGGCTCGCTGGGGATATATTTTCCTTTTTGGTGATCCACCAGGGATTTGATTGTTTTCTGGAGATCTATTTTGAATTGCCCCCTAGGGAGGAATGGAGTTTTTGACTCCTTATTGGATGCTGTTGTTTGAGCTGGCTTTGCCTATGCTCTTATTCCTGTTGGGGAATGGGTTTTTACCTTTTTCTCGCAATTTGTATCTCTTTTTCGCGATTTGGATTTTACATATGTGCGCCTTTTATGCACATTGGATTTTTCTTTGGATGAAAAGATATCTTTTTTCTCTTTTCTTTTTAGCGATCCCTGGGGAATTTTTTTTCTTTACTTCTTGGGGATCCAATCCTTGATTTGATTTAGTCTTGAGCTCCTAACTTTGTGAGGCTCTTTATTGAGCGGGATGAAGAGATTTTCTTCCCCTTGTCTTTTTTGGAGATTCACCAAGGAGTCAGCTTCCTGGGGATCCAATTTTGATGATGGAGTCTTGGCTCCTGGTCTTGTGAAGCTCCTTATTGAGCGGGATGAAGAGATTTTCTTCTTTTTGTCCTTTTGTAGACTTTTCTTGATATGCTTCTACTTGGAGATTTTTTATTTGGCCCTTTTTCGTTGTGGCCTCTATTGGGGAATGAAAGTTTTTCTTTTCTTTCTTTTTGTTGCCCCCTGGTGATATGGAGGATTTGACTCCATATTTTTCTTTGATGGACTCTTGTGTAGTCCTTATTCTCCTTTGGGGAATGAAGCGGAGATTCTTGCATGAGTGTGCTTGATGACTCATGTGGTGATGCCGTTGAGTCGTGAGGTAATCTTTTTGTTTTACCTCTGGAGTAGGCAAGGATCCGCTTGGGGATGATCAAGCCTTTTCGTTGGCTTTTCTATTTTGATGGCTTCCTTCTTTCTTGGATGGAAGGATGTTGATTGAGGCTTCAAATGATTATGTTTGATGACTCATGTGGTGATGCTGAGTCATGAAGTAATTTTTGTTTTGCCTTTGGAGTAGGCAAGGATCCTCTTGGGGATGATCGAGCCTTTCCGTTGGCCTCTTTTTTCGATGTACCTCCTTTCATTGGTGTAGAAGGTTAGAGCTAGTTTCCTTGAAGCTCTTTATTCTGCTAGAATGGTTTTGATTTTACCTTTCGCGATTTTGATTTTCATATGGAGACCGGATTCTGGCGCCTCCTGTTTTCAATCACAAGTATGGAGACTATCCTCCTTATATGCATGTTTATTATTCTTGTTTAAAGAAAATTATTTTTTCTTGTTCTTGACAAAGTCGTATTATGCAAATACTTTGTGTGTGGATGTCCTAAATGCAATCTATTATTTATTTATTTTTTATGCATTTAGAAAGTAACTGGCCTTCTCCCGTTGGCTTCTTATGAATATGCCGATGGGCTCCTCCTTTATGACCATGATGATGGACTCCTCTTTTTATCCATCTCTTGGTTTTAGCCCTATCTTTTGCCTAGACCGCCCTTTACGGGTTTTCGATCTAGCGGGCTGCCTTAATTTTTTTCCTAGAATATCTTAGGGGGCTTTTGCCTTATCTTTTGCCTAGACCGTTCTTTTGGGGTTTCCGATCTAGCAGACTACCCTAGTTTTTTCCTAAGAATATCCTAGCAGGCTTTTATTCCTTTATTATTATTTTTTATGCTTCCCCTTTTTTTTAGATGCATGCTTGATCTTTGATTAAAGGTCTTTGTGCATATTTATGATTTATCAATAAAGAGTCATTTCCATAATATTTGGTCAAGAGAAAGGAAATGAAAGGGAATTTTATTGATAAATGAGCAAAAGTTTTATTTCTTTCATAGAAGGATTTCAAAAGGTATTTAGAAGAATAGGTGGTCAGGGTTGGTTATACTGTATAGGCTTAAACAGTCATGTCCATGATATCTGCCCCCTGGTTCTCCTAATTGCTTCAGTTGAGATGCCTGAGTTCAGAGTGAAGACTATGCAGATTGCTTGCTTCTGGAAGAATGTTACCTTAGCCGCCTTTCGGTTTTCGACTGAGGTAACCATTGCTCTTAGTTAGTTTTTTTTTTCTCTTTTTTTTTTTTTTTTACCTCTACTTTCTGCTTAGGACGTATCCTAGCGAGGGATATAGACCCTATTTTTTGCCCAGGGATGCCCTTTGCGGATTTTCATTCCTGACGGGTCTTGAGCAATGTCTTCAAGCATAATACTTCTTCACCGTACCAGAGTTGATTAGGTGTCGAAGTTCTTTTCCATCCATATTGGCGAGGATAAAAGCCCCTTCCGAGAAAGCTCATTTGACCACAAAGGGTCCTTCGTAGTTCACTGCCCATTTTCCAATTTTATCTTTCTGGGCCGGAAGCACATTATTTACCATTAAATCCTTCTTATGGTAAATATGAGGGTTGACCTTTTTCGTAAGCCTTTTTTATTTTCCTTTGATAGGCTTGTCCGTGACATATAGCGTTCAGTCGCTTATCAATAAGGTTTAGCTGGTCATATTGGCTTTGAACCCATTCAGCTTCTGTTAATTTTTCTTCCATCATCATGTGCTTTTATCAACATGATTAGCTGTACCGATTTGCCATCTTGGATCTTTGCTATAACTGAAGAGTAATCATTTTGAATATAGATCAATTGTCATATCAATGCCCCTCTTCCTTTCCTTAGGGATTTCAATCCTCCTATTGATCGCTATATTTCCACATTTCCCAGTCAATTACTTGAATGCTTTATTGTGAAGGGTCAAGGGAAGAGAAAGAAAGGGATTTATTGCAAAGGCTTGTGTTTTAGTGGGATTTTTTTTTGAAATAATAGTTTTTGTAAGAATGGCTAGCCAAGGTTGGTTGGTGTTTAGGCTAGTTTAAACAAACGTTTTGTTTTAATGAGGTGGCATATTCAACTGATTACTTTATGGCGCCTATTTGTGACTGATTAACATTCCTAGTCCACCCTTTTGGGTTTTCAGCCTAGGATTTTTCCCTTTTATCTTTTTGTCTTGGCCTTTGACCTTGACGGACTTCTTTTAATAATAATTTATTTTCTCAAACCATTGTCGAAACACGATTTTATTATTCGTGTCTCTAGCTAATCAATCATGTTAACTTTGGCTTCATTTTGTCTATGTATTTTGGAACAAAATGTTTGTCTAAACATGGTTATTTATGGGGTATAGATATGATTAGCGAGAAAAGAAGCAGATAGTAAGAATAGCATTCTTTTGTAATTCAAAGGGAAATGCGTGCCCTAAAGATGCTCGGGGGTCGGGCACACCCCAAGAAGTGATCTCTAATAGTCATTGGGTTTACATCCCTTAAAATCAGAAGAAGGACGTCTAATGACTAATGCTACCCTTGATGCTAATATCCCTCCTTTTTGGAAGATTGTCTTTTTAAGGTACGGAGGGGAGACTTCCCTTTTCATCGTACGACTTGTTCTTTTGTAGGGTTGTTCTTTAAAGGGTTATCCTTAAAATCTGGTGGCTCTCTTATTCTTTGAGCATCCTTTCCAAGCCCTTGTCTGGGCTGTATCCATATCTCTTCATTATATGGGCCACTTTTAAATTGCTAGGAAGTCTTTCCATATTTTCAAATGTCTTCTTCAGCCGCATCCATTTAAGGTAGGGTGAACGGCTCGCTGATTCGAATGTAGTCTTTAGCGTCGTATCAACTTGTCGCCTACCACAAATTTTTGTTTTTTGGTGGAGCGTTGAAGAAACTGCCTTAGCACCGTGAATCCAAGGTCTGCTCAATCTTCCCCTTGGATTCTCTTTTCCTTTTCCTTTTCCTTTTCCTCTTCGATTTCTTTATTTTTCCTTTGTTTTTAGGAGCATTATCTTGTGGATCCTTGGGGAATAAATTTTTTCGCTTCTCGTCGTGCCCCCAATGCTAGCTATATTGGAGATATCTTCATTGACGGGCAATTCTTCTGTGTATCTCAACGGTACAGTTTTATCCGATGTATAAGGGAAAAGACGAGGCATGAGTAAGCGCAAAGGCGTTATTGCCCCTTCCCTGACATTATTAATTTGGGTACTGATATTTACTTCTTTCTTATTATCTCTTTGTCCCAGATCGATGGCCTAAGTTTTTTCCTGATGGGGCTGTATCAATTGAGCTTATTTTTCTAACAGTCTTTGCATGTCCGGGGAAATGGTCCCCTCCTCACTGTCTGACTCAATCCATTCGCCTTCGGCTTTCAGATCCCGCAGAGAGTTTTCAATCACAGACATGACTGTTTATATGGTCTATATTTGGGTTTAGATTTTATTTAATTATATGTGTGAGAGAGAAAAGAATAAAAAGAATATGCACATTATGTAAAATGCCTCGTTGTATTGATCAAAAGAGAAATATGTACAGAGCCCTTTTAATCAAAAGATCTCGCGGCCACAGGCAGAGATAGCGAGAGATGCATCGGAAGCTTTTTTATTATTTATTATTATATATTTTTTCAAAACCAAAAGATGCACAAAATGGGGAGCCCTAGTTAGATGGCCTTCTCTACCCAAGCTCACTTATCCTGGTTGTGATAGAGGCTTGATGTTTACGTTTGGGTCTGGAGCATCGAAAGTAATCCACCCGACATTCAATAATTCTTGAACCCTATATTTCGAGGTTGACGCAATTCTCCACGGAATGCCCAGGAGCACCTGAGTGGTAATCACATTTTTCGTTGAGTTTGTACCAACTGGGGTAAGGTGGATCTTTCTTCTTTGGGGAGATACGTGTTAAGAGCTTGACCTCTAAAAGCCTTGGCAGCAGATTCTCATAAGAGATTGGGATAGGAGTGAATTTCTTCTCTTGTCTGCGTGATTGTCCAGCTGATGGCGAAGAGGAAGAAAGAGTAGCAAAGTTCATGGCATTTACACGTCCCTCCTTTTTCTTGCCAAAGGGCTTCTTGAATGATGCGTGGGATTTCTTAAACTTGGGAGGGAATTGAGTATTTTTGACATCGGTTACCTCCTTTACATCAAAGTTGTATCCCTCTAATGCCCTTAATTTCTCTTCTAGGGCAGAAATTTGTTGTTTGGAAACCTCATTGTAGAGGCATTATTGGCGTATTAGTTCCATTAAATACGCTATCTGCTCTTTTACGTAGTTAAGCTCAGTGGTGAGCCTGTGGTTTTGTTTCTCTAACCACTCCTTTAATTGCGGCACCTGCTCCTTTATGGCATTAAGCTCAGCGGTGAGCATACGATTCTGCTCCTCTAATTGCTCCATCTTCTTGGCTTTTTTAGCGCGAGTGAGAACAGGTAGAAGACCAGCCACTTTCTAAATGATTTAAAGATTTTTATTATAGCTTTTTATTTATTATGAATGATTAGTGTGAAATAGATATGCCTTAGACAATAGCTTTGGTATCTTCTCAAAAGCCTATGTTTTAAGGGTACCATACCCACCTTAGTGTGTTAACTTCCTTTTTTTTTTAAAGGTTGCCAACATACCTTAGTGCACTTATCTCTTCTAGGAAGGTGATAAACGCACTTGGGTCTCTTTCGCTATTGTCTAAGGATATCTAATACATCCTAGAATGAATGTGCTTTATGCATGCACTACAAAATTTTTTTTTTTATGACAACTGATATTGAAAGTGGAATAACTTTTGACTGGGTTGTCCGATTTGGACGCACAACATGTCAAAACGAAGAGAAAAGGGTGAAGAACCAAATTGCAAATACCCGAAGGGGATTTGACCTAGTAATTTTCCCAAAACACGCTCCTAAGACCCATTTTTTGGAGGTTTATTAAAATGATGTGCATGCATATTTTTCTTAGTGCATTTATTTTCTCTCTTAGTTTTACCACTTATTGGATGATGTGGTATGAATGATACGACTTTGCCAAGAATCTTTTTGTTATAAAAGGCATTTTTATGGGTTTTAATCATTTTTATATTTTTTATGACCCTTTATCTCTTATGTCGGTCAACGTGGCTACTTAGCTTACAAAGAACCTGAAACCAGGCTAGCTTAACTGAAGACTGTCAGAGATAAAGTTGGTTTATCTTATCACTTTTATGATTTTTAGGGTTTTTCACTATTTTGTTTGTTGTATGATTACCCTATGCTAATGCATCAATACAAATGCAGCAAACGAATGCACACACAATTCATACATCCACGAGTAGAGCCACGCTTATTTAATCACGAGGTAGGGTTTTCCTGCAGAAACGTGCTTGGTTTAGGTGGTTCTAAACTGTTCTCACCAAGGCCAAAGGTCCCCAAGGTTCCCCCATTATAGGGACCTCTCAATCTCTCAGTCCTCGGGTCATGCACGGAACTCCGTGGCGACATCCTTAGACCAAAAGAAGAGAGTTATCACCTTGAGTTGGTGGTTTCCGACAACGGTTGTAGCCTCGTGTGCCAACAAGCCGGTTGTATCTGCCACCCACTCCCTATAGGTATTCACTCTTGCCCCCGGGTATAGAGGGACTGTTGTGTGCAATTTATATTTCAAACAATTTGCAGAAAATAATCATACAACATTTATTAAAGCCATACAATAAAACATACGGAAGAGGGTAAATGCGTAATTCAAATCTTCACTTAGTTTGAATTTATCCGTCACTAAATGGGATCAACTCTCTAGCTTCCCCAGCGGAGTCGCCATCTGTCGCCGCTGTCCGTTCCGACGTCCAGGGACATCTCGAACGTTTATGCGAGCGGTCGCGAAAAGATGGTTTAGACTCGCGTTTTTGTTAAAATATGTTCTTGCTTCCGAGGTGCTCAACAACTGAACTATCCTCTAAAAAAAGCAAGGTTTTCGAAAAAAGGTTCTTTTGGAGTCGCCACCAATATTTTGACCGTAAACATTGGAAAAGGATAAAAAGGTGTTGATTTTAATAAAAACCAAACTTGGCCATCATAACCAGAATTAGGTAAGGGAGTTAGTTACGTGTGGGGAAGGTGTTAGCACCCCCACAATGCCCCTTTCGGGTTCCCTATGACGGATTAATTCATTCAAGTGAAGATTATGAGAAATTACACGATTACCCTATTTTATTGCATAATATTTAAGAAATGACTATCTACATGATTTTATTTTATATTGCATACATAAAGCAATAAATAAAGGAGTAAAAGAGAAGAGAAATGAAAGGAACCTCCGTAGCAAGCTTTGTATTGCGAATCTTTAATCGTGAGGATGTGTTTTGGCAATCCTTCGCTCTACAAAGACTCTCCTCTCCGAATACAATATTGACTATACTAAATTTTACAGAAGAATCGAATGTTGGAATGTAATTCCTTAACTGATTGTTACCTTATTAAGGCAATCAGAGAGTTCATTCGAAGTAGGAAGAGAAGACAAGTACTGGGAGTTGTCTGGTGTGTGAAAAAGTGGCAAATGAGCCTCCTATTTATAGTTTTTGCAGCCTGGCAATTTGGGACGGCCGTCTGGGTTGGGACGGCCATCTCAATTGAATTTTTACCTTTGGGACAACCATTTGAAGAGTGGGACAACCTGTCTCACTTGGGACGGGCGTCCCACTTGGCCAGGGCAGCTTGGGACGACTGTCTCAACTTGTTTTGGCCAGCTTTTGTGTTCTGGGACCCCCGGGAAGCTTTCCTTTCTTTATTCAAACGTCGGTTGATGCCGATAGACGCCCGTTGAAGCTTTATCTTCATATAAGAAGTCTTCTTTGGCTTTTATTGAGATGCCAGGTGAGCTTTATCTTGTTATAGGAAGTCTCTTTAGCCTTTATTGAGAGGCCAGGCAAAATTAGGGGTCTACATGGATACATTGCATTCATAATATCATATCATTTGTGTGTTGATTGCTATTATGTTTGTATGTGTAATTTCTAATTAACTCAATATTATTTGCATGCTCTAAGTGAATATAAAATTATCTTACCCTTTCTATGCATGTATTGTTGTTATGAAATGTTTGCATAGGTGACGTTGAACACAACTCATCCCCGATATCATCTCCAAGTAAAGTTTAAATACGATCACTGTCACCACCGTCAAAAAGAGGCGGTCGGAGCGACGCGATGGTTTCAACTTTTCCGTTTTTCGCATTTTTATGGGTGATGTTACAATGCCTTTAGGTTGTCCGATAACCGGACTGAACCTAAGGGCGAGGTTTTTGAAAAGGTGTTCTTAGATCGTTCGATAACCGAGCTGACCTAAGAACTAGTTTGAAAGGGTCCTTATGGAGTCGCCACCGATGTTTTTATCGAAAACATCGAAAAAGGAAAAGAAAAGGCGTTGGTTTTCGAAAACCAACTTTGGTCATTAAAACCAGAGTTAGGTAAGGGAGTTAGTTACGTGCAAGAGAAGTATTAGTTCCCTTACGACGCCCCTTTCGGGTTCCCTATGATAGGCTAGTTATTTTATAAGTAAACTTTTGAAAAGACGCTTTTACCCTTTTATTTGCGAAATCAAAATAATGACTACATGCCCTAATGTCTATCATGCAATTTAATCATAAAAATAAAGACAGTAAAAGAGAGGGAGAGAATGAAGAAACCTCCGAGGCAAGCTTTTGATTAATTTTCTTGAAAGTAGGGTGCGTTTTGGCAGCCCTTCGCTCTTACAACGCCGAAAAATCTCTCTCGAAACACTATAAAAAGTTCTCTAAGACTCTCAGAAACTCCAGAAATGCTTCGGAGGGGCTCTAGGAAGATAATTTGAAGAAATTGTAGAAGGGAAAGTAGAAGAATTGTGTGAAATGAGGGGGAGAGTGCTCACTATTTATAGGGATTCGCGCCTGTCATGTCGAGACGGTCGTCTCGACTGACAAGGTCGAGACGACCATCTCAACTTGCAAAAGTGGCGAGACGGTCGTCTCGTTTGGTGAGACGGCGGTATCGACTTTTGCAGAGATGAGAAGGCCTTCTCGCCAAACGGGAGGGGGGTCTCGCCATTGGCAAGTGGCGAGACGGCGGTCTCGACTTGCATCAATGGCGAGACGGTGGTCCCGAAAAGCGAGACGGTGATCTCGACCCCTAAAGGCTGAAAGTGATGAAGATCTCATTGATTTGATGAAGTCAAAGATGAAGTCAAAAGCAACTTTGCAGTGGACAAAAGTCACTAAGATAAAAGAGTAGAAGAATTAGTGTGTCTTCAGTTATTGCTTAGGTATAATCATTTTATCTTTTCTGCTGCATGAGGTTTCTTCACTTAAAAGATTTTGCAAAATGCCTCTAAAAATGTTTTTAACAATTAAAAACAAAGTATTTTGACAAAAGCTTTCTTAAACAAGTTTTTAACTGATACAGCTTTGATAGAACCGATTAAAATTACTTAGAATGTTCAGAGAAGTGTTTTTACAGTATTTTAATCGATACAACTTAATTTTAATCGGTTAAAACCACTTGGAGTTCAGGATGATCGATCAGAATACAATTATGACCGATCAGAATCAGATATGATCGATCAAAATTGAATTATGACCGATCAGAATCAGTTATGATCGATCAGAATTTAGTTATGACCGATCAGAACTCTTTTAATCGATTAAATCTCGTTTCAATCGATTAAAACAACTTATAAAATTTCTACACAACGTTTTAATCGATTAAAACTTATTTTTATCAGTTAAAATAACTTGAAAAGTTTTACAAGAAAGTTTTGCAGTATTTTAATCGACTGAATCGCGAAACAATCGATTAAATCAACTTAGAAGATTTTTTGTAAAGTGTTTTAATTGATACAAACGTTGTTGTATCAGTTAAAACAAATATGTTAAAGAATCAAGAACGTATTAATGAATTAAAAGAAGTTTTAACAGATTAAAACTACACTTTTAACAGATTAAAAGAATCTTTTAACAGATTAATTAATACAGCTGTTTTGAAAATCTTCTATAAAAATAGAGTTGCTTGAACTTTTTACATATACATTTTGAACATCAATCCTTGAGCAATCAATCAAGCAAACTTTAGCACTCTTTTCAAGAAAGATTCGCATCAGTTTTTGAGAAGTTCTTTGAAAATCTTTCTTGAGGCAACTTGATTTCTTTTGAAGAAGAAACACTTACAGCAGAATTGCATAACCTGGTTTGAGCATTCTAGTTTCTTCTTTTTCATTTCTTTATATTCTTTTTGTATTGTTTGGTGCCTGGAATTTGGTTGTAGAGGTTATCAAGAACTGGAATTTGGTTCTTGGTGAGAGGTTGAGTGCAGGAACTGGAATTTGGTTCTTGTGGTAGATTAAGTGTAAGATTGTAAGTCTGTAAAACATTTGATCTAGTGGAACCCAGCTGGAATTTGGTCGGAGACTCGGACGTAGCCCTGGTATTGGGTGAACCAAGTATAAAACACCGGTGATATCTTTCTTAACCTTTCTCTATTTTAATTCGTCATCTGCATTTATATTGATTGATTGCTTTGTAATTCAAGAACAGATTTGGAATCTTAATTTTTGAATTAGATAATCTGTTATTTGCGAAAAACTTTTAAAGATCAATTCACCCCTCTTGATCTCAAGCCTACTTTTCTAACAATTGGTATCGAGTGAGGTGCTTGAAAGTTATTCAAGTTCTTCGATCCATGGCTGAAAACAAATTACCGTTTTCTCGAGGGAGCTTCTATTAACGGACCTCCACTGTTTTGTGGAACAGATTATCCTTTTTGGAAAATTAGGATGAAGATCTTTATTGAATCCATTGATAGAAATGTTTGGGATGTAATTTGTAATGGCCCTTTAATTACGTAAAAAGAATGGTCCAGTCTAAATGATGAGGAAAAGAAAAAAGTTCAAAATGATTGCACTCGCTAAAAATATTATTACTTCGCACTTAACATGGATGAGTTTTTCAGGGTATCCCAATGCAAATCGCCAAGGAGATGTGGGATGTTCTTGAGGTTACTCATGAAGGGACAACAGATGTAAAAAGAGCCAGAAAGCATACTCTCATAAGAGAATATGAACTGTTCAAAATGCAAACTGGTGAAAGCATTGCAGATGTGCGAAGCTGATTCACTCACATCATTAATCATCTAATGGGCCTAGGTAAGATCTTTGATAAAGAAGAATTAAATATTAAAGTCTTGAAATGTCTTAACAGATCTTGGCGACCAAAGGTCACAAGCAATTTCGAGAATCAAAAGATCTGGCCGTAATGACAACGAGTTTCTCGTTTGGCAAACTCGAGAGAACATGAAATGGAAATCAACAGATTTAATGAACAAGAAGTCTCCGAGAAGAAAAGCGTAAGTATAGCACTTAAAGTTGAGGAAAAAAATCAAGAATCGGAGGAGGAAAGTGAGAACCTTGGACTGCTTGTCGGGAAATTCAACAAGTTTCTCAAGAAAAAGATTCAAGACAAGGAAAAACATAAAAGGTATGAGAAAAAAACTGATTCTTCTAACTTTAAATGCTATGGCTGTGGTAAGCAGGGCCATGTAAGGATGGAGTGCCCAGAAAAGAACAAACATAATGACAAGAAAGAAGAGAAAGTCAAAAAGAAGAGCCTATATAGCATGGGATGACAATGACACTTCATCAACAGACAATTTTGATAATGAAGAAGCCAACTTATGTCTAATGGCAAGTCAAAATCCTCAATCCAGCAGTGTAAGTTCTAGTTCTTCTTCAAATTTAGTGAATTATGATTCATTACAAGAAGCATTTAATGAAATGCATGAAGAGGCTAAGAAACTACAAAAAGAAAATGATAGGCTAAAAGGACTAAATAACTGGTTAATAAATAAAGTAGACTCTCTTGAAAAAAGAATACTTGAAGATGAAACTGATTGTGATTTCGTAAAATTAATTCATGATAATTCTGATTGTGCATGTAATAAATCCTGTAATAACTGTTCAAAATTACAAAAGAAAATTGATTTTTTATCACAAATTGTTCCAAGGTTTACACAAGGTCAAGCTAATCTTGACGTTTTACTTGGATCTCAAAACTAATTTTTGACAAATCTGGAATAGGATTTAAATCTAGGATGAAATTCAGAAAAACAAATGTAAATAGGAAATCATACTCTGTGATCAAATGTTTTTACTGCATGAAAAGAGGTCATTCAGGTGAAATACTCGTAGAATTAAAAAGTATTTTATTCCTAAAGGTAGAATGAAGTGGATTCCAAAAATTAATTCATTCCAAATAACCTAATTGGACCCAGGAACTATAAAGGGTACCGAAACATGCTAAATTTGTTTTGCAGGAACAAAATCCGGGAATCCCTTGGAGTTCAAAGCAGTGAATCAGGTTCGATTTCATAAACTGATTATTTTAATTGATATAAAACAATATTAATCGATTAAAATAACTTACAGAGGATATCAAAAAATCTGTCTGTACCATTTTAATCGATTAAAATGTCGAATTAATCGATTGAAACGTTCTCAGGTTTTGAGTTTAGCTATTTTAATCGATTAAAATGAATTTATATCAACTAAAAATACTAAGATGTAAAATTTAATCGATTCCTTTTCGTTTTAATCGATTTAAATTCTGTTATCATTTTATTAATTTCATCCTATACAAGAAACAATCGATTTCTTTATGAAATAATCGATTACTTCACTGTAATAGTTTCAACCCTAATATTAAAAGATCAAATTAATAGGTTAATCAGTTGGTTAATCGATTGATTTGTTTCTAAAAATTAGTTTTATAACATCCAATTAAAGATTGGTAAGCAAACCAAATTCAAAATCCCAAGTTTTCATGGTAATCAAAATCTGCATAAATCTTTTAAAATTTCTTTAACCGGGTCAAACATATTCCCAAGAGCAATTTAGCTGATACATCCACTGGTCAGAAATCTGTGTTTTTGTCCTCATTCAAGGGGACATGCAATTAAAGCTATTTTTGTAGGTTGTGTCTGAAGTAAACTGCAATTCACAAAAAATGGCATCCGTGAATCTTTAGTTTACTTTCGTGTAGCCTGTCGCCGCCTCCCAAAAACGAAGGGGCGGTCGGAGCGACGCGATGGTTTTTTCGACCCTCTTGCTTTCGCGTTTTTTTATGGGTGGTTACAACGTCCTTAGGTTGTCCGATAACCGGGCTAACCTAGAGACGAGGTTTTCGAAAAGTGTTCTTGGGTTGTCCGATAACCGGGCTAACCCAAGAACGGGTTTTGAAGGGTTCATGGAGTCGCCACCGATGTTTTTACCGGAAACATCGGAAAAGGAGTTTAAAAAGGCGTTGGTTTTCGAAAACCAACTCTGGTCATTAGAACCAGAGTTGGGTAAGGGAGTTAGTTACGTGCAAAGGAAGTGTTAGTTCCTTTACGACGCCCCTTTCGGGTTCCCTATGATAGGCCGGCTTCTTTGGATAAATAATTAAACTGGAAAATTGCGCTTTTACCCTTTTATTATGCGGTATTTAAAGATTATGACTACATGGCCCTAGCGTCTATTGCATAATTTTAAATGAAAGCGGTAAAATTTAGAAAGAGAGAGAGTGCACCTCCAAAGCAAGCTTTTTATATTTCTCTTTAAAGAGTGGGTGCTTTTTGGCAACCCTTCACTCTACAACTCTCAGAAACTCCGGAAATGCCTTGGAGGGATTCTAAAGAAGATTTAGGACGCTCAATTTATACTTAGAGACACTCAGAAACTCCGGAAATACTTCGGAGGGGTTCTAGAGAGAGAAAATCTAGAGAGAAGGAGGAGCTACCGTGTGTTTTTTTTGTGTGGAAAAGGGGGAATGGAGCCCCTATTTATAGTTTTTCGCGCCTGACAGGTCGAGACCGCCGTTTCGTCTGACAGGGTCGAGACCGCCGTCTGGACAATCCAGACCACCGTCTCGACCATGGCAGGGGGTCGAGACTGCCGTCTAGATAATCCAGACCGCCGTCTCGACTAGGCAGAAGTCGAGACCGCCGTCTGGATAATCCAGAACGTCGTCTCGGCCTTTTTTAGGTGACGAGACCGCCGTCTGGACAAGCGAGACGGCGGTCTCGTCCCTGGCGTGAGGCGAGTGGCGGTCTGGTCCTTCCAGACGGTGGTCTCGTCCCTTCAGGGCGAGAAACTTTATTTTTCGGGCCAAAAAACCCTCCTATCTTAGTACGGGGGCCTAATAGTCTCTCCTAGTGGCTTGTTAGGCTTCGGCCGTCTTCTAATAGGAAGCTTTCTGACTTTATTTGGAGGCCGGGCAAGATTTGGAGTCTACATAGCCCATTGCTCTCAGTATTCTCTTTCTGGTTCAAAGTTCTTCTCCCTTCTTTCCTTGTACACACGTCTCTGAACCCCTTCTTTGAAAATACAACAAGATGCTGAGAAGATCTAAGTCAAGAAAGAAGCAGAAAGGAGAGTCTTCCTCTGCTGGAAATCAGGGGGGCCACCTTGAAAATTGGTTCAGTGGAGATAGAGATAAGATGAATAACTTCATCACCAATTTTAGTCAAAAGCAGCTTGTTATCCCCAAATTCATAAGGTTTGCGTGGTGTCGCCGCCGTCCCTTTTCGACGTCGGAGAACGTCTGGAAACGTTTATGCGAGCGGTCGCGAAAAGATGGTTTAGACTCGCGTATTTGTTTTAAAAGGTTTTCGAAAAGGGGTTCTTATGGAGTCGCCACCAATGTTTTGACCATAAACATTGGAAAAGGATAAAAGGTATTGATTTTAATGAAAAACCAAACTTGGCCATTATAACCAGAGTTGGGTAAGGGAGTTAGTTACGTGTGGGGAAGGTGTTAGCACCCCACAACGCCCCTTTCGGGTTCCCTATGACAGATCAATTCATTTTAAGAGAAGACTTCGAGAAATTACGCGATTACCCTATTTTATAATATTAAAATGGCTATCTACATGATAAAGTTAAATAAAGCAATAAAAGAGATATAAAAATGGCTATCTACATGATTTTATTCTACATGGCACAAACGAGTAAATAAAGCTAAATAAAACAATAAATAAAGCAATAAAAGAGAAGAGAATTGAAAAGAACCTCCGTAGCAAGCTTTGTATTGAGAATCTCGAACCGTGAGGATGCGTTTTGGCAACCCCTCTCTCTACACAGTACTCTCCTCACCAATACAAGATCGACTCCACTAAAAATTTAAAGAAGAATCAAATGCCGAATATAATTCCTTAACCGATTGTTACCTATTTAAGGCAATCGGAAAGATCATTCGAGAAAGGGGAGAAGTAGACAAGTGCTCCGAGTTTTTGAAAGTGTTTCGAGCTCTCCGGAGTGTCTCGTAGTCTAAAAAAGTGGCAAATGAGCCTCCTATTTATAGTTTTCGCAGCTGGCGCACTTTGGGACCACCGTCCGGGTTGGGACGGCCGTCCGGACCGGGATGGCCGTCCCAAATGTCATTTTTACACGGGCGAGACCACCGGGGGACCTAGGACGGCCGTCCCACTTGAAATTGGCCTTGGGACGGCCGTCCCAACTTCGGGACACGCGTCCCAACCGAATCCGGAGGGTTGGGACGGCCGTCCCAACTTGGGACGGCCGTCTCAACCTCGTTCGCGCCGGCTTTCGCGTTTCGGGACCACCCGTTGTGTTTGGGACCACCCGTTGCGTTTGGGACCACCTGTTGCGTTTGGGACCACCATTGCGTTTGGGACCACCTGTTGTGTTTGGGACCACCCGTTGCGTTTGGGACCACCTGTTGCATTTGGGACCACCTGTTGTGTTTGGGACCACCTGTTGTGTTTGGGACCACCTGTTGTGTTTGGGACCACCTGTTGTGTTTGGGACGGCCAGTTGATGCCGATAGGTGTCCGTTGAAGCTTTATCTTCGTGTAGGAAGTCTCCTTTGTTTGTTATCGTGTAGACGAGCGATCTCTGTATTGGTTGCGGGAGGTTTCCTCGTTTTTGGGAAGCCGGATGAACTCCATCTTCGGGTGAAGTTCCTCTAGCTTTTTCTTTTGAGAGGCCGGGCAAAATTAGGGGTCTACACGTGGCTGGATGAAGAAGGATTTACTTCATTAAGAAGGAGACTAAAGAGTCAAAAAATGAAGAATGTCCTGGAATTTACTGGCAATATCCAACCAGATCTGGTAAGAGTTTTCTATGCAAATCTCACTGTCAGTGGTTCTACTTTAAGGTCTCAGGTAAAAGGAGTCAATTTGATCATTACTCCTGACATTTGGGATGAAGTTGCTGGCCTCAAAGATGTTGGGGTAAAAATCTCTAGAGGTAATATTGCTGAATTACCAGAGTTTAATAAAACTCAATTTTTTCGCACCTGTCTTAAAGACCAAAATGAATCGGCTAAAATTTTCAATGCTGGGAAGATGAGGCTTGAATCAAGAATTCTTGCCTTCATTATTGCATGGATACTTACTCCAAGGGGGAGTAATCATGCTATACTCAATGAGGGTGATTTGGCTCTCATGTACTGCATTGAAAACAGGATTCGGGTTAACTGGGTCTATGTTGTTAAAGACCACATGGTAAAAGCCAAGCGGCTTGCTGATTTCAAATTACCTTATGCTTTGTTGATCAGTAAATTTTTTAAACATTTTGCAGTGGATTTAGAAGGGGAGTATGTAGAAACTCCGAAAGCATCAAATGAGGTTGATGACTCAACCCTACGAAAAATGGGGTTTATTAAAATTGATGATGAATGGATTTCGAAGGTGGATGCTGGGATGTCAGAGGGTGAGGAAGAAGATAAAGATGAAGATCAGGGCCAGAACCCTTCCTCTCCGAGCGCTGCAGAGGTTCCAGAGTCAACAAGTGGTCAAACGTCCTATGAAAACATGGAAATTATCCCTTTCATGGAGCAGACTGACCGTGGGACTCCTCTATCTCGGCTTGAAATAACTATGCTTTCTCAAATGGTTGCAGTGCAGGAAAATCGAGAAAGCATATGCGGATGACATTCCAACACTTTCAGAGAAACCAACCATCAATTCACATCCCTTGGCAACCAAATTGCTGATATCTACACCAAGCTGGAAGATATGCAGCTGAATCAAGGGAACTGGGATGATTAGATTTATGGATAAAAAGGGTCCCTTCTCATCTTTTATTGCTTATTTCTTTTTTATGCTTATTCTAAATTTCTGAGTCTGTAATATTATCTGGTTATATACCAGTGCACAATCTCTCTAGCTTTGAATTAATATAATGTAGGTTTAATTCGAATCAAACTAGCATAGATAGAATTCAAAATAGATCCCCGAGAGTTTTAGCTGATACAAAATAGAATTAATCGATTAAATTGATTAAAGGAAACACTTTTCATAACAAAATAATCGATTAAAACTTCAGTATCAATCGATTAAAATCTTTATAAACTAGCTTACATCATTTAAATTAGCTAAATAAGATTTTATTCTGATTTTGATGGATCTATTAGTTAAAATTTAATCGTTGTAGTTGATATTATTGTTAAACATCCTTCTAGCTGATCAGTTTTACAAAATATCCACTAAGATTAGGCGTGATAAATTCGCATCAAATCTTTCTTAGTTTTCAAAACTGATTGTTTTAATCAATAAAAAATCTTTTAAATCGATTAAAAGAATTTATACAACATTTTTTCTTAACTGTTTTAATCGATTAAATGTCAAAATAATCGATTAAATGCACTTATGTTTTATATTTCAAACTTCTTCACTGTTTTAATCGATTAAACCTTTATTTCAATCGATTAAAATCATTAACATGAACTTTTTAATCGATTTTATCCTGTTTTTAATCGATTTTTATTCTGGAAAGAAAAATTAAAGGCTTTAGTTAATGGTTGTTCTTGTAAAGCGTGATTCCCTTATCTTTACACGTGTTAATTGTATTCATTACAAACGTGTTAATGAAGATAAGTTTGAATCAACTTTGATTGATCTTTACATGAGTAAGATATCATATTTTTTTCTATTTTCAAAATCTTTTCAATACATACCTATGCATTGTTTCTCTTCTATTTCCTATTTTATTGATGAAGTCAAAAGGGGGAGAAATAGTTGCTTTTACTTTTGATCAATTTAAAGGGAGAAATAACTCTAAATTTAGGGGGAGAAACAATTTAGGGGGAGAAATAGGAAGATAATTCATTTTTTATTACTCACTAATCTGTATTATCAAGTGACTTCTTTTGCAGAGTTTTTTTCAAAAGTGGTGTTTGTCTTCATCAAATAGGGGGAGACTAAAAGTGATGAAGATCTCATTGAAATACTTTGGCAAAGATCTCATTGATTTGATGAAGTCAAAGATGAAGTCAAAAGCAACTTTGCAGTGGACAAAAGTCACTAAGATAAAAGAGTAGAAGAATTAGTGTGTCTTCAGCTATTGCTTAGGTATAATCATTTTATCTTTTCTGCTGCATGAGGTTTCTTCACTTAAAAGATTTTGCAAAATGCCTCTAAAAATGTTTTTACAATTAAAAACAAAGTATTTTGACAAAAGCTTTCTTAAACAAGTTTTTAACTGATACAACTTTGATAGAACCGATTAAAATTACTTAGAATGTTCAGAAAAGTGTTTTTACAGTATTTTAATCGATACAACTTGATTTTAATCGGTTAAAACCACTTGGAGTTCAGGATGATCGATTAGAATACAATTATGACCGATCAGAATCAGATATGATCGATCAAAATTGAATTATGACCGATCAGAATCAGTTATGATCGATCAGAATTTAGTTATGACCGATCAGAACTCTTTTAATCGATTAAATCTCGTTTCAATCGATTAAAACAACTTAGAAAATTTCTACACAGCGTTTTAATCGATTAAAACTTATTTTTATCAGTTAAAATAACTTGAAAAGTTTTACAAGAAAGTTTTGCAGTATTTCAATCGATCGAATCGCTAAACAATCGATTAAATCAACTTAGAAGATTTTTGTAAAGTGTTTTAATTGATACAAACGTTGTTGTATCAGTTAAAACAAATATGTTAAAGAATCAAGAACGTATTAATGAATTAAAAGAAGTTTTAACAGATTAAAACTGCACTTTTAACAGATTAAAAGAATCTTTTAACAGATTAATTAATACAACTGTTTTGAAAATCTTCTATAAAAATAGAGTTGCTTGAACTTTTTACATATACATTTTGAACATCAATCCTTGAGCAATCAATCAAGCAAACTTTAACACTCTTTTCAAGAAAGATTCGCATCAGTTTTTGAGAAGTTTCTTGAGGCAACTTGATTTCTTTTGAAGAAGAAACACTTACAACAGAATTGCATAACCTGGTTTGAGCATTCTAGTTTCTTCTTTTTCATTTCTTTACATTCTTTTTGTATTGTTTGGTGCCTGGAATTTGGTTGTAGAGGTTATCAAGAACTGGAATTTGGTTCTTGGTGAGAGGTTGAGTGCAAGAACTGGAATTTGGTTCTTGTGGTAGATTAAGTGTAAGATTGTAAGTCTGTAAAACATTTGATCTAGTGGAACCCAGCTGGAATTTGGCTGGAGACTGGACGTAGTCCTGGTATTGGGTGAACCAGTATAAAACACCGGTGATATCTTTCTTAACCTTTCTCTATTTTAATTTTGTCGCTGCATTTATATTGATTGATTGCTTTGTAATTCAAGAACAGATCTGGAATCTTAATTTTTGAATTAGATAATCTGTTATTTGCGAAAAACTTTTAAAGATCAATTCACCCCCCTCTTGATCTCAGCCTACTTTTCTAACAATTGGTATCATAGCGAGGTGCTTGAAAGTTATTCAAGTTCTTCGATCCATGGCTGAAAACAAATTACCGTTTTCTGAGGGAGCTTCTATTAACAGACCTCCACTGTTTTGTGGAACAGATTATCCTTTTTGGAAAATTAGGATGAAGATCTTTATTGAATCCATTGATAGAAATGTTTGGGATGTAATTTGTAATGGCCCTTTAATTACAGAAAAAGAATGGCCAGTCTAAATGATGAGGAAAAGAAAAAAGTTCAAAATGATTGCACTGCTAAAAATATTATTATTTCTGCACTTAACATGGATGAGTTTTTCAGGGTATCCCAATGCAAATCTGCCAAGGAGATGTGGGATGTTCTTGAGGTTACTCATGAAGGGACAACAGATGTAAAAAGAGCCAGAAAGCATACTCTCATAAGAGAATATGAACTGTTCAAAATGCAAACTGGTGAAAGCATTGCAGATGTGCAGAAGCGATTCACTCACATCATTAATCATCTAATGGGCCTAGGTAAGATCTTTGATAAAGAAGAATTAAATATTAAAGTCTTGAAATGTCTTGACAGATCTTGGCAGCCAAAGGTCACAACAATTTCAGAATCAAAAGATCTGGCCGTAATGACAACAGCTTCTCTGTTTGGCAAACTCAGAGAACATGAAATGGAAATCAACAGCTTTAATGAACAAGAAGTCTCTGAGAAGAAAAGCAGAAGTATAGCACTTAAAGTTGAGGAAAAAAATCAAGAATCAGAGGAGGAAAGTGAGAACCTTGGACTGCTTGTCAGGAAATTCAACAAGTTTCTCAAGAAAAAGATTCAAGACAAGGAAAAACATAAAAGGTATGAGAAAAAAACTGATTCTTCTAACTTTAAATGCTATGGCTGTGGTAAGCAGGGTCATGTAAGGATGGAGTGCCCAGAAAAGAACAAACATAATGACAAGAAAGAAGAGAAAGTCAAAAGAAGAGCCTATATAGCATGGGATGATAATGACACTTCATCAACAGACAATTCTGATAATGAAGAAGCCAACTTATGTCTAATGGCAAGTCAAAATCCTCAATCTAGCAGTGTAAGTTCTAGTTCTTCTTCAAATTTAGTGAATTATGATTCATTACAAGAAGCATTTAATGAAATGCATGAAGAGGCTAAGAAACTACAAAAAGAAAATGATAGGCTAAAAGGACTAAATAACTGGTTAATAAATAAAGTAGACTCTCTTGAAAAAAGAATACTTGAAGATGAAACTGATTGTGATTTCTTAAAATTAATTCATGATAATTCTGATTGTGCATGTAATAAATCCTGTAATAACTGTTCAGAATTACAAAAGAAAATTGATTTTTTATCACAAACTGTTTCAAGGTTTACACAAGGTCAAGCTAATCTTGACGTTTTACTTGGATCTCAAAAACTAATTTTTGACAAATCTGGAATAGGATTTAAATCTAGGATGAAATTCAGAAAAACAAATGTAAATAGGAAATCATACTCTGTGATTAAATGTGTTTATTGCATGAAAAGAGGTCATTCAGTGAAATACTGTAGAATTAAAAAGTATGCTATTCCTAAAGGTAGAATGAAGTGGATTCCAAAAATTAATTCATTCCAAATAACCTAATTGGACCCAGGAACTATAAAGGGTACCAGAAACATGCTAAATTTGTTTTGCAGGAACAAAATATGGGAATCCCTTGGAGTTCAAAGCAGCGAATCAGGTTCTGATTTCATAAACTGATTGTTTTAATTGATATAAAACAATATTAATCGATTAAAATAACTTACAGAGGATATCAAAAAATCTGTCCGTACCATTTTAATCGATTAAAATGTCGAATTAATCGATTGAAACGTTCTCAGGTTTTGAGTTTAGCTGTTTTAATCGATTAAAATGAATTTATATCAACTAAAAATACTAAGATGTAAAATTTAATCGATTCCTTTTCCTTTTAATCGATTTAAATTTTGTTATCATTTTATTAATTTCATCCTATACAAGAAACAATCGATTTCTTTATGAAATAATCGATTACTTCACTGTAACAGTTTCAAACCTAATATTAAAAGATCAAATTAATAGGTTAATCAGTTGGTTAATCGATTTATTTGTTTCTGAAAATTAGTTTTATAACATCCAATTAAAGATTGGTAAGCAAACCAAATTCAAAATCCAAAGTTTTCATGGTAATCAAAATCTGCATAAATCTTTTAAAATTTCTTTGACCGGGTCAAACATATTCCCAAGAGCAATTTAGCTGATACATCCACTGGTCAGAAATCTGTGTTTTTGTCCTCAGTCAAGGGGACACGCAATTAAAGCTATTTTTGTAGGCTGTGTCTGAAGTAAACTGCAATTCACAAAAAATGGCATCCGTGAATCTTTAGTTTACTTTCATGTAGCCCATTGCTCTCAGTATTCTCTTTCTGGTTCAAAGTTCTTCTCCCTTCTTTCCTTGTACACACGTCTCTAAACCCCTTCTCTGAAAATACAACAAGATGCTCGAGAAGATCTAAGTCAAGAAAGAAGCGAAAAGGAGAGTCTTCCTCTCGTTGGAAATCGGGGGGCCACCTTGAAAATTGGTTCAGTGGAGATAGAGATAAGATGAATAACTTCATCACCAATTTTAGTCAAAAGCAGCTTGTTATCCCCAAATTCATAAGGTTTGCGTGGCTGGATGAAGAAGGATTTACTTCATTAAGAAGGAGACTAAAGAGTCAAAAACTGAAGAATGTCCTGGAATTTACTGGCAATATCCAACCAGATCTGGTAAGATTTTTCTATGCAAATCTCACTGTCAGTGGTTCTACTTTAAGGTCTCAGGTAAAAGGAGTCAATTTGATCATTACTCCTGACATTTGGGATGAAGTTGCTGGCCTCAAAGATGTTGGGGTAAAAATCTCTAGAGGTAATATTGTTGAATTACCAGAGTTTAATAAAACTCAATTTTTTCGCACCTGTCTTAAAGACCAAAATGAATCGGCTAAAATTTTCAATGCTGGGAAGATGAGGCTTGAATCAAGAATTCTTGCCTTCATTATTGCATGGATACTTACTCCAAGGGGGAGTAATCATGCTATACTCAATGAGGGTGATTTGGCTCTCATGTACTGCATTGAAAACAGGATTCGGGTTAACTGGGTCTATGTTGTTAAAGACCACATGGTAAAAGCCAAGCGGCTTGCTGATTACAAATTACCTTATGCTTTGTTGATCAGTAAATTTTTTAGACATTTTGCAGTGGATTTAGAAGGGGAGTATGTAGAAACTCCGAAAGCATCAAATGAGGTTGATGACTCAACCCTACGAAAAATGGGGTTTATTAAAATTGATGATGAATGGATTTCGAAGGTGGATGCTGGGATGTCAGAGGGTGAGGAAGAAGATAAAGATGAAGATCAGGGCCAGATCCCTTCCTCTCCAGCTGCTGCAGAGGTTCCAGAGTCAACAAGTGGTCAAACGTCCTATGAAAACATGGAAATTATCCCTTTCATGGAGCAGCCTGACCGTGGGACTCCTCTATCTCAGTTTGAAAGAACTATGCTTTCTCAAATGGCTGCAGTGCAGGAAAATCAGAGAAAGCATATGCAGATGACATTCCAACACTTTCAGCAAACCAACCATCAATTCACATCCCTTGGCAACCAAATTGTTGATATCTACACCAAGCTGGAAGATATGCAGCTGAATCAAGGGAACTGGGATGATTAGATTTATGGATAAAAAGGGTCCCTTCTCATCTTTTATTGCTTATTTCTTTTTTATGCTTATTCTAAATTTCTGGGTCTGTAATATTACTGGTTATATACCAGGCTCAATCTCTCTAGCTTTGAATTAATATAATGTAGGTTTAATTCGAATCAAACTAGCATAAATAGAATTCAAAATAGATCCCTGAGAGTTTTAGCTGATACAAAATAGAATTAATCGATTAAATTGATTAAAGGAAACACTTTTCATAACAAAATAATCGATTAAAACTTCGTATCAATCGATTAAAATCTTTATAAACTAGCTTACATCATTTAAATTAGCTAAATAAGATTTTATTCTGATTTTGATGGATCTATTAGTTAAAATTTAATCGTTGTAGTTGATATTATTGTTAAACATCCTTCTAGCTGATCAGTTTTACAAAATATCCACTAAGATTAGGCGTGATAAATTCGCATCAAATCTTTCTTAGTTTTCAAAACTGATTGTTTTAATCAATAAAAAATCTTTTAAATCGATTAAAAGAATTTATACAACATTTTTTCTTTACTGTTTTAATCGATTAAATGTCGAAATAATCAATTAAATGCACTTATGTTTTATATTTCAAAGTTCTTCTCTGTTTTAATCGATTAAACCTTTATTTCAATCGATTAAAATCATTAACATGAACTTTTTAATCGATTTTATCCTGTTTTTAATCAATTTTTATTCTGGAAAGAAAAATTAAAGGCTTTAGTTAATGGTTGTTCTTGTAACATGCTACTAAAGCATGATTCCCTTATCTTTACACGTGTTAATTGTATTCATTACAAACGTGTTAATGAAGATAAGTTTGAATCAACTTTGATTGATCTTTACATGAGTAAGATATTGTATTTTTTTTCTATTTTCAAAATCTTTTCAATACATACCTCTGCATTGTTTCTCTTCTATTTCCTATTTTATTGATGAAGTCAAAAGGGGGAGAAATAGTTGCTTTTACTTTTGATCAATTTAAAGGGAGAAATAACTCTAAATTTAGGGGGAGCAACAATTTAGGGGGAGAAATAGGAAGATAATTCATTTTTGATTACTCACTAATCTGTATTATCAAGTGACTTCTTTTGCAGAGTTTTTTTTCAAAAGTGGTGTTTGTCTTCATCAAATAGGGGGAGACTGAAAGTGATGAAGATCTCATTGAAATACTTTGGCAAAGATCTCATTGATTTGATGAAGTCAAAGATGAAGTCAAAAGCAACTTTGCAGTGGACAAAAGTCACTAAGATAAAAGAGTAGAAGAATTAGTGTGTCTTCAGCTATTGCTTAGGTATAATCATTTTATCTTTTCTGCTGCATGAGGTTTCTTCACTTAAAAGATTTTGCAAAATTCCTCTAAAAATGTTTTAAACAATTAAAAACAAAGTATTTTGACAAAAGCTTTCTTAAACAAGTTTTTAACTGATACATCTTTGATAGAACCGATTAAAATTACTTAGAATGTTCAGAAAAGTGTTTTTACAGTATTTTAATCGATACAACTTGATTTTAATCGGTTAAAACCACTTGGAGTTCAGGATGATCGATCAGAATACAATTATGACCGATCAGAATCAGATATGATCGATCAGAATTGAATTATGACCGATCAGAATCAGTTATGATCGATCAAAATTTAGTTATGACCGATCAGAACTATTTTAATCGATTAAATCTCGTTTCAATCGATTAAAACAACTTAGAAAATTTCTACACAGCGTTTTAATCGATTAAAACTTATTTTTATCAGTTAAAATAACTTGAAAAGTTTTACAAGAAAGTTTTGCAGTATTTCAATCGATTGAATTGCGAAACAATAGATTAAATCAACTTAGAAGATTTTTTGTAAAGTGTTTTAATTGATACAAACGTTGTTGTATCAGTTAAAACAAATTTGTTAAAGAATCAAGAACGTATTAATGAATTAAAAGAAGTTTTAACAGATTAAAACTGCACTTTCAACAGATTAAAATAATCTTTTAACAGATTAATTAATACAGCTGTTTTGAAAATCTTCTATAAAAATAAAGTTGCTTGAACTTTTTACATATACATTTTGAACATCAATCCTTGAGCAATCAATCAAGCAAACTATAGCACTCTTTTCAAGAAAGATTCGCATTAGTTTTTGAGAAGTTCTTTGAAAATCTTTCTTGAGGCAACTGAAAGAATTAATGGTTGAGTTCAAGAGGGGGGGTGAATTGAACTTTATAAAACTTTTTCGCAAAACTTACTTTCTTTTGGAAGAATGATTTATCTTTATTCAATTCTTGCTAAGGTAGATTGATTTTAAACACAACAAGTATATAGGCAGAAAATAAAAGAGATGAAAGAAGAAATTCAACACACAAATTTATACTGGTTCACTCTATACCAGAGCTACGTCCAGTTCTTGACAAATCTGCCAAGTTCCACTAATACCAAGTGAAATTTACAACCAGTAGATACTCACCAATCTACCCCAAGAACTATCTTACAAACCCACAAGATAGACTCTTGAAAACCACCCAGTAACCAAATCCAGTTACTGTAACAAGTGCAGATCCAAATTCCAACCTGCACAACCACACTTTACAAAAGAGTATGAAAAGGAAAAACCTGGACTGCAGCTTTATCAGTAAAATTGTCCAGAACAGATTCTAACACAACACTTTCTCTCTTTGATTGACCACTATCTTGATCAAAGCACCTTATGATATTACAAAGTTCTTGAATGCAGAGAAAGTCACAATATGATAGCTTCACAGATTGATTTTCAGAATGTTTTCTCAAGTTGTATTTTAAAAGATAGATCAAATCTGTATTTATAAAGTAAAACAGAGAACCAGAACGTTTCGTTAATTAAAAACTGAATCAGAGAAGTAAATGATCGATCAGAAACAAAGTAAAACAGATTAGAATCGATCCTGATCGATTAGAACTGTATTATGATCGATTAGACCAAGTTATGATCGATCAGAATGAAACTATGATCGATCAGAAAGCATTTCAATCGATTAAAACGTCGATTTAATCGATTGATTTCATTAAAAACTTCATTCAATCGATTGATTCGAGTTTTTAATGGATTGAAACAGTTTTATGAAAAATGATAGCTCTCTGTTTCAATCGATTGAAAATCATTTCAACAGATTGAAATCCTGCAAATACTTAGTTAAAAAAATAGTCTCTCTGTTTCAACAGATTAAAAAATATTTCAACAGATTGATTTTCTGAAAAACTCTTAGACTAAAAAATAGTCTTTCTGTTTCAATGGATTTAAAAATATTTCAACAGATTGATTTTCTGAAAACTCTTAGACTGAAAAATAGTCTTTCTGTTTCAATGGATTTAAAAATATTTCAACAGATTGATTTTCTGAAAACTCTTAGACTGAAAAATAGTCTTTCTGTTTTAATGGATTTAAAAATATTTCAACAGATTGAAAATGCGAAACCTTGATATTGAAAAATTCATTAAGTGATTTTAACTTGTTGATTCTGCGATTCAATCAATTGAAATTTTGACTATGTATGACCACTTATTCTGTTAAGTGATTTTAACAGATTGAAAATCATTTTCAACAGATTGAAAAACTTAGATTGTTCTTTTAATACTTAAATGTAAGTTTTTCATGCAGAAAAATTGATTTCAATGAGATGCATCATATTAAGGCGCTTATCACAAAATATATTGGCCTATCAAGAGATTAAGTTCTATACTTAGCCTATTCATCTACACACCCACAAACTAAACTATATCTACAAAATATTATGTCTTCATCAAATCCACCAAGTGCTTCAGCAACTTGATTTCTTTTGAAGAAGAAACACTTACAGCAGAATTGCATAACCTGGTTTGAGCATTCTAGTTTCTTCTTTTTCATTTCTTTACATTCTTTTTGTATTGTTTAGTGCCTGGAATTTGGTTGTAGAGGTTATCAAGAACTGGAATTTGGTTCTTGGTGAGAGGTTGAGTGCAGGAACTGGAATTTGGTTCTTGTGGTAGATTAAGTGTAAGATTGTAAGTCTGTAAAACATTTGATCTAGTGGAACCCAGCTGGAATTTGGCTGGAGACTGGACGTAGCCCTGGTATTGGGTGAACCAGTATAAAACCCCGGTGATATCTTTCTTAACCTTTCTCTATTTTAATTCTGTCGCTGCATTTATATTGATTGATTGCTTTGTAATTCAAGAACAGATCTGGAATCTTAATTTTTGAATTAGATAATCTGTTATTTGCGAAAAACTTTTAAAGATCAATTCACCCCCCCTCTTGATCTCAGCCTACTTTTCTAACAAAGGCAAAAATCCTTATTTTTATACAGAAAATCCTTTCTATCCTAATATGGGGCCTAATAGTCTCTCCTAGTGGCTTCTTAGGCTTCGTCCATCTTTGAGTAGGAGGTCTTCTGTTCTTATTTTGAGGTCGGGCAAGATTTGGGGTCTACAGTTGCCCCCCCTTCACCTGACTAGCCGACTATTGACCTGTTGTGCCAAGAATATCGGCTGGAGGGTGAAGGAGTTGACCCTCTTGCCCGGTTACCCTTCGGATGTTCCGTCTTATGGTGGTTGATCTTCTAGGGAAAAGTGTGTTTGTGCGCCTCCAGGATGCTCCTTCTGACGGTAGTTGATCCCTTCAGTTGATGAGTATGAACCCCCACCTGGTTTGACGAGTATGAACCCCTGTCTGGTAAGCCCCCTTTTGTAAGGCCTGATGAGTACACACCCCCATCTGGTGTTTGATGAGTATGAACCTCCGTCCGGTAAGCCCCCTTTTGTAAGGCATGATGAGTACACACCCCCATCTGGTGAAGTGCCTCCGGATGCTCCTTCTTGCGGTAGCTGACCCTTTGGCTGTGGTGGTGGCTTACTGATCTAGCTCATGCGCCGGCTCCATGAGGAGTGATTTTGTTTTGATAAATGTTTTTTGGACTTTTTTGAAAAAGTCTTCTGATGTGCCGGGGATTATTTGATTTTCGATTTTTCCTGATAACCATCCAGCTTGTTGATTGCTAAGGATTCTTTGTTTTGATCTTTTGGTATTTGCCATCCGACTTTGCTGGTTGTTGGGGATTTTTGATGAGTGCCTCTTAGGTAGCCAGGAATCCTTTGGGGATTTGTTGATCTTGGTGACGCCTCTTGAGTAGGCGGATATCCATTGAAAATTTGTTGATTTTGATGGTGCCTCTGAGCAGGCAGATACTCCATTGAGTTTCTGGTAATGCCTCTGAGTAGGCAGATGCTTTATTGGAAGTGAAGACTTTTGGCTGCATTTGTTTTGCCTCTGACTAGGCTGATATTCCCTTATGGGGATGCTAGCTCTTGCTTGCCAGGTCTTGCCTATGCATAGGCAAATAACATTCTGAGGATGAATCTGAAGTTTTGCCTTTGCAGTAGGCTCACTGGGGTTGATCTTTCTCTTTTTGGTGATCCACCGGGGAATTGATTGCCTTTCCGGGGATCTAATTTTGATTTGCCCCCTAAGGGGATGGAGTTTTGACTCCTTGTTGGATGTTGTTAGTATGAGCTGGCTTTTGTGATGCTCTTATTCTGTTGGGGGAATGGAATTTCTGATTCCTTCTTTTTTGTTGATTTTTCCTTTTTCTGAGGTGATCCACTTCAGGAGTGTCGCCACCATCAAAATGAGGCGGTCGGAGCGACACGATGGTTTTGACTTTCCGATTTTCGCGTTTTTAATGGTGTAGTTACAACGCCTTTAGGTTGTCTGATAATCGGGCTGAACCTAGAGGCGAGGTTTTCGAAAGAGTGCTCTTGGGTTGTCCGATAACCGGGCTAACCCAAGAACTAATTTTTGAAGGGTTCATCTGGAGTCGCCACCGATGTTTTTACCATAAAGATCGGAAAAGGGGTTAAAAGGCGTTGGTTTTCGAAAAACCAACTTTGGTCATTAGAACCAGAGTTGGGTAAGGGAGTTAGTTACGTGTAAAGCAAGTGTTAGTTCCTTTACGACGCCCCTTTCGGGTTCCCTATGATAGGCCAACTATTCTATGTAAATAAACCAGTGAAAAAATTCCTTTTACCCTTTTATTTGCGGAATCTAAAATTACGATTACATGGCCCTAGTATCTATTGCATAATTTAAATAAGGCGGTAAAAAGGTGAAGGGAGAAAGTAGAAACCTTCGGAGCAAGCTTTCTATTAATTCTTTAAAAATTAGGGTGCTATGTGGCAGCCCTTCACTCTACACAGCGTCGGAAACCTCTCGAAATGCTAAAAAAACACTCTTAGAAACACTCAGAAACTCCGGAAATGTTTCGGAGGGATTCTAGAGAGAGAATTTGGTGATGTGACTAGAGAGAGAATGAGAGAACTGTGTGGAATGAGGGGAATGGAGCCCCTATTTATAGGAATTCGCGCCTATCAGGTCGAGATGGCCGTCTCGCCAAACGAGATGGTGGTCTCGCCATTCGCAGGTGGCGAGATGGTGGTCTCGCCACTTGTGCAAGGCGAGACGGCGGTCTCGAATCTGAGATGGCGGTCTCGACCCTCAAAGGCGAAAATCCTTATTTTTGTGCCAAAAAACCCTCCTATCCTAGTATGGGGCCTAATAGTCTCTCCTAGTGGCTTCTTAGGCTTCGTCCATCTTCGAAAATGAGGTCTTCTGGTCTTTATTATGAGGTCGGGCAAGATTTGGGGTCTACAGCTGCCCCCCCTTTACCTGACTAGTCGGTTGTTGGCCTGTTGTGCCACCCAGATCGACAGGAAGGTAAAGGAGTTGACCCTCTTGCCCAGTTACCTTTCGGATGTTCCGTCTTGCGGCGGTTGATCTTCTGGGGAAAAGTTGTGTTGTGCACCTCTAGGATGCTCCTTCTGACGGTAGCCGATCCCTTTGGTTGACACAAGGTAGAACCTCAGGATACTCCTTCTGACGGTAGCCGATCCTTTGGTTGATGGGTATAAACCCCCCATCAGGCTGGTAGTTGCAGTCCGCTGTGTGTTGGACTTGATGAGTATGAACCCCCCATCAGGCTGGTAGTTGTGACTTACTGATCTGGTATGAGCACAGATCAGGCGCACTTGCGTGCGCGGGTTGATAGGTATGAACCCCCCTATCAGGCTGGTACGGTCCACTGCGTAGGACCGGTGGTGGTGGCGGCTTACTGCTCGGGTGGCTCATGCGTCTGGTCGAGGTGCTCTTTTTGTTGGTCTTCTTTGGAGATGTTGTCGTCCGGTCTGCACCGGAGATTTTGTTGGTGTTCATCCAACTTGTTGATTGCTGGGGATTCTTTGTTTTTTGATCTTTTGGTGGTGATCACCCGACTCTTGCTGGCTGGTCGGGCAATCTTTGTTTTTTGTTCGACTCTTGCTTGGTCGTTGAGTTTTGTTGGTCACGGTGGTTGACTTGTATTAATCCTGCCTTTTTTTCTCGCGGTTTCATCTCTTTTTTCTCGCGACTTTGGATTTTGGCTTTTTTCTTTTAGCGGAAGTCTTTTATTCTTAGACTCTTTTGGTTACGCTGACTTTTTAAAAGGGATAAAAGGAGATGCATGAAATAAAATTTTATTTATAAGGGAAATTTTATTACAGCCATTTTCAAGCGCTATCCCTAAGGGCTATCCTCTCGAGACGATCCATGATAGGGGAATTACTAGTACATATGTTCCCAGAATTCTGCTTGCTCCCGGGCTTCGTCGCGGTATTCTTGCTGGAATGTTGTCCAGTCTTGCCGCATTCCCTGCTGATGCTGGTACATCATCTTCAGCCGGGTGTCAAAGGCTTCCTGCCTTAGGGACAGTTGCTCCTGCCGCACAGACATTTGATCGAATTGCTGGCACAGATCGTAGATGTTGCGGTTTACGCCAACAAAGTCGTCTGTGTATTGCGGTGGTTGTTGGTGCTGATGTGGCTGCTGGAAGTCGGGAGGTGTTGGGAGATCGTGCATTGACACGATGTCCTGGAGATCCAGCACGAAATCCAGCGAGGGATGAAGGACCAACTGGGTCCCACGACGTATTAGCATCCCCATACTGACCAGGATCGACCCGTTGATGGATTTGGGTCGTAGGCTGGAGGCTAGCTCTTCCCGGCCAACGCACCCCCATTTCTCTGCCAGGGGAGTGATAAGAGGAGCCATGAGGACGGCTCCCACTGGTCTGCTCCCGAAGTCCTTAAGGGCCCTCAGGAAGAAGTAGCCAAGGTTGCAGCGTCGCCTCTGGCTCATGCAGTAAAGTACGAAGAGGTCTGGGAGGGTTACCTTACCCTGGCTCTCCTTCCTCCCGTGGACAGTCCCAGCCAGCAGCTTGTGGCAAATGCGGAGGACTGGGGGGAGTGCTGACCCCTTCATTAGCGTGGGCAGCGTGGGCGACCTGGTGAGTTCCTCCCACATTTTGGCGGCGCTGAGGTTGGTGGGACGGCTGCAGATGGCCTCCTGGTACTCCCGAGTTAGCACATCCTCGGGTCGGACGAACCCAATGCTCACATTGAATTCGTCGATGGTGGTAGTCCGGTATGTCCCACCCATAAAGTAGTTCACCATCTTGGTGGGTGGCAGGCCCGGGACCATGGAGGGAGCCTCGGCATAGGAGATGGAGGCTAGGAACTCCAGTACCGCTTGAGGGTACACGTGGGTAGGTGGAGGCTGCAGCAGGAAGCCCCACCCAATGCTATCTATATGGGCCCGGACATCGTCCTCCCACCCAAACTCGGCGAGGATGCCGAAGTCAAGCATGAGTATGGGGTGCCACGTATAACCCCGGATGTGCTTGAGACAGGCTAGGTGCTGCGGCGAGAGCTGAGTAGGATCTTGGGGGGCTAGTGCCGAGGAACTACTAGCGCCGGCAGTGCCTCATCTCTTTCTTGATGGGTTTCCATGGAACATATTGGCCAAAAAGTGCTCGGAAGTGAGATATCAGAGAGTTGGAGGTTCTGGGGTGCAGAGGAGTTGTGAGGGATCCTCCACACGCCTCCCCTATTTATAGGGGAAAAATCAAATTCGGGACCTCCGTTTGGGAAGTCGAGACGGCGGTCTCGATTTTTTGCAAGTCGAGACGGCCGTTTGGGATCTCGAGACGGCG
This sequence comes from Sphenostylis stenocarpa, assembly GCA_963425845.1. Classification (NCBI taxonomy): domain Eukaryota; kingdom Viridiplantae; phylum Streptophyta; class Magnoliopsida; order Fabales; family Fabaceae; genus Sphenostylis; species Sphenostylis stenocarpa. Next base: position 26,127,577 of record OY731408.1, read on the forward strand.
GTCTCGTCTTTCGGTTCAAACGAGACGACCGTCTCGCCAAGTGAGACGGTCGTCTCGTTTTCGCCTAAGTCGAGACGGTCGTCTCGTTTTCGCCTAAGTCGAGATGGCCGTCTCGTTGGTCGAGACGACTGTCTCGATTTGCTAAGGACCGAGACGGCGGTCTGGAAAGCCCAGACGGTCGTCTTGAATTTTCGGTTAATTTTTTTTTTTTAATGTAAAATAGGACCTGGTTCAAAAACATATTTTATGCATGCAATGTTTTTATGTTTGATGTCCTATAATGCCTATTTCGATTAATTTTTCAGAAGGATTTAACTGACGTGTCTCTTCGCGTCGAGTGCCTCCTTATTTGTCGTGCTTACACTTGGCTGTACCATGCCAGACTTCTTGTGACCGAAGGATAACTTGTTTTTCCTTTCTTTTTCCTTTTCTTTTTTGTAGAGCACTCTATGCCATGTAGTATCCCTTTTTCTCCATTTTAGGGGTTTCAATCCTCTTGTTGACTATACGCCTCCATATTCCCAAATTAATTATTAGAATATTGTTGTGAAGGTCAAGAGAAAAGAAGTAAAGAGGCAAACTCAATGACTTGTGTTTTAGAAGGTCGATTTTTATTTAGAAAGTGGTTTTTGTAAGCATGGCTGGCTAGGGTTAGGCTTGGGTGTTTAAGCTTTTTGTCTAAGCAAATGTTTTTCCCCCTTTTTTTTTTGTACCTACGCCTTAGTTTTATTTCCATTGCTTTTCATGGCTAGTTGACTTCCCTAGATCGCCCTTCGGGTTTTCGAACTAAGATATTATGTTTTGGCCCTAACTTTTGTCTAGGTTCCTTCTTTTTGTATTTTTGGGGAATCCTAACGGGCCTTATTTTGTAACCCTAACTTTTGCCTAGGCTACCCTTTATTTTTGTTCGGGTGTCCTACTGGGTTGACCCTATCTTTTGCGTAGCCCCCTTAGTTGGTTTCCTACCAGGTATTTTGCCCTTTTCTTTGGCCTTTTGGCTTCTATGGGCTTTTCTTTTTTTTTTGTGTATTTATTTTTTTTGTTCACAACATTGGCGAAACATGACTTTCTTTATGGTGAGGTAAAGCCTTATTTTTTGTGCTTCTAATCAACTAGCTTGACTGTAATGGCAATGGCGAGTGTTGATTATTTGGATGCGCTTTCTATTCTTCTTCTTTTTTTGTTTACTTAGACAGGGTTATTTATGTGGCCTAGTCAGAAATAGAAATAAGAGAAGTAGATAGTAAGAAGTATTCTTTATTAATTAATAAGGGAATATGTGCCCTAAAATGCCCGGGGGTCGGGCTAGCCCCGGGGGATAGTTTCTAACAATCATGGGGTTTACATCCCTTAAATGAAGAAAAAGATTTCCTAATGACTAGGGTAGCTCTTGACGCTTGCACCCCTCCACTTTGGAAAATTTGCTTGAGTGTGCGGAGGGGAGACTTCCCTTTTCTTCTTTCTGCTCGGCCCTTAGTAGGGTCATATCCTAGGCCATGCTTGAAGGGATTGTCTTTGAATTCTGGGGTTCTCTCATGCCTTGGGATTCTGCCCCCAGTCCTTGGCCAGGATGGTAACCATGCTTCATCATCATGCGGGCTACCTTCGTGTTTTTGGGAAGTCGCTCTATGCTGGCAATTTCAAGCGCTTGGAAAGATGTTTCAAGGGCCTCTTCAGCCGCATCCACATAAGGTTGGGTGGACGGTCCATTGATCAGGATATCATCTTCTGCTTGGACTGTGACCAATTTGTCACCCGTTATGAACTTAACTTTCTGGTGGAGCGTTGAAGGTACTGCCTTAGCGTCATGAATCTAAGGCTTGCCGAGGAGACAATTGTATGCTGGAGTAATGTCCATTATATGGAAATTGACGTCGAAGATAGTGGGTCCAACTTGGATTGACAAATTAACTTCCTTCACTACTTCTCGTTTGGATCCGTCGAAGGCTCGAACGATAGTGCTGCTTGGGCGCAGACAGGTTCCTTGGATAGTCAACTTGTCCAGTGTGCACTTGGGCATCACGTTCAAGGATGACCCGTTATCCACAAGAACTTTGGCGATGAGGTATTCCTTGCACTTGATTGAGATGTGCAAGGGCTTGTTATGGTTTGATCCCTCGAGGGGGAGTTCTTCCTCTGTGAAGGTGAGGTGATCGCTTGCCATGATGTGACCGACGATCCTCTCAACTTTTTCTTGGGATATGGTATGAGGTACATGCGCTTCGCTCAAGACCTTCAGCAGGGCATTTCTGTGCGGTTCTGAGCTCATTATTAGGGATAACAGCGTTATCTTTGCAGGTGTACGATTGAGCTGGTCTATAATGGAATACTCGCTTCGCCTTATGAACTGGAGTAATTCTTCCGTCTCCTCCTTGGATTCTTTATTTTCTTTTTCTTCTTCGGTCTTTTTATTTTTTCCTTTATTTCTGAGGACATCTTCTTGTGAGTCCTTGGGGGAGTAGACTCTTCCACTTCTAGTTATGCCCCCGATGCCGGCTATGTTTGTGATGTCGTCTTTTATTGGTGAAGGTTGTCCATATCTCCACGGTACAACTTTATTTGATTCGTAGGGGAAAGGACGTGGCATAAATAGTCGCACTGGCGTCCTTGCCCCCTCTTCTTTATTTTTGAGGACCAACAGTCGAGGCTTATTATCCTCTTGTGGCGAGTCGACCGTTGGGGTAAGCTTGATTAGGAGTAGCTTTCTCTCCATTCTTCTGATTTGGAAGACGTGTTAGTTAATCCTTCCTTTTTATTATCTTGTTTATTAAGCGTGAAGGAGGGGAAATTAAATATGCCAATGAATGATATGCATGCAAGTAGACAATTGTTGGACAAAGAAAAATTTCATTCATCTTTTAGAAGGTATACATTCCCCTAGTCCATACTACGAAGCAACTTTTGGCAAAAACGGAAAAGCCTAAAGAAACCCACAGGCGGGTCTTGATCCCTATGTAACTCCCTTTCGGCTTCCCAGACGTGACGAGCAAGTGCTTCGCTTTGCTTCTGGACCGCCTGACTCATATCTTCACTGTACTTTTGAGCCTCTTTGATCTTCGCCTCTTGATGGACGACCAAGGCTTGCAGTTCATCGAGTTTTGCGAGAGCTCGATCCTTCTCTTGTAGTACTTGGCCATACTGAGCTAGCCCGTCTCTTTCTTTGCAGCGTAGCAAAGTGAGACTTTTGTTAAGTCTCCGATTGGCCTCTCTCTCTTGGCGTATTTCTGACCGAGTCTTGGTGAGTTCTTGCAACAATTCCTTGATCGTCTGAGCCTGTTTTGCTGATTCGGCCTCAAGGCGTGCTGATTTGGCGGTTAATTCTTGAAGTTGACTATCCGAGTTGGTTCTGGCAGTTTTGGATGCTCGGATAGCTTGCTCGTTGGAGTCAGCACACTAATCCTTGAGGCGCTCTATTTCATGATCCTTTTTCTTGCATTGCCTTTGCAGACCATCTATGGTTAGGATAGATTCTTGCTCTTTTTCTTCAAGGGCCCTCATCTGGGCTCCCATGATTTCTATCCTCTGGGTCAAGGCGTCGACTTGAGCTTGTAGCTCTTCACTGTTGGCATTTGTAATGAGTGAGGTAGATGGTTGATACATCTCTCTTCTTTTTCTCCACACCTCATAGTCACCGGAGACAGCCACTCGAGCTTTTCCTAGCTCTCTATCTCCCATATAGACTGGTCTCTCCCATGCTTTTCTCATGGCTAGTGAGTTGGCGATTGTGCATGGGTCTCCAAAGAAACACAGTCCTCCGAGTTCCCCTCGAGAAATCGTAGTTTGGGTCCTCATGAGCTGTCTCATAGCTACTCTAGGTGAGTAGGCTATGCAAGCCCTGAGCCCTATTAAGGGTACGTTCGGATAGTCTCCACATCTGATGAGGACTGGACCAGGTCGGAACCAAGGGCAGACCCAGGATAGACTGTTGGTGTCCTTTTGTTCCAACTCGTCCCTCCATTCTGAAGTTAAGCGCCGTTGGAGAGGGATTTTTGAGAAGCTTTTCAAAGGATCGGGGAACATCCCCATGTGACTGGAGGCGTAAAAATGTGTAATGCCCCACACAAATAGTAGTGAAGAGCAACAGCGAAGTGTTTTTCCTTGCTTCTGGCGGCAGAATTCTACTAAGAGCAAGGTGTTGGCAAGAATGACAGGCAAGGGACTCTTCGAGTTCACGTCCCAGGCGAAGAAGGCGTCCATAACGCCTTGATCCACTGTGTCGAGGTGGAAGGGAAACAAGATTGTTCCAAATATGATTAAGGCCAGGGTTTTGTTGAAGGCGACCCATTCTGTCTTCTCAGCCAAGTCAGACAGGTGGTCTTCTAACATTAAGACTTTCCAACCCTGGATGTTCCCTTTTCCTATCAGGGCAGTCTGCCGAAAAGGCAGTTGAATGATGGCAGCAACTTGTGCTGCAGGAGTATACGCTCCGTGGCGGATATGGACCCCAGCTGATTTGGGCCATTTCAACATAATTTCATACTCCTCCAAGGTAGGCACCATATCGAACTACGGAAATTCAAAGCATCGCAGACTGGAGTTCCAGAAGTGAATTAATACCCTGAGGAACACTTGATCAACACAGATCTTCAGCAGTTCGAGAATCCATCCGTAGGATTTTTCGAAGTCGGAGCAGACCTCTGGTGGCATTACCGCGCAAAGTCGTTCTAATTTTTCAGCATGGTATCGGGGAATGTCCACCTTCTTCAATTGTCTACCAGTCCCCTCCATTTTCTAAAACCAAAATGCATGTCTTATGAAAAATGATGCTTATTTGAATGAATGTGAGTGTTTGTTTTTCTATTTATCATGTTTTGTATGATATTTGAGTATTTTTTTTATTGAAAAATAAACTACTTATATGAGTGTAATATTTTTGAGCAAGGTCCCGTTTATTGTTTTGGAAACAATTTTTATTTATTTATTTATTTATTATAGCCTTTTATCTCTTCTGTCGGACTGCGTGGCTACTTAGCTTACAAAGAACCTGAAGCCAGGCTAGCTAAAAGGCAGACTGTCCGAGATAAAAAATGGCTTTATGCGAAAAATATTTAGCGTCCCTTATCTCTTCTGTCGGAACTGTGTGACTACTTAGCTTACAAAGAACCTGAAACCAGGCTAGCTAAAAGGCAACTTTCCGAGATAAAGGTGTTTATTGCAAAAATATTTTGTGATTTTTCTGTTGTTTGGTTATGCTATGCAACAGACAAATGCAACAAACATATGCACACACAATTCGATCATCCACGAACAGGCGAGAAGTCATTTTAATCACGAGGTAGGGGTTTCCTGCAGAAAAGTGATTTGGCGAAGGTAGGTTCTAACTGTTCTCACCAAGTCTAAGGCCCCCATTATAGGGTCCCCACTCTCCAGCCTTCCGACCATGCTTAGCACTAAGGCCATAGTCAGTCTTTGTGCCAAAAGAGGAAGGTTATCACCTTGAGTGGTGGTTTCCGATCACACCGATGGGCACAAGGCCATCACTACGATGAACCGTACACGCCACCCACTCCCTATGGATTTCTCACTTGCCCCGCGTATAGAGGGAACCGTAGTGTGCAAGGGTTTGTGTACAGTTTGTATTTCAAACAATTGCGTAAGTATAAACAAGCAACAGTTATTAAAGCCAAGCATTAAAACATGTTATAATACAAGGTAGGGTAAAAGCGTAATTTTCTTGGTTTATTTACTTTAGGCTGGTCCATCACTAAATGGGATCAACTCTCTAGGCTTCCCCAGTGGAGTCGCCATCTGTCGCTGCCGTCAAAAATAGGCGGTCGGAGCGACGCGATGGTTTTGACTTTCCGATTTTCGCGTTTTTATTGGTGTAGTTACAACGCCTTTAGGTTGTCTGATAACCGGGCTGAACCTAGAGGCGAGGTTTTCGAAAGAGCGCTCTTGGGTTGTCCGATAACTGGGCTAACCCAAGAACTAATTTTTGAAGGGTTCATCTGGAGTTGCCACCTATGTTTTTACCAGAAACATCGGAAAAGGGGTTAAAAGGCGTTGGTTTTCGAAAAACCAACTTTGGTCATTAGAAACAGAGTTGGGTAAGGGAGTTAGTTACGTGTAAAGGAAGTGTTAGTTCCTTTACGACACCCCTTTCGGGTTCCCTATGATAGGCCAGTTATTCTATGTAAATAAAACAGTGAAAAATTCGCTTTTACCCTTTTATTTGCGGAATCTAAAATTACGACTACATGGCCCTAGTATCTATTGTATAATTTAAATAAGGCGGTAAAAAGGTGAAGGGAGAAAGAAGAAACCTTCGGAGCAAGCTTTCTATTAATTCTTTAAAAATTAGGGTGCTATGTGGCAGCCCTTCACTCTACACAGCGTCGGAAACCTCTTGAAACACTAAAAAAACACTCTTAGAAACACTCAGAAACTCCAGAAATGCTTCGGAGGGATTCTAGAGAGAGAATTTGGTGATGTGACTAGAGAGAGAATGAGAGAACTGTGTGGAATGAGGGGAATGGAGCCCCTATTTAGAGGAATTCGCGCCTGTCAGGTTGAGACGGGTCGTCTCGCCTGACAAGGTCGAGACGGCCGTCTCGCCTTGCAGGAATGGCGAGAAGGCAGTCTCGAATCTAAGACGCCGGTCTCGACCCTCAAAGGCGAAAATCCTTATTTTTGTGCAAAAAAACCCTTCTATCCTAGTATGGGGCCTAATAGTCTCTCCTAGTGGCTTCTTAGGCTTCGTCCATCTTCGAAAAGGAGGTCTTCTGGTCTTTATTATGAGGCGGGGCAAGATTTGGGGTCTACAGGGAGCAAGGATTTTCATTTGATTTTGCCTTTTTCTGCGATTTATCTCTTTTTTTCGCGATTTGAAATTTGGCTTTTTCGGGATAATGCGTAAGCCTTTTTTACTTTTTAGTCTCTTTTATACACGCAGACTTTTTCTTCTTTTTGGGGATCCGCAGGGGATAAAGTTTTCTTTGGTGATCCATCAGGGGATTGTCGACTCCTGGGGATGTGATTTTTCTTTTCTGGGGATGGAGTCTTGGCTCCTGTATTAATGTTGATGTGAGCTATACTTGTGAAGCTCTTATTCCACTAGGGGATGGGAATTTCTGATTCTTTTTTGTAGACTTTTTAGGAGATTCACTTGAGGATTTTTATTCGACCTTCTCTGTTGCGGCCCTTTCTTTTGGACATCCGCTGGGGATGCAAGAGTTTTCTTCTTTTTTCCTTTTTTTGTTGAGCCCTTGTTGGTATGAAGATTTGGACTCTTTTGACTGTTGATGATGATGGGCTCTTGAAGCCTTTATTCTCCATTGGGGAGTGTGGAAGAGACTTTGGGTGAGTGTGCTCGATGACTCATGTGGTGGTAATGCTGAGTCGTGAGGAGTATTTTTGTTTTGCCTTCGAAGTAGGCAGGGATCCTCTTAGGGATGACTAAGCCTTTCCGTCGGCTTTTCTTTTATGATGTCTGATGATTGTGCCCTCTTTTATTCGGTAGAAGAATGATGACTGGAGCTTTGGCTTCTGGAAGCTTCTTATTTCTTCTGAGCTTATTTGATTATGACAACTCGCTCTTCTCTCTTGAGGAAGAGCAATGTTTGAAAACTTCTTATATGTGCCTTCTTTTTCTGGGTAGAAGGATGGTAGTTGGAGCTCTTGATTTTCGAAAGCTCTTATTCTGCTGAGTCGCTTGATTGACGACTTGCTCTGTTTTCTTGAGGACATTATTTGGAGACTCGGTCTTGGTGATCCTGTTTTCAATCACAATCATGGAGATAGTCTCCTTATATGCATGAATGCTTTTCATTTTTTTTGTTTTTTATCTGAAGTAATTTTTATTTCTTTCATTTTTTATTTTGACAAAGTCGTTTTCTGCAACTACTTGTGTGTGGATGCCCTAAATGCAATCTATTCTTTAACTTGATGTATCTAGAGAAGTAACTGACATTCTCCTGCTGGACTTTCACGATTATGATGAAGGGCCCCTCTCTTTTATTCATTTTTTTAGTTTAGCCCTATCTTTTGCCTAGACCGCCCTTTTGGGGTTTTCGGTCTAGCGGGCTGCCTTAATTTTTTGTCTAGGGTCTCTTAGCAGGCTTTTTCCTTTTTTATGAATGCCTTAACTTTTGCCTAGACAGCCCTTTGCAGGTTTTCGATCTAGAGGGCTACCCTAACTTTTGCCTAATAATCTCTTAGCAGGCATTATTCTTTTTATTTTTGTTTTTTGTTTCTCCTCTTCTTCTTTTTTTGAGAGATAGGATCCTATCATATGAATGCAATGTTCGTGATATGCATCCTACAATGCTATTTCAATTAATATTTCAAAAGGATTAATCGAATATGCTTTTACTTCTGATGAGCTCCTGACGTTATGTGCTTTCGTCGACAGGATAGGCTGTACCGATTTTGCCGTCTCGATTTTCCCATGACCGAAGAATGATTGTGTTGATTGTAGAGCAACTTGCCATGTTAGTGCGCTCCTCCCTTTCCTTGGGGATGTCAATCCTCCTATTGATTACTATCTCCACATTTCCCTACTAATTACTAGAATGTCGTAGTGGTAAGGGTCAAGAGAAAAGAAGGAAAATGATATTTAATTCAAAGGCTTGTGTTTTAGAATTGTTTTATTTTGACAAAAATGGTTTTTGTAAGCACGACTAGCCAAGGTTGGTTAGAGTGTTTAGGCTAATTTAAACAACGTTTTGTTTATGGAGTGGCGTCTTATTCTATGGCGCTTGCTATGACTGATTGACTTCCCTAGTCCGCCCTTTGGGTTTTCAGTCTAGGATGTTGTGCTTTGTTCTAACTTTTGTCTAGGTTTCCTCTTTTCTTGTTTTTGGGAATCTTAGCGGACTTTATTTTGTAACCCTAATTTTTTGCCTAGGCTACCCTTTATTGTTGTTCGGGTCTCCTAGCGGGTTTACCCTAACTTTTGCGTAGCCCCCTTAATGGGTTTCCTACCGGGTACCTTGCCTTTTCTTTTTGGCCTTTAGCTTCCATGGGCTTCTTTTGATTTTTGTTTTCTTTTTGCACAACATTGACGAAACACGAATTTACTTATGACGAGGTAAAACTTTATTTTGTGCTTCTAGTCAATTAGTGGTGATGGATTTGACTTTTATTTTGGTAAATGGCGCATTTTGATTATTTGACACATTTTGAAAACGTTTGCTTAAACATGGTTATTAATGAGGTTTAGACATGAATAACAAGAAGAGAAGCAGATAGTAAGAATGACATTCTTTGTAATTAATAGGGAAATATGTGCCCTACAATGCTCGGGGGTCGGGCTAGCCCTGAGGAGTAATCTCTAATAGTCATTGGATTTACAAACCCTAAGAATCAGAAGGAGAACACCTAATGACTAAAGTTACTTTTGACTCTTGAACCCCCTTTATTTGGGAAAATCTGATTCAAGGTGTGGAGGGGAGACTTCCTTTTTCCCCGTGCAGCTTGATCCTTTGTAGGGTCATGCTTCAAAGGATTGTCCTTAAAATTTGGTGGCTCCCTTATTCCTTGAGAGTTTCTAATGAGCCCTTGGTTTGGGCAATATCCATATTTTCTTATCATGTGGGTCACCTTCATATTGTTAGGGAAGTCTTTTCATATTGGCAAAAGATATTTCAAAGGTCCTCTTCAGCCGCATCCATTCAAGGTAGGGCAGACGACTTGCTGATCCGAATGTCGTCTTTAGCTCGAATCATGACCAGTTTGTCGCCTACCGTGAGTTTGTCTTTTTGGTGGAGCGTTGAAAGAACTACCTCAGCATCGTGAATCCAAAGTCTATTCATTTTGTTCCTCTTTGGATTATGTTTCTCTTCGATCTTATTATTTTTCCTTTATTCTTGGGGGATTGTCTTGTAGCTCCTCGGGGGAGTAGATTCTTCTAGTTCTAATCCTGCCCCCAATACCGACTATGCTAGAGATATCCTCATTGATGGGCCATGTTTTTGCGTATATCCATGGTACAACTTTATTTGACGTAGGAGGCGTGAACAAACGCAATGACATCCTTGCCCCCTCTCCTTTCTTTACTCAGCTGGCCAACGGTTGAGGCTTATTATCCTCCTTAGGCAGATCAACTGTTGGAGAGAACTTGATGATGAAAAGTTTGCTTTTCATCTTATTCCGATTAATGGAAAGCACATTAATTAATCCTTTCTTTTTATTATCTTATTATTATTAAAGTGAGAATGAATGAATGTAATTTATGAATGTAATAGACGTTTGAAGAGATGATGAAAACAAACAATTTTATTTATTTCATCTAGACAGTGTACATTCCTCAATGCAATATTTTGAAGTACATTTTTTTTTAAAAGCGGAGAAGCCTAAATGAACCCATAGGCGGGTTAGAATTTCTGTTTAATTTTTGTTCAAAAGCGGAGAAGCCTAAATGAACCCATTCCGGCAGAGTGCCCTGATAAAGAAGGGGAACACCCAGGGTTGGAAAGTAACGATGTTAGAAGACCACCTGTCCTACTTGGCTGAACGGACAGAGTGGGTTGCCTTTAACAAAACCCTGGCACTCATAATTTTTGGAACAGTCTTGTTCCCCTTCCATTTTGACACGGTAGATCAGCCGTCATGGACGCCTTCTTCGCCTGGGACGTGAATTCGAAAAGTCCCCGCTCGCTATTCTTGCCGACACCCCGCTCTCGGTGGAATTCCGTCATCGAAGCGTGGCAAAATACTCCGCTGCTGCTCTTCATTGCTATTTGTGTGGAGCGCCACTCACCTGTACGCCTCCGAGTCACATGGGGATATTCCCCGACCCTTTGAGAAGTTTCTCCAAGATCCCCTCCAAGCATCGTCTCGACCTCGGAATGGAGGGATGAGTGGGAATGCAAGGACGCCAACAGTATATCCTGGGTCTGTCCTTGGTTCCGACCTGGCCCAGTTCTCATCAGATGTGGGGACTATCCGAGTGTACCCTTGATCGGACTCAGGGGCTGCATAGCCTACTCACCTAAAGTAGCTATAAGGCAGCTCATGAGGACCCAAACTACCATTTCCCGAGGGGAGCTCGGAGGACTATGCTTCTTTGGAGACCCATGCACCATCGCCAACTCACTAGCTGTGAGAAAAGCATGAGAGAGGCCAGTGTACATGGGAGACAGACAGCTAGGAAAAACTCGGGTGGCTGTCACCAGTGACTATGAGGCATGGAGAAATAGAAGAGGGGAGGCTCAATCATCCACCGCACCTACCACAAGCACCAAAAATGAAGGGCTACAGGCTCAAATCGACGCCTTGACCCAGAGGATAGAGATCATGGGAGCCCAGATGAGGGCCCTTGAGGAAAAAGAGCAAGAATCTATCCTCACGATTGATGGTCTGCGAAGGCAAGGCAAGAAAAAGGATCATGAAATAGAGCGCTTCAAGGACCAATGCACTGACTCCAATGAACAAGCTATCCGAACATCCAAAATTGCCAGAACCAGTTCGGATAGCCAACTGCAAGAGATAACCGCCAAAACGGCACACCTTGAGGCCGAATCAGCTAAGCAGGCTCAAACGACCAAGGAGTTGTCGGAAGGGCTCCTCAAGGCTCGGTTAGACATCCGCCAAGAGCGAGAGGCCAACAGGAGACTCACCAAAAGTCTCTCTGAGCTACGCCACAAAGAAAAAGAAGGGCTAGCTCAGTATGGCCAAGTACTTCAAGAGAAAGACCGAGCCATTGAAAAGCTCGATGAACTACAAGCCTTGGTCGTTCATCAAGAGGCGAAGATCAAAGAGGCTTAACAGTACAGTGAAGATATGAGCCAGGCGGTCCGCAAACAAAGCGAAGCACTTGCTCGTCATGTCCAGGAAGCTGAGAGGGAATTACAGAGGAATCAAGACCCTCCTGTGGGTTTCTTTAAAGTCTTCCGCTTTTGCCAAAAGTTGCTTCGCAGTATAGAATAGGGGAATGTACACCTTCTGTTGAATAAATAAAATCCTCTTTTTGTCCAATGACTGTCTACTTGCATGCATAAGCATTCATTTGCATATTTAATTTCCCCTCCTTCACGCCTAATAAATAAGATAATAAAAAGGAAGGATTAACTAACACGTCTTCCAACTCAGAAGAATGGAGAGAAAGCCACTCCTAATAAAGCTCACCCCAACGGTCGAATCATCGCAAGAGGAAAATAAGCCTCGGCCGTTGGTCCTCAAGAATAAAGAAGAGGGGGCAAGGACGCCAGTGCGACTATTTATGCCACGTCCTTTCCCCTACGAGTCAAATAAAGTTGTACCGTGGAGATATGGGGAATCTTCACCAATAAAAGAAGAAATAACAAACATAGCCGGCATTGGGGGCACAACTAGAAGTGGAAGAATCTACTCCCCCAAGGACACACAAGAAGAGGTCCTCATAAATAAAGGGAAAAATAAAAAGACCGAAGAAGAAAAAGAAAATAAAGAATCCAAGGAGGAGACAGAGGAATTACTCCAGTTTATAAGGCAGAGTGAGTATTCCATTATAGACCAGCTCAATCGCACACCTGCAAAGATCACATTGCTATCTTTGATAATGAGCTCGGAACCGCATAGAAATGCCCTGCTGAAGGTCTTGAGCGAGGCGCATGTACCTCACACAATATCCCAAGAAAAGGTCGAGAGGATCGTCGGTCACATCACAACAAATGATCACCTCACCTTCACAGAGGAAGAACTCCCCCTAGAGGGGTCAAACCACAACAAGCCCTTGCATATCTCGGTTAAATGCAAGGAGTACCTCATCGCCAAAGTTCTTGTGGATAACGGGTCATCCTTGAACGTGATGCCCAAGTGCACACTGGATAAGTTGACTATCCAAGGAACCCGTCTGCGCCCAAGCGACACCATCGTTCGAGCCTTCGACGGATCAAAACGAGAAGTAGTGGGAGAGATCAATTTGCCAATTCAAGTTGGACCCACTACCTTCAACGTCGATTTCCATGTAATGGATATTACTCCAGCATATAGCTGTCTCCTTGGCAGACCTTGGATTCATGACGCTAAGGCAGTACCTTCAACGCTCCACCAGAAAGTCAAGTTCATAGTGGGTGACAAATTGGTCACGGTCCAAGCAGAAGACGATATCCTGATCAGTGGACCGTCCACCCAACCTTATGTGGATGCGGCTGAAGAGGCCCTTGAAACACCTTTTCAAGCGCTCGAAATTGCCAGTATAGAGCAACTTCCCAGAAACACAAAGGTAGCCCGCATGATGTTGAAGCACGGTTACCATCCTGGCCAAGGACTGGGGGCAGATTCCCAAGGCATGAGCGAACCCACGGAATTCAAAGACAATCCTTGCAAGTATGGCCTAGGATATGACCCTACCAAGGGTCGGGCGGAAAGAAGAAAAGGGAAGTCTCCCCTCCGCACACTCAAGCAAATTTTCCGAAGTGGAGGGGTGCAAGCGTCAAGGGCCACTCTAGTCATTAGGAAATCTTTTTCTTTGTTCAAGGGATGTAAACCCCATGATTGTTAGAGATTATCCCCCGAGGCGAGCCCGACCCGGGCATTTCAGGGCACATATTCCCTTATTAATTAATAAAGAATGATTTTTTCTATCCGCTTCTCTTCTTTCTACTTCGACTAGACCACGTAAATAACCCTGTCTAAGTAAACATAAAAAAAGAAGAAGAATAAAAAGTGCTTCCAAATAATCAACATTTAACATTGCTATTGCCATCAAGTTAGTTGATTAGAAGCACCTAAGAATAAGACTTCACTTCACCCATAAAGAAAGTCATGCTTCGCCAATACTGTGAACAAAAAATAAATTCACAAAAAGAAAAAGCCCAGAGAAGCCAAAGGCCAAAAGAAAAGGGCAAATTACCCGGTAGGAAACCCACTAAGGGGGCTACACAAAAGATAGGGTCGACCCGGTAGGATACCCGAACAACAATAAAGGGTAGCCTAGGCAAAAGTTAGGGTTACAAATAAGGTCCGCTAGGATTTCTCCAAAATTTTACAAAAGAAGGAACCTAGACAAAAGTTAGGGCCAAAAACACAGTATCCTAGTTCGAAAACCCAAAGGGCGATCTAGGGAAATCAGCTAGCCATTTAAAAGCAATAGAGATGAAACCAAAGAGCGCAAATACAAAAAAAGAAAAGAAAAATGTTTGTTTAGACAAAGCCTAAACACTCAGGCTTAACCTTAACCAGCCATTCTTACAAAACCCTTTTATCAATAAAAATCAACCCTCTAAAACACAAACCATTGATTTCTACCCCTTTACTTCTTTTCTCTTGACCCTCACTGAAGCACTTGGTGGATTTGATGAAGACATAATATTTTGTAGATATAGTTTAGTTTGTGGGTGTGTAGATGAATAGGCTAAGTATAGAACTTAATCTCTTGATAGGCCAATATATTTTGTGATAAGCGCCTTAATATGATGCATCTCATTGAAATCATTTTTTCTGCATGAAAAACTTACATTTAAGTATTAAAAGAACAATCTAAGTTTTTCAATCTGTTGAAAATGATTTTCAATCTGTTAAAATCACTTAACAGAATAAGTGGTCATACATAGTCGAAATTTCAATTGATTGAATCGCAGAATCAACAGGTTAAAATCACTTAATGAATTTTTCAATATCAAGGTTTCGCATTTTCAATCTGTTGAAATATTTTTAAATCCATTGAAACAGAAAGACTATTTTTCAGTCTAAGAGTTTTCAGAAAATCAATCTGTTGAAATATTTTTAAATCCATTGAAACAGAAAGACTATTTTTCAGTCTAAGAGTTTTTAGAAAATCAATCTGTTGAAATATTTTTTAATCTGTTGAAACAGAGAGACTATTTTTTTTAACTAAGTATTTGCAGGATTTCAATCTGTTGAAATGATTTTCAATCGATTGAAACAGAGAGCTATCATTTTTCATAAAACTGTTTCAATCCATTAAAAACTCGAATCAATCGATTGAATGAAGTTTTAAATGAAATCAATCGATTGAATCGACGTTTTAATCGATTGAAATGCTTTCTGATCGTTCATAGTTTCATTCTGATCGATCATAACTTGGTCTAATCGATCATAATACAGTTCTAATCGATCAGGATCAATTCTAATCTGTTTTACTCTGTTTCTGATCGATCATTTACTTCTCTGATTCAGTTTTTAATTAACGAAACGTTCTGGTTCTCTGTTTTACTTTATAAATACAGATTTGATCTATCTTTTACAATACAACTTGAGAAAACATTCTGAAAATCAATCTGTGAAGCTATCATATTGTGACTTTCTCTGCATTCAAGAACTTTGTAATATCATAAGGTGCTTTGATCAAGATAGTGGTCAATCAAAGAGAGAAAGTGCTGTGTTAGAATCTGTTCTGAACAATTTTACTGATAAAGTTGCAGTCCAGGTTTTTTCTTTACATACTCTTTTGTAAAGTGTGGTTGTGTAGGTTGGAATTTGGATCTGCACTTGTTACAGTAACTGGATTTGGTTACTGGGTGGTTTTCAAGAGTCTATCTTGTGGGTTTGTAAGATAGTTCTTGGGGTAGATTGGTGAGTATCTACTGGTTGTAAATTTCACTTAGTATTAGTGGAACTTGGCAGATTTGTCAAGAACTGGAGGTAGCTCTGGTATAGAGTGAACCAGTATAAATTTGTGTGTTGAATTTCTTCTTTCATCTCTTTTATTTTCTGCCTATATACTTGTTGTGTTTAAAATCAATCTACCTTAGCAAGAATTGAATAAAGATAAATCATTCTTCCAAAAGAAAGTAAGTTTTGCGAAAAAGTTTTATAAAGTTCAATTCACCCCCCCCCCTCTTGAACTCAACCATTAATTCTTTCACTCACGACAATATTCTAATAATTAATTTGGGAATATGGAGGCGTATAGTCAACAAGAGGATTGAAATCCCTAAAGCAAGGAAAGAGGGACACTACGTGACAAAAGTGCTCTACAAAAGAAAAAAAGAAGAAGAAGAAAAAGAGAAAAATAGAGAAAGAAAGAAATTACCCTTCGGTCACAAGAATTCCGGCATGGTACAACCAAGAGTAAACGCAGCGAATTAGAAGGCTTTCGGCACAACGAGACACGTTGGTTAAATCCTTCTGAAAACTTAATCAAAATAGGCATTATAGGACATCAAAACATAAAAACATTGCATGCATAAAATGTTTTTAGACCAGGTCCTATTACCTCTTTCAAAAAATAACAAAAAAAGCAACAAAAAATATAAAAATAAAAAATCTCTTCCGTAATTCGAGACCGCCGTCTGGGCCAACCAGACCGTCGTCTCGGTTACCCAGCAAGACGAGACCGCCGTCTGGACCAACCAGACCGCCGTCTGGACCAACCAGACCGCCGTCTCGACACAGGCGAAAACGAGACCGCCGTCTCGATTAAGCCGAACGTCGAGACCACCGTCTCGACTTGGAGGAAACACGAGACCGCCGTCTCACCCACCCAGACAGCGGTCTCGATTTTGCAAAATTTCCTATATATAGGGGGCGCGCTTGGGGACTTCCTCACAACTCCCCTTGCCTCCAGAACTCCCTTTCTCTCAACTCCTGCACTCCCTAGCACCCTCTGATCAGAATTTTTAGCAGAAGCGCTTCCAGGAAGAGAAGGAACACTGTCGGTGCCAGTAGTTCCGCGGCACCACCGCCCCAGGACCCTTCTCAACTATCGCCACAGCACCAGGCCCACCTGGAAAATATCCGGACCTACCAGTGGCATCCAATGCTCAAGCTGGATTTCAACATCCTAGCTGAATTTGGATGGGAGGACGACATCCGGGCCCATCTAGATAGCATCGAGTGGGGCTTCCTGCTGCAGCCACCACCTACACATGTGTACCCACAAGCAGTACTGGAATTCCTAGCCTCGTCTCTTACTCCGAGGTCCCCTCCACGGTCCCGGGCCTACCGCCCACCAGGATGGTGACCTATTTTATGGGTGGACAATACCAGACCTCCACCCTCAAAGAATTCAACGTAGCCATCAGGTTCGTCCGGCCCGAGGACTCCATGACCCAGGAGTACCGTGAGGCGATCTGCTCGCGGCCCACCAACCTCACCGCCGCCGAGATGTGGCATGAGCTCACGGGAGCCACCACACTGCCCACGCTAATGAGGGGATCTGCGCTTCCCCCTGCACTCTGTATCTGCCACAAGCTATTGGCAGGGACCATACATGGGAGGAAAGAGAGTCAGGGCAAAATATCCCTCCCTGACCTCTTCGTACTATATTGCATGAGCCAGAAGCGGCGCTGCAACCCCGGGTACTTCTTCCTGAGAGCCCTCAAGGACTTCGGGAACAGATCCACGGGGGTCGTCCTCATGGCTCCACTCATCACTCCCCTGGCAGAAAGTTTAGGGTGCCCTGGCCGGGAAGAGCTGGCCCACAACCTGCGACCCGAAGCCATCGGCGGGTCAATCTTGGTCAGCATGGGAATGCTGATCCGCAGAGGGACCCAGCTGGCCCTCCATCCCACACTGAATTTTGCATTGGAGCTCCATGACGCGATGCAGGATCTACCTACACCTCCCGACTTCCAACAGCAGCAACAGCAGCAACCGCCCCGGTATGCGGACGACTTCGCTGGCATGCATCGCCACATGAGCGACCTATGCCAGTAGTTCGACCATATGACTGTGAGGCAAGAGCAGATGTACCGGAGACAAGAGGAACTATCCCAGAGGCAAGAGCAATTGTCTCAAAGACAAGATACCTTTGACGCCCGGCTAGGAGAAATGTACCAGCACCAACAGGACATGCGCCACGACTAGATGACATTCCAGCAACGATACCAGGATGAAGTCCAAGAGCAGGAGGACTTCCGGTATCATATGTACCAGCATTTCCCTCCACAGGGATTGGGTCCAAAAGATAGCCCCTAGGGATAGTGACCCCAAAATAGGGTTGTAATAAAATTTCCCCATAAATAAAATTTTATTTCGTGCATCTTTTTGTCATCTCTTGCAAAAGCCAGCATAGCAAAAAAAAAAAAAAAAAAAAAAAAAACTTAAACTTAAAAAAGCATATGCTCAAAAAAAAAAGCCAAGATCCTGAATCGTGAAAAAAAAGAGAGATAAAACCGCGAGAAAAAGGCAGGATTAAGCCATCACCTCAACCAACAAAATCTCGACTACCAAGCAAGAGTCGAACAAAACCAAGACCCATCCGACCAACCAGCAAGGATCGGATGATCACCACCAACAGAGCAAAAACAAAGAATCCCCAGCAACCAACAAGCTGGATGAAACGCCCAACAAAATCCCCGGCACAGCCCGGACGACCATTCAAGAGGTCCAAGCACATCTACCAAAACAGAAATCACTCCCTAGAGAGTCGGCGCATGATCAGAATCAGTAAGCCACCACCATTGCCAAAGGGTCAGCCACCGCAAGAAGGGGCATCCAGAGGCACATAACCAGACGGGGGTTCATACTCGTCAGCCAAGGGGTCAGCTACCGCGTCAAAGGAGCATCCCGAGGTTTCACATCGGCGCATGGTCAAAATCAGTAAGCCGCCACCATTGCCAAAGGATCAGCTACCGCAAGATGGAGCATCCGGAGGCTTAACACCAGATGGGGGTGTGTACTCATCGGGCCTTACAAAAGGGGGCTTACCAGACGGGGGTTCATACTCGTCAAACACCAGATGGGGGTGTGTACTCATCAGGCCTTACAGAAGGGGGCTTACCAGGCGGGGGTTCATACTCGTCAAACCAGATGAGGGTTCGTACTCATCAGCTGAAAGGGTCAGCCACCGCAAGAAGGGGCATCCAGAGGCACATAACCAGACGGGGGTTCATACTCGTCAGCCAAGGGGTCAGCTACCGCGTCAAAGGAGCATCCCGAGGTTTCACATCGGCGCATGGTCAGAATCAGTAAGCTGCCACCATTGCCAAAGGATCAGCTAGTGCAAGATGGAGCATCCGTAGGCTTAACACCAGATGGGGGTGTGTACTCATCGGGCCTTACAAAAGGGGGCTTACCAGACGGGGGTTCATACTCGTCAAACACTAGATGGGGGTGTGTAGTCATCAGGCCTTACAGAAGGGGGCTTACCGGGCGGGGGTTCATACTCGTCAAACCAGATGAGGGTTTGTACTCATCAGCTGAAAGGGTCAGCCACCGCAAGAAGGGGCATCCAGAGGCACATAACCAGACGGGGGTTCATACTCGTCAGCCAAGGGGTCAGCTACCGCGTCAAAGGAGCATCCCGAGGTTTCACATCGGCGCATGGTCATAATCAGTAAGCCGCCACCATTGCCAAAGGATCAGCTACCGCAAGATGGAGCATCCGGAGGCTTAACACCAGATGGGGGTGTGTACTCATCGGGCCTTACAAAAGGGGGCTTACCAAACGGGGGTTCATACTCGTCAAGCACCAGATGGGGGTGTGTACTCATCAGGCCTTACAGAAGGGGGCTTACCGGGCGGGGGTTCATACTCGTCAAACCAGATGAGGGTTCGTACTCATCAGCTGAAGGGGGTCAGCCACCGCGTCAAAGGAGCATCCCAGAAGCGCACAACACAACATTTCCCCAGAGGATCACCCGCCGCAAAGACGGAGTATCTGAAGGGCAACCGGGCAAGAGGGTCAACTTCTTTACCCTCCAGTCGATCACCTTGGCACAAAAGGCCAGCAGTCGACTGGTCGGGTAAAGGGGGGGCAGCTGTAGACCCCAAATCTTGCTCGGCCTCCAAATAAAGAGCAGAAGACCTCCTATTTGAAGATGGACGAAGCCTAACAAGCCATTAGGAGAGACTATTAGGCCCCATACTAGGATAGGAGGGAGTTTCTGTACCAAAAAATAAGTTTTCTCGCCTTGTTGGGACGAAATCGTCGTCTCGCCACCTGCGAAGGACGAGACGGCGGTCTCGTTGGACGAGACGGCGGTCTCGACCCTGTCAGACGAGACCGGCGGTCTCGCCATCTGACAGCGCGAAAACCTATAAATAGGGGCTCTCCCCCCCCTCATTTCCACACACCACAAGCTTCTAGCTCTCCCTTCTCTCTAAAACTTCTCTCTAGAATCCCTCCGACGCATTTCCGGAGTTTCTGAGTGCCTTTGAGAGCATTTTTTCGGCGTCCAAAAGAGTTTCAGGCGTCTTGTAGAGTTAGGGGCTGCCAAAACGCACCCATTTATTTTAAAGAAATATAAAAAGCTTGCTTCGGAGGTTTAATTTCTCCCTCTCTACTTTTATTGCTTTAATTTAAATTATGCAATAGATTAGGGCCATGTAGTCATAACTTTAAATTCCGCACAATAAAAAGGGCAAAAGCATATTTTCCGGTTTATTTATTAACAATAAAAGCTGGCCTATCATAGGGAACCCGAAAGGGGCGTCGTAAAGGGACTAATACTTCCTTTACACGTAACTAACTCCCTTACCCAACTCTGGTTCTAATGACCAAAGTTGGTTTTCGAAAACCAATGCCTTTTAAAAACCTTTTTCGATGTTTCCGGTAAAAACATCGGTGGCGACTCCATAGAACCCAAAATAAATAAGTCCTTGGGTTAGCCCGGTTATCGGACGACCCAAGGATACCTTTCGAAAACCTCGCCCCTAGGTTAGCCTGGTTATCGGACAGCCTAAAGGCGTTGTAACCACCCATAAAAAAACGCGAAAATCAAAAAGGGTCAAAAAACCATCGCGTCGCTCCGACTGACCTTCTCTTTTGAGACGGCGGCGACATGGATATTCCTTAAGACAATGGCTTAGATATCCTTCTTAAAGCTTACGCTTTGTGGGGGGTATCATACCCACCTTGGTGTAATGGTTCCTTCCCCATCACAGACTTGACAAGTATAATGGGGGTCACCATCACACCTTAGTACACTTGTCCCTTCCTTGTCACGAAGGTCACAAATGTGCTCGAGGCCTCTTTCGCCATTGTCTTAAGGATATCTAGTATCTCCTAGCATGAATGTACTTATGCATGTGCTAGTAAAAAAAAGGACTTTTTATGATAAAAGGGGCGGTAGATGTTCAAAGTGCGATAACTTTTGACTAGGATGTTGGATTTGGACGCACAACATATCAAAACGAAGAGAAAAAGGTGAAGAATCAGACTACAAATACCCAAAGGGGATTTGGCCCAGTAATTTTCCCAATAAACGCTCCTAAGACCCATTTTTTGGGGATTTATTAGAATGATGTGTATGCATACTTTCCTTATGCATTTATTTTCTCTCTTGGTTCTTCCGCTTATGAAATGATGCGATATGAATGATACGACTTTGTCAAAATTATTTTTATTAATGTTTTGATTTTATTATTATTATTTTTTTATTTTATTTTATTTTTTGTTTTTTAGCCTTTTATCTCATCTGTCGGACTGCTGGCTACTTAGCTTACAAAGAACCTGAAACCAGGCTAGCTAAAAGGCAGACTGTCCGAGATAAAATGGTTTATTGCGAAAGAATAGTTTTAGCATCTCTTATCTCTTCTGTCGGACTGCGTGGCTACTTAGCTTACAAAGAACCTAAAACCAGGCTAGCTAAAAGGCAGACTGTCCGAGATAAGGGTGTTTATTGAAAAAATAATATTTTTCTTTTTATATGTTTTTTGGTTATGCTATGCAATCAAATGTAACAAACAAATGCACACACAATTCACTCATCCGCGAACAGGCAAGAAGTCATTTTAATCACGAGATAGGGGTTTCCTATAGAAAAGTGTATTGACAAGGGTAGGTTCTAACTGTTCTCACCAAGGCTTAGGCCCCCAAGGTGCCCCCATTATAGGGTCCCCACTCTCCAGCCTTCTGACCATGCTTAGCACTAAGGCCATAATCAGTCTTTGTGCCAAAAGAGGAAGGTTATCACCTTGAGTGGTGGTTTTCGATCACATCGGTGGGCTCAAGGCCATCACTACGGCGAACCGTACCTGCCACCCACTCCCTATGGATTTCTCACTTGCCCTCGGGTATAGAGGGAACTGTTGTGTGCAAAGGCTTGTGTACATTTTGTATTTCAAACAATTGTGTAAAATAAACAAACAACAGTTATTAAAGCCAAACAATTAAAGCATGTTATAATACAAGGTAGGGTAAAAGCAAAATTTCTATGTTTATTTATTAAACTGGCCCATCACTAAATGGGATCAACTCTCTAGGCTTCCCCAGCAGAGTCACCATCTGTCGCCGCCATCAAAAAGAGGCGGTCGGAGCGACACGATGGTTCTGACTTTTCCATTTTTCGCATTTTTATGGGTGATGTTACAACGCCTTAAGGTTGTCCAATAACCAGGCTGAACCTAAGGGCGAGATTTTCGAAAAGGTGTTCTTAGATCGTCCGATAACCGGACTGACCTAAGAACTAGTTTGAAAGGGTCCTTATGGAGTCGCCACCGATGTTTTTATCGGAAACATCGAAAAAGGAAAAGAAAAGGCGTTGGTTTTCGAAAACCAACTTTGGTCGTTAAAACTAGAGTTAGGTAAGGGAGTTAGTTACGTGCAAGGGAAGTATTAGTTCCCTTACGACGCCCCTTTCGGGTTCCCTATGATAGGTCAGTTATTTTATAAGTAAGCTTTTGAAAAGACGCTTTTACCCTTTTATTTGTGAAATCAAAATAATGACTACATGGCCCTAATGTCTATCATGCAATTTAATCATAAAAATAAAGACAGTAAAAGAGAGGGAGAGAATGAAGAAACCTCTGAGGCAAGCTTTTGATTAATTTTCTTGAAAGTAGGGTGCGTTTTGGCAGCCCTTCGCTCTTACAACGCCGAAAAATCTCTCTCGAAATGCTATAAAAAGCTCTCTAAGACTCTCAGAAATTTCGGAAATGCTTCGGAGGGACTCTAGGAAGAGAATTTGAAGAAATTGTAGAAGGGAAAGTGGAAGAACTGTGTGAAATGAGGGGGGAGCACTCATTATTTATAGGGATTCGCGTCTGTCAGGTCGAGACGGTCATCTTGATTGACAAGGTCGAGATGGCCGTCTCGCCATTCGGGACAGCGGTCTCGACTTGCAAAAGTGGCGAGACGACGGTATCGACTTTTGCAGAGACGAGAAGGCCTTCTCGCCAAACGAGAGGGGGGTCTCGCCATTGGCAAGTGGCGAGACAGCCGTCTCGCCAAACGAGATGGTCGTCTCGACTTGCATCAATGGCGAGACGTCGGTCCCGAAAAGCAAGACGGAGGTCTCGACCCCTAGTGTGGGGCCGGGCTTCTTAGGCTTCGTCCATCTTTGAGTAGGAGGTCTTCTGTTCTTATTTTGAGGCCGGGCAAGATTTGGGGTCTACAATCACTGCAAGTACTAAGTAGACGACTTGATCGGATACCATTACAGTGCTACAAGAGATACTTTATTTTAGTGGATGTACGAAATATATCTCCTCTTTAGTTAGGTTGTATAGTTAGTTTGTCTGCTCTAGTCTTGTGAACCCTTGTTAGGTGTATTTTGGGATGACTTTGTGTATATTTACTATCTGGTTATACTTGATACTTATGAATGATATGTATATTAATCACTAAGTGTATGTTCTATTTAATGTGTACCTTACTTCTACAAGAGTGTATTGGTAATCAAATACTAAGAGGAACCAATAATAATAAATCATAATAAAGTGAATGTTGGTATTAAAGGTGTCACAGACTTGGTCTTGGCGATCCTATTTTTCAATCATAAACATGGAGCCTAGTCTCCTTATATGCATGCTTCTTCTTTTTTGCTTATTTGTTTAAAGAGATTTTTATTTTGTCTTGTTTTTTTTTTACAGAGTCATTTTGTGCGACTAATTGTGTGTGGATACCCTAAATACAATCTATTCTTTTATTTGATGCATCTAGAAAAGTGACCAACATTCCCCTGTTGGACTTTCATGATCATGCTAATGGGCTCCTCTTTTTATTCATTTTTTCGTTTAACCCTAACTTTTGCTTAGACCGCCCTTTTGGGATTTTCGATCTAGCGGGTTGTCTTAATTTTTGTCTAGGATATCTTAGCGGGCTTTTTTCCTTTTTTTATGAGTGTCTTAACTTTCGCCTAAACCATCCTTTTGGGTTTTTCGATCTAGCAGACTGCCCTAATTTTTGCCTAAGAATCTCCTAGCAGGCATTATTCTTTTTATTTTCATTTTTTCTTTTTCAATGCTTCCTTATTTTTAGATGCATGATTTTTTCTTGACAAAAAGACTTTGCGCATATTTATGATTCATCAATAAAGAGTTATTTTCTTAAATTGGTCAAGAGAATAGAAATGAAAGAGAATTTTATTGATATGCATGAGCAAAAGGTTTATTTCTTCTTCTTTATTTTTACAAAAGGATTACAAAGGAATTTTAAAAAATGGTTGGCCAGGGTTGACTACACTGTGTGGGTTTCAACAATCATGTCTATGATATCTACCCCCTTGTTCTCCTAGTTACTTCAGTCAAGATGCTCAAGCCCGGAGTGAAGACTATGCAGGCTGCTTGCTTCTAGAAGGATGTTACCTTAGCCGCCTTTTGTTTTTCGACTAGGGTAACCATTGCTCTTAGGATTTTTTTTTTTGGAACCTCTAAATTTTGCCTAGGACGCATTCTAGCGAGGAATATTGACTCTATCTTTTTCCTAGGATGCCTTCAAGCATAATACTTCTTCACCGTACCGAAATTAACTGGGTGTCGAAGTTCCTTTCCATTCATGTCGGTGAGGATAAGAGCTCCTCCCAAGAAGCTCACTTAACCACAAAGGGTCCTTTACAATTTGCCACGCATTTTCCAATTTTGTCGTTTTGGGCCGGAAGCAATTTCTTTACCATTAAATCCCCCTCATGGTAAATATAAGGCTTGACCTTTTTGTCGTAAGGCATTTTGGTCTTCTTTTGATAGGCTTGTCCACGACATATGGCATCCAACTATTTTTCTTTGACTAAGTTAGACTGATTGTTTCGGCTTTGGACCTATTAAGCTTCAGTCATTTTTTCTTCCATGATAACTCACAGGGAAGGTATTTCAACCTCTTTTGGAAGTACAACCTCCATGCCATATTCAAGGGAAAATTGAGTAGTTGTTATGGAGGTCTGTACGGAAGTTTGATAACCATGAAGGGCAGGGGGCAACATTTCATGCCAATCCTTATAGGTGTTGACCATCTTTTGGATGATCTTCTTGATATTCTTATTGGTTGCCCCTACTGTACCATTCATCTTAGGTTGGTAGGGAGAGGAGTTATGATGTTGGATTCTAAAGTCTTGGCATGCCATGGTAGGACCATGCGCATGCATCCATATACTCCCTTAATAGTTGTACCAAACCATCCCTGACGTTATCATCAATTTGGGTACCAATACTTATTTCCTTTTTATTGTTTTCTTGCCCCCAAATCGATGACCTTGATTTCTTCTAGGTAGGGTTGTATATACCAAGCTTCCTTTTCTAACAGTCGATGCATATCCGGGGAAACAGTCCCCTCCTCACTGTCTGACTTGATCCATTCACCTTCAACTTTCGAATCTCATAGAGAGTCATCCATCACAGACATTATTATTTTTTAGGTTTTGTTTGGGTTTAAATTTTATTATCATTTATTTTGAAATAATAATAAGGGAGAAAAGAATGAAAAAGAATATGAATGTTATGCAAATGCCTCTTTGTATTGATAAAAAATAAATATTTACAGAGCCCCTTTAATCAAAGATCTCACGGCCACGGGCAGGGACCGCGAGAGATACACCGAAAGCTAAAAACAAATGGAGCCCTAATCAGCTGGCCTTCTTTAACCGACCTCACTACTCCGTTTGTGATAGAGGCTTGATATCCACGTTAAGAGCGGGAGCGTCGAAAGTGATTCACCTGGCAACCAAAAAATCTTAGACCCTATACTTCAAGGCTAAGCAATTTTTCACAGAATGCCTAGGAGCGCCCGAGTGGTAAGCAAATTTTTCGTTAGGCTTGTACCATTTAGGGTAGGGTGGATCCATCCTTTTCGGAGGAGCATATGCTAAGAACTTGGCCTCTATCAACTTTGGCAACAAACTCCCATAGGAGGTTGAAAGGGGAGTAAATTTCCCCTCCTGATTGCGTAGCTACCTAGTTGGTTGCAAAGAGGAAGAAGGAGTAGCAAGGTTGATGGCGTTCACGCTTTCCTCCTTCTTCTTACCAAAGGTCTTTTTGAATGATGCACTGGACGAGGAAGGTTGTGCAATCCTTCTACTCTTCAGCCCTTGTTCCACTCTCTCGCCGATGGTCACCATATCCGCAAAAAGGGTCGACGTGCTCCCTATCATTTTATCATAATAGGGACTCGTCAACGAATTGATGAATAAGGATATGGTTTCCTTATCCGACAGCGGGAGATCTATTTGGGCGGCCAACTCCCTCTAACGCTAGGCATATGCCTTGAAGGAATCATCGTTTTTCTTGTTTAGAGTTTGTAGATCTGACCTATCCGAGATTAGGTCAATTTTATATTTGTAGCGACAAAGGAAGGCGTCTGCCAACTGTTTCTAGATTTGGGCTTGTCCCCCTTCTAGTTGCATATATCAGTTCAAGGCTGAATCGGCCAAGCTTTCCTGAAAATAGTGGATCAGGAGTTCCTCGTTATCGGCATATGGAGTCATCTTACGACAGTACATTGTAAGATGGCTCTTGAGGCAAGTCACTCCCATGTACTTTGGGAAATCTGGAACCTTGAACTTAGGAGGGAATCAGATATTCTTGACGAGGAACATGTCGGCTGCCTCCTTTATGTCAAAATTGTATCCCTCTATAGCCCTCAACATCTCTTCAATGGCAGAAATCTATTGCTTGGAAACTTCGGGAGGCTGAATGATTACTTCCCTCATGTCGGGCTGCACGTGAGCTCCCTGCTCAAGCTCATGGTCGGGTTCCTCATCTTCCTCATGATCTGAGGCATGGTCGAGGATTCTCCTTATGTAGGTTTTGCTGGCACATTAATTCCATTAACTGCGCCATTTTTTCCTTCATGGAGTTAAGCTTAGCGGTGAGCTTACGGTTTAGCTCTTCCAATTGCTCCATCTTTTTGGCTTTTTGCACGCAAGTGAGGACAAGAAGAAGACCAACTACTTTCTAGAATGCACATGAATTAAAAGTTTTTATTTGAAATGAATGAATAGTGTGGGATGGATATGCCTTAAGACAATGACTTTGGTATCCTCCTTAAATCTTACGTTTTACGGAACACCATATCCACTTCGGTGTAATGGTTCTTTCCCCATAATGGATTGACAAGTATAATGAAGGTTACCACACTTTAGTACACTTGTCCCTTCCTTGTCATAGATTGACAAATATAACGAACATTACAAACGCACTTGGGTCTCTTTCGCCTTTGTCTCAAGGATATCTAATGCCCCCTAGCATGAATGTATTTATGCATGAGAGACTTTATTAGGATGATGTGTATGCATACTTTCCTTATGCATTTATTTTCTCTCTTATTTTACCACTCTTGAAATTATGAGGGTATGAATGATTTGACTTTGTCAAAATCTTTTTATTATATTATTACTGTTTTTTGTGTTTTTTTTTTTCTTTTGTTTTTTTTTATAACCCCTTATCTCTTCTGTTGGTCGACATGGCTACTTAGCTTTCAAAAAACCGGAAACCAGGCTAGCTTAAATGAAGATTGTCCAAGATAAGGTCGGTTATAGCAAAAAGGTTCAAAATAAGGTTTTGAGATGCTATTTTTATTTTTATTTTTTATTTTTTGAAATGAATGATTTGACTTTATCAAAATTTGTTTTATTATATTTTGGTTTTATTTGTTTTACAACCCCTTATCTCTTCCGTTAGTCAACGTGGCTACTTAGCTTACAAAGAACCTAAAACCAGGCTAGCTTAAATGAAAATTGTCCGAAATAAAATTGGTTGTAGCCAAAAGGTTATTATATTTTTTGTGTTTTAAGAATTTTATTTATTTATTTTAGCTGTTGTATGATTATATTATGTTAATGCAACAAAAAAATGCAACAAACATATGCACAAATAATTAATCCATCCGTAAACAAAGCAACAACATTTTAATCACGAGGTAGGGGTATCCTACAGAAAAGTGCATTGGCAAGGGTAGGTTCTAACTGTTCTCACAAAGGTCAGGTCCCCAAAGTGCCCCCATTATAGGGTTCCCACGGTCTCTCAGCCCTCAAACCATGCATGACTCAAAGTCGTGTCGACATCCTGCAAACTGAGAGAGGAGGGTTATCATCTTGAGTGATGGTTTCCGACAATGACCTGCTAGCATTAAGGCCATTACCACGGTCGGCCATAAACGCCACCCACTCCCTATGTTTATTCACTCTTGCCCCCGGGTATAGAGGGACTGTTGTGTGCAAGGGTTTATGTACAATTTGTATTACAAATAATTGCGAGAAATAAACAAACAACAGTTATTAAAGTCATACAGATAAAACATGTTATACAAATAAAGAAAGGGTAGAGGCATAATTTCAAATCTACTATTTTTTGAATTATTTCATCACTAAATGGGATCAACTCTCTAGGCTTCGCCAGTGACGTCATCATCTCTCGCCGTCGTGCCTTCCCAAGGAGGGAAGGGAATCGAAAGAAGGTTGTCGGTTGTGACATGATAGTTTATGACTCGCATTTTTTGTAAAATGTGGTCATCACTCTTACGATGTTCGATAACCGAACTACCCTTAAGAGTGAGGTTTTCGTAAAAAGGGGTTCTTAAGGAGTCGCCACCAATGTTTTTACCATAAACATTGGAAAAGGAAAAATAACGGCGTTGGTTTTAGAAAAAATCAACTTTGACCATTATAACCAGAGTTGGGTAAGGGAGTTAGTTACGTGTGGGAAAGGTGTTAGCACTCCACAACGCCCCTTTCGTGTTCCCTATGATGGAATAATTCTAAAATAAAGATATCAAAATTATGTTTCTACCCTATTTATTTATCTATGTGCAGTAATTAAATATCTACATAACCCTAACTTCTAATGCACACAAAAGAAAGCAGAAAAGGAAAATGATAAAAGAGAAGGAATAGAAAAGGAACCTCTGAAGTGAGCTTTTTATAAATCTCGAAACTTGAGAACGCTTTTTGGCAGTCTCCTCCATCTACAAGAGCACTCCTCCCACGAACAATAAAATTATTATACTACCGAGTGTCGGATGTCTCAAAAAGAGACTTCCTTAACCAATTTAATCCAAAAAGGATAATCGGAAAGACTACTCGGACTTTGAGACAAAGTAAATGTTAGAATCGCGCAGCGGAATGTTCGCGTGGTCGGACAAAAACCAAGAGGGGGGGTGAATTGGTTTCTTAATAAAAATTAGGTTTTCAAAATTTTCCCCAAATTTTACCGATTTAAAACTGTGTAAATGTAAATAGAGAAGAGTAGAGAAGATTACACAGTAGGTTTATACTGGTTCGGATCAAAAGACCCTACGTCCAGTTGCTAATCACTCAAAAGAGGATTAACGCTGTCACTAAGAACAAATTGTTACAAACAGATTACAAATGAACAGATAAAGATCAGAATACACCTCTCTTGAAATCCACAAGAGATGATGAACAGCTTTTCCCCGAGACGGCACAACACACAATCCACTAAGAACTCCACTTAGTGATTCTTATCGCTTCTAGCCCACACCAGGTTCAGAAAGCCCCCTTTCCTTGCAACAAACAGTTCTCTGGCACTCACAGCACTTAACTTTTGTATGGAAAAGGTTGTTCTTCTTTTCTGAGTGCCAAAGCAGAGTTTAAGTAGGGAAATTAGGGTTTAGGAATTGGGGATTTTGAAACTAGGGTTCTTGGTAATTGGATTTTCGAAAATAGGGTTAATTTGAAATTTAAAATCAAAAACAGACTGAAATAATCGATTAAATGGAGTTATAATCGATTAAAACAGAGCCAAAAAAACAGAACCCAAAACCTCTTTGTTTTAATCGATTATTTGAAGTTTTAATCGATTATTTGACCTAATAATCGATTATTTTGATGTGTTAATCGATTAAAACAAGTGAGTATATACTCGAAAATGGTTTTCTCACTCGTTTTAATCGATTATTTCCCTATATAATCGATTAAAGCCGAGCCTGGATGATATATTTGGGCTTTTTGAAGCTTCTAAGTTGCGGACTATGTACCGGCTATCTCAAACTCTATAATTACGTACTCAATCTAATTAAAACAGAGTTATTACACTACAAAAACAAGTCTTCAACACTCTAAGTCTTTGAGTTCTTGAATCATCATCAAAATCAACAATCTTCATGTTCATCAAGTGCAACATCAAGTCCTTGAATGTTCAACAATCTCCCCCTTTTTGATGATGATCAAATTTATCTTTTAAAGCCCTTGTAATAATCTGTTTTATCTGTCATACTAACAAACACATCAAACATACCAGATAATATTTAAATGCAATTTATAAGAGGCTTTAAATTTTTCTCCCCTATTTTGATTATAATAAAAAAGAACTCTGCAATAACAATCATAAGAGCTCCCCTCAAAATATGCATAAGTTGGAGAAGACTCCCCCTCAATCAAAGCATTTAAAAAAAAACAAATTTCATTTCATAAAGAAACGTCATTACAGACAAAGAGATATATAACATTACAATCATGTAAAAGCCTTTTATTTAAGCAGAATTTAGGCAATGTCTAATATTCCTAAGTCTCTTCTAAGATCATAGAATCTATCCTTGGGTAGAGGCTTAGTAAAAATATCTCGCTAATTGGTGTTTTGTATCCACATACTCTATTTTACAGCTTTCCTTTGCCGATATGATCTCTCAAAAAATGATGTCTTATTTCTATATGTTTAGTCCTAGAGTGCATTACTCGGATTCTTAGTTAAGTTAATTGCACTCGTATTATCACACATCAAGGGTATGTCATCTAAAAAGATATTATAATCTTCTAACCGTTGTTTCATCCACGGAATTTGAGCACAACAACTACCAACTGCAATATATTCAACTTCAGTGGTAGATAAAGCAACACATGCCTGTTTCTTAGAATGCCAAGATATTAAGGATGAACCTAACAAATGACATGTTCCACTAGTGCTTTTTCTATCAATTTTACAGCCACCATAATCAGCATCGAATATCCTATTAAACTCATACAAGCATCAGATGGATACCACAAACCAAAATCAGTAGTTCCTTTTAAATATTTTAAAATATGTTTTACCGCAATTAGATGAGATTCTTTAGGACAAGCCCGAAATCTAGCACACACATAGACGTAATGCATAATATCGTGTCTACTAGCAGTTAAGTATAATAGTGATCCTATCATACCTCTATACATAGTTTGATTAACTTCCAAACCCGATTCATCCTTGTCTAAATAGCATGAAGTTCCCATGGGTGTGTTGGCTTCTTTTGAGGTGTCCATACCAAACTTTTTGAGAATCTCCTTGCAGTATTTAGTTTGAGAGATGAAATTGCCATCTTTAAGTTGCTTGATTTGTAGTCCAAGGAAGAATGTCAATTCTCCCATCATAGACATTTCAAACTCTCCCTGCATTATCTTAGCAAATTCTACACAGAACGAATTATCAGTTGATCCAAAAATTATATCATCAACATATACCTGGACCAATAAGATATGTTCTTTAACTTTCTTTATAAACAGTGTAGAATCAATTTTTCCTCTTGAAAAATCATTTGCAGTTAGGAAACTACTTAATCTTTCATACCAAGATCTAGGAGCTTGTTTCAACCCATATAAAGCTTTCTTTAATTTGAAAATATGATTAGGATAATTAAAATCTTCAAATCCAGGGGGTTGCTCTACATACACTTCTTCTTTAATAAAACCATTTAAAAATGCACTCTTTACATCCATTTGATATAATTTAAATTTCATCATAGATGAATAAGCAAGAAGTAGGCGTATAGCCTCTAACCTGGCAACAGGAGCATAAGTTTCATCATAATCTATACCTTCCTCCTGACAATACCCTTTTGCAACAAGTCTGGCTTTATTCTTTGTTATGTTTCCATCTTCATCAAGCTTATTTCTGAATACCCATTTAGTTCCAATAACTTGATGTGACTCTTCTCTTGGGATTAATTCCCAGACTTGATTCCTTTCAAATTGGTTAAGTTCTTCTTGCATGGCTATGCACCATTGATCATCTTTAAGTGCTTCCTCAATGTTTTTAGGTTCAATCTGTGACACAAAAGCAACAGACATACAGAAATTTGTCATATTTCTAGTTCTTACCCCTTTTGAGATATCACCTATGATATTGTCCATTGAGAGTCCTCTAGGTGATTGCCATTCCTTTGCTAATTGAGGAGTTTGAGAAGGCTCATTATCTTCTAAATACAGTTCATCAAGAGCCTCCCTTATATATTCATCATCACCTGCAAGTCTTTTATTTGACTCAAGAGGATTTCCCCAAGGTCTACAATCTCATCAAAGGTAACATGAATAGATTCTTCTATATTTAAAGTTCTCCTATTAAACACTCTATATGCCTTGCTAGTTAGAGAATAACCTAGAAAAATGCCCTCATCGGCTTTTGAATCAAATTTTCCTAGATTGTCCTTTCCATTATTTAGTACAAAACATTTACAACCAAAAATTTTCAAATGTGCAACATTAGGTTTTCTACCATTAAACAATTCATATGGAGTAGATTTTATAATTGACCTAATGAGCATTCTATTTAAAACATAACATGCAGTACTAACCGCATCAGCCCAAAAATATTTAGGAACATTAGATTCATTTAACATAGTTCTTGCAAGTTCCTCTAATGACCTATTTTTCCTCTCAACTACACCATTTTGTTGGGGAGTCCTAGGAGCAGAAAAGTTATGTAATATACCATTTTCCTCACAATAATTCTCAAAC
Organism: Sphenostylis stenocarpa; assembly: GCA_963425845.1. Lineage (NCBI taxonomy): Eukaryota > Viridiplantae > Streptophyta > Magnoliopsida > Fabales > Fabaceae > Sphenostylis > Sphenostylis stenocarpa. The sequence continues at coordinate 26,160,276 of OY731408.1, forward strand.
TTTTCATTTTGAAACTCACCACCATGGTCACTTCTTAAAACTTTAATTCTTAGGTCTTTCTCATTTTGTATTTGTTTAGCAAACTTTCTAAAGACCTTAAAAGCTTCACTTTTCATAGTTAGGAAAAATGTCCAAGTGTACCTAGAGTAATCATCAACAATTACAAGTCCATAATAATTTCCACCAAAGCTTTTTATCCTAGAAGGTCCAAATAAATCTAAATGTAATAATTCTAGGGGTTTTGAAGTGGAAATCACATTCTTTGATTTAAATGATGATTTAACTTGTTTACCTTTTTGGCATGCATCACACAATCTATCTTTTTCAAATTTTAACTTAGGCAATCCAATAACTAAGTCTTTTGATATCAATTTATTCAAGTGATGCATGTTTATATGAGCCGCTCTTTTATGCCATAACCAAGGGTTTTCTTCCTTAGCAACTAAACATGTTATACTAGACTCATGTAAACAATCCAAATCAATCAAATATATATTATTATGCCTAATGCCTTTTAATTCTACTTTTTCGAATCTACTAAATGTATGGTGCAAAATTTGCTTTCAAAAGTTACCTTGAATCCTTTGTCACACAATTGGCTTATGCTAAGAAGGTTATGCTTTAGTCCATCAACAAGAAGCACATCCTTAATCTCCAATGTGTTTGCACCACCTATGTTTCCAATTCCGAGAATCTTTCCTTTGTTGTTATCCCCATAAGTCACATATCCTTGTTCTTTGGCTTTGAAACTTACAAATTTCGTTTTATCTCCAGTCATATGTTTTGAGCATCCACTATCAAGATACCACATAGACTTCTTTGATTTGGAAATTTCCTACAAAACAAGAACATAGTAAACTTAGGTCCCCATAACTTTTGGGTCCTTGGGGTTAGAGACATAACAATCTATTTAAATACTGCAAAACTTTCTCATAAAACTTTTCAAGTTATTTTAACTGATAAAAAATAAGTTTTAATCGATTAAAACGCTGTGTAGAAAATTTCTAAGTTGTTTTAATCGATTGAAACGAGATTTAATCGATTAAAAGAGTTCTGATCGGTCATAACTAAATTCTGATCGATCATAACTGATTCTGATCGGTCATAATTGGATTCTGATCGATCATCCTGACCCTTTAAGTGATTTTAATCGATTGAAACGTGTTTTAATCGATTGAAAAAGTTCTGATCGCTTATAATTAAAATCTGATCGATCACATTTGATTCTGATCGGTCATATTTGTATTCTGATCGATCATAATGAGTTCTAAATGGTTTTAATCGATTAAAAACAAGTTGTATCGATTAAAATGCTGTAAAAACACTTCTTTGAACATTCTAAGTGATTTTAATCGGTTCTTTCAAAACTATATCAGTTAAAAACATGTTTAAGAAAGCTTTTGTAAAAATACTTTGTTTTTAGTTGTTTAAAAACGATTTTAGAGGCATTTCGCAAAAATCTTTAAGTGAAGAACCTTCATGCAGCAGAAAAGATAAAATGATTTTACCTAAGCATTCTGTTTAAAACATACTAAATGATCCATTTTCTTTGAATAAATACACGATACAAATAGTTCATTTAACTATAGGAACCCAAATATATTTTCCTTTAGGAACACCAAAATGTTTGATTTTACATCTATTTGAGGTATGACCTTGTTTCATACAATAAAAACATGCTTTTGATGTAGCTATGGAATAAGATGCATTATTTACCAAACATGCTCTAGATCCTTTTTCTACCCATACTCTTTTCTTTTTAGTTTTACTCTTTTTCAAAGGAACTCTTTGATTTACATTATTTTGAGCAATTACCATTTCATGCTTCTTAAGATCATCAATTTCTTTTTCGGCTTTGTCAAGCAAATGGTTAAGAATATCTATGTCATATTCATGCTCTTTACAATTTGCACAAGCTAAGTCCTTATTCTCATCTAAGCATACAATTTTCGTATTAGCTACCTCCTTTTCTTCTAAACATGCAATTTTCAATTTTAAGGACTCATTTTCCTTTTCGGATCTTCTTAGATTTTTCTTTACAACTTTAAATTCGTTTTTCATATTCATAAATGCAGTAAATAACTCATTATAAGCATTTTGCAATTCATCATGGTCATTTTCTTCACTAGAGGATGAATCGGAATCACTAACCTCAAAATCCGAAGAAATGTTGTCATTTGCCATTAAGCAAATGTTTGCTTCTATTTCCGAGTCGCTTGATTCCGAATTTGAATCACTGTCATCCCAAGCAATATATGTTTTCTTCTTGAATTGCTTTTTCCCTTTGTTTTCATCATTTTTCTTGTTTGGGCATTCGGTCTTCATGTGCCCTGCTTCACCACAACCATAGCATTTTATTTTAACGGAAGAATTTTCTTTTACCTTTCCCTTACCTTTGAAAGGATGTCTTCCTTTTGCTTTCATGAACTTGGTGAACTTCTTTATGAAAAGACTCATCTCTTCTTCATCATTTTCGGAGTCTTCTTCTTCTTCTTTCTTATTTTTGCTTTTTGAAATCTCGGTCTTGAAAGCTAGGTTCTTCTTTTGATACCGACCCTCTTCCTCATTTAGCCTTCCAAGGTCAAGCTCATGCTCCCTTAGCTTTCCAAATAACGTCGCCATAGACATAGTGGCAAGATTTTGTGACTCTGAGATGGCCGTCACCTTAGGTTGCCATTTCCTATCCAGAGATTTCAAAATTTTAACATTTAATTCATCAACGTCAAATACTTTACCTAATCCGGTGAGATGATTCACAATATGAGTGAAACGCTTTTGAACATCGAAAATCGTTTCGCCGGGTTACATCCGGAACATCTCGTATTCTTGGATTAGGGAGTTTTTACGCGCTCTTTTGACGTTGTCAGTTCCTTCGTGGGTTACTCTAAGCATTTCCCACATTTCCTGTGCACTTTTACAAATAGAAATTCTATAGAACTCATCAAGGGTTAGAGCAGATGAAATAATATTTCTAGCCCTAACATCAAATTGTGCTTTTCGACTTTCTTCGGCAGTCCATCTATCAAAAGGTTTAAGAACGTCAACACCGTTCTCTGTAATTTTAGGAACAAATGGACCGTTTAAAATTGCGTCCCAAATGCCTCTATCAACGAGACTCTAAAAATATTTGCATACGTACCTTCCGTAAAGGATAATTTTGACCCGCAAAAAGTGGGGGTCTCGTTGATTGATGCACCTTCGGCAAAAGTTTGATTTTGTCCGGCCATTTTCGAAAATTTGAATGACTATCAAAGCAAGCTCGATACCACTTGTTAGAATCGCGCAGCGGAATGTTCGCGTGGTCTGACAAAAACCAAGAGGGGGTGAATTGGTTTCTTAATAAAAATTAGGTTTTCAAAATTTTCCCTAAATTTTACCGATTAAAAACTCGTGTAAATGTAAATAGAGAAGAGTAGAGAAGATTACACAGTAGGTTTATACTGGTTCGGATCAAAAGACCCTACGTCCAGTTGCTAATCACTCAAAAGAGGATTAACGCTCGTCACTAAGAACAAATTGTTACAAACAGATTACAAATGAACAGGATAAAGATCGAATACACCTCTCTTGAAATCCACAAGAGATGATGAACAGCTTTCCCCAGAGACGACACAACACACAATCCACTAAGAACTCCACTTAGTGATTCTTATCGCTTCTAGCCCACACTAGGTTCAGAAAGCCCCCTTTCCTTGCAACAAACAGTTCTCTGGCACTCACAGCACTCAACTTTTGTATGGAAAAGGTTGTTCTTCTTTTCTGAGTGCCAAAGCAGAGTTTAAGTAGGGAAATTAGGGTTTAGGAATTGGGGATTTCGAAACTAGGGTTCTTGGTAATTGGATTTTCGAAAATAGGGTTAATTTGAAATTTAAAATAAAAAACAGACTGAAATAATCGATTAAATGGAGTTATAATCGATTAAAACAGAGCCAAAAAAACAGAACCCAAAACCTCTTTGTTTTAATCGATTATTTGAAGTTTTAATCGATTATTTGACCTAATAATCGATTATTTTGATGTTTTAATCGATTAAAACAGTGAGTATATACTGAAAATGGTTTTCTCACTGTTTTAATCGATTATTTCCCTATATAATCGATTAAAGCCGAGCCTGGATGATATATTTGGACTTTTTGAAGCTTCTAAGTTGCAGACTATGTACCGGCTATCTCAAACTCTATAATTACAGACTCAATCTAATTAAAACAGAGTTATTACACTACAAAAACAAGTCTTCAACACTCTAAGTCTTTGAGTTCTTGAATCATCATCAAAATCAACAATCTTCATGTTCATCAAGTGCAACATCAAGTCCTTGAATGTTCAACAGTAAAAAATTCCCAAAAAAGATTCAGAGTAGGAGAGAGAAGAGAGCTTTCAACCAAAGGTGTGGAAAAATGGGAGAAATGAGCTCCTATTTATAGGCTCGCTGCTTTAGTCTGCCGGGATGACCGTCCGGATTTTGTCAGGCGGGATGGTTTCCTAGGCTACAAAAATGAGTGGGACGACCGTCTCAGGCCACCAAGGAGGTTGGGATGACCATCTGGAATCTGGGACGGTTGTCCAAGGCCACAAAGGTAGTTGGGACAACCGTCTGGAATCTGGGACGGTTGTCCCAACCTTCTAACAAAAATCCTATTTTTTTTTATTTTCTAAGAAAACCCTCCTTTTTTAAATGGAGCCTAGAAAGCACTACTAGGGGCCCAATGAAGCTTTGTTCATCTTCGAAATAGAGGATTTCTGTAACATCCTAATTCTCATTACCTCCGATTTGTTAAATTTTTACAAAATCTTTGTCAAAATTTTAATAATTAAATTATTAGGAATTGGGTAAAGCAATTGTAGAGTTTTATGTTTATTAGATTATTTATGATTTTCTAAAAGTACGAGAAGTAATTAAATTAAGAATTTAATAATATTGTAGAGATGAGGAGTGGATCATTTGGTTAGACCCTTGTCATAAGATTTGAGGGTCATGAGTTCAATTCTTGTATGTGCATTAGAACAATTATAATTTTTTATTATTTTATAATTGTTAGAAAATACTCATGTGTGTGCCCGAATGTTGAGTATGCTTAGGGACTTAACAAATTTTAATTGTCACATTTAGAAATTATTGTTTTCTTGTATGCATTGAGTGTGCGTACATTAAAATTTTATTATGTGTATGAGTTGACAAGAAACATATGATGGTTGATATGGTTTGGAGTAATCCTTGAATCTTAAAGGTTGTGGGTTCAAATCTTGATTAGAGTAAAAAGGAGAAAATAATGGATAAATTTTTGTAATATAATTTTCTATTTTTCTCCTCACTTGGCTGAGTTTGAATGGGTATATGAAGAGTATTATTGTAGGTTTTACACCTAGAATACTACAAAAATGCTTAAAATTGAGGATTAGAAGTGGTTAAGCTAAAAACTTTAAGAATCCTAATTCGTAGGTACTGTTCATTGAATTTCGGAGACTTGTGTGAACAGAATTAAAAATTAGTATCTTCATGAAAGTTGTAGCTCTTTAATTTGTCGAAATTTATAAATTGGTTTCACATTAAACGGATATTTGTAGCTCAAGGTATGCCATTTTACTGTCAAATGTTCTAGCTGTGACGTTAAGAGGTAGCCCTGTTTCAACAGCCTCGGTTTTTGAATTACTGAGATTGATATGTGTGAAATTAGGACTTGATTCCTTCATAAAAGTTTTAGGAAATTACATTCCCGAAATTTATAAATTTGTTTCATGTTAATATCTTATGTGTAGCATGAGTTATAATCTAATTACCAATGCATGTTCAGAGTGTTATTGTAGTTGAGCCTAGTTGGAAACAACCACTGAAAAACTACATCTATTTTATAGGATATTTGAATTTATTTCCTTCATCAATATTGTAGGTAATTAAGTTATTGAAATTTTGGCTCAAATCTCATGCCAAAACAGCATATATAACTCTAGAAAATTTCGAAATACTGAACCTTGTCCATGTTTGCTATTAGGATTCTTCCTACTCTAAGTGCATACAAAATAGGATAATTTTCTAAGATAATTGTAAGTTGAATGTGAGCTTAAAATATTATTAGAAATGGATTAACAACACAAAGTGAATTTAAATTCTCATGAAATAGAAACATAGAAATATAAAATTCTAACTAGTATTTTATTACGTATATAGATTTTGCTTTGAAACACAACATCAAGCTTTGAAAGGAATAAGTGTGGACGTATCGGGTAAGGATTACATGAGAAAATGGTAAGGATTACATCATAAACTTGTTTGATCTTATTTGTTGAATTTATCTAAATTTGTTATGATTGATCATTTTGATTTCATTATACGCTTGGTTGTGAAAGTGGTTATGAATTGTTTACGTGGTGTAAAATATATGTTTGGTACTCTATTATGATATGTATTGTCTTTGAGTGAGCATTTATATGCATAGTGGTTTTTCATGAGAAAATTTATTAAAAAATTAAATTGAAAGAATTGGATGATGGGTTGTGAACCCCTTTTTGAACTGTATTGGAAGTTTTCTGCTTGTAACAGGTGATTGAAAATTTTTGGGAAGTCCGTATTACAGGGGAAACTCTGTCAAAATTTTTGGAAAAATGTGAATTTCTAAGAAAAACCACTTAGGGACTCATACATTACACATCTGAAAATGGTGATTTGTGAAATCTGGGAAATCAGAGATTATGGACTCTGAGAATACGATAGGGAGGTCATGAGGGAGGACTTGAAGATAGGAAGGGTAGTGGTTGGTGGCCCCAAAAGACCCAGGCTTGCTACCTGTTGTCGGGGATCCCACTGTACAAACTCTCTTGTACCCGACTGTACTCTTACTGTATATCAATGGTCAGTGAGCTACTGATTTATATTTGAGCATGGGTCTCAACAATCCCGTGGGTGGATTTTCCATGCCTAGTAGTGTCAACTCCTCGCTACCCCAGTACTGATTTGAGAAATGATTCGGGCCCGCATGCATAAACATTTTAGAAAACATATTAGGATCATGCATCATTATCATCAATCATTTGGAATTTGATTGACTTGTGAATGTTTATAATGTTGATTTTAAAATGATGTATGAACTGTTGTTCACCCTCTTGTCTTTCTGTTTTCTTTATTTCCTTTGTACTTGCGGTACTCGTTGGACCTGATCGGTCATTGTTTGAAGAGAGGGGAGATGGCACAGATTCCACACCCAATGATTATGACACTCATACTCAGTAGTTGGGAGCCACAATAATGACAACATGTATTGGGATAAACATATCCAAACTTTTATAGACAGTCTTTTGTAGTATATAGACCTACACAGTACTAGGTAGTAGTCACTCTTTTGTGTAGTTAGCTATTCTGTAGGAAGTATTCCCAATGTTGCACTTAATATTTTGAAGGACTGTACTAGTATTTTATCTATATGTAATTATGAATGTTTACTTTTAGTACTTTTTAAAATGATGAAATGCAGGAATGGGTTATTGAAAATTTATATATTAATATTATGTACAAGGGAAAGATTATTATTGATTTAAAAAAAAATTCTGCTAAAAATTATTAATTCTTCTGATTGAGGGTTTATATGGTAGGGTGTTACAATAGTGGTATCAGAGCAGTTTGACCCTTTAGGCCTGGGGAAAGGTCTACTTAGGCTTTTGTGCACTCTTTGTGGGGAATTATGTGTAGGAAATTACCATGATTTAATATCAATGATGATTTCCTAATAACTTAGTTGAATTTGATTCGATTATCAGGAATCAATGGCTAGACAAGGTGCTGGATTAGCTAATTCAGTGGAGAGACTAATTGCTGCAATGGAGCAGGATCGACAAGCTCGAGTGCAATAGGATCGTGTTCCTCGAGGTGATGATGCTTTGACGATATTGAACTTATTTGAGAAGAGGAACCCTCCTCGATTTAAGGGAGGATATGATCCTGAAGGTGCACAAGTGTGGCTCAGAGAAATGGAGAAGATTTTTCGTGCCCTACGATGCACAGAGAATGATAAGGTGGTGTTTGCTGCTTATGCATTAATAGAAGATGTTGAATATTGGTGGGACGGACTGAGACAAAGATTGGAGGGGGAAGGTATAATGATTACATGGCCTTTGTTTCAAGTGAGATTTTTGGAGAAGTACTTTCCACAAGATGTTCGAGAGAAGAAAGAGATGGAGTTCTTGGCACTGACACAAGGATCCATGAATGTAGGAGAGTACGAGACAAAGTTTGAAGAACTTTCACGATATCATCCCCACTACCACAATGCCATCAACGAGAGGTCAAGGTGTGTGAAGTTTGTCAATGGACTTCGCCCTGAGATTAAGGAAGCCATAAGAATGCAGGAAATTCAAGAGTTTCCTACATTGGTGAACAGATGCAGGATTTTTGAAGAAGATCATAAAGCAAGCATTGCTAAGTTTCGAGAACACCGTTCTGAGTCTTCAGGAACGAAGAAATATGGGCCTCAACGCAATCAAAGGAGAGGATTTGGAAGAGGACAATCCTATCAGAGACAACAACGTCAAAGGGGACCCACAATTGAGTTTTCTCAGAACCGTGGTAATAGTGAAAACTATATGTCAGCCTCACCAAGAGGAAAATGCTTTGTTTGTGGAGGAGAACACTACAAAAAAGATTGCCCGGTAAAACTGTTAATATGCTTTAGTTGTAACAAGTCCGACATATGTCGCGTGATTGCCTGATGATTAAGAAGGAAGGAGATGGAGGCAATGGAAATTATCACAACCGAAATCCTGGTGAAGGGGTAGCTAGCAGGCCAAAAGCTAAGGGTAAAATTTTTGCAATGAGCGGAGAAAAAGTATCTAACTCTGACATGATGATTGGAGGTACATGTATTATCCGAGATACTCCTTTATTTGTGATGTTTGATTCAGGCGCATCACATTCATTTATTTCTTATAGTTGTGTGGAACATTTAGATTTTCCTACTATAGCATTGCCATTTGATTTGTCGGTGCATACCCCGGGTAATGATCCTATTATCACTGCAAAAGCATGTTGGGAGTGTCCCATTAGTATAAATGGTAGAAATTTTATAGTGAATCTCTTCTATCTTCCTTTAAAAGGACTGGAGGTTATTTTGGGATTGGACTGGTTATCTGACAACCATGTCATTATAGACTGTTGTAAAAAGATTATTGTGTTTAAAGATTTTGAGCAAAATAATTCTGAGAAGTCAAAGATTCAAAGTGCCAATTATGAAGATGTTTTCTTGAAGGAAGTTCAGGGATTTGTAATGTCTTTATTGGTAGAAGGAAAGGAAGAAAAGTTGGTTGATGTGCCAATAGTGAGAGAATATCCTGAAGTTTTTCCTGATGATATTCTAGGATTACCCCCAGAATGAGAATTAAAATTCAGTATTGATTCGGTACCAGAAGCAGGACCTATTTCCATAGCCCCATATAGAATGTCTCCATTGGAACTATCTGAACTTAAAAAGCAATTAGAAGAACTCTTGGAGAAACAATTTGTTAGGCCGAGTGTGTCACCATGGGGAGTACCAGTACTTTTGGTGAAAAAGAAGGATGGGAGTATGCGGCTATGTGTTGACTACAGACAACTAAATAAGGTGACGATAAAGAATAAATACCCATTACCAAGAATAGATGATTTGATGGATCAACTATGCGAGGCAAAAATATTTTCAAAGATTGATTTAAGATCGGGGTATCATCATATTAGAGTACGATATGAGGATATACCAAAGACTGCTTTTAAAACATGCTACGGACACTACAAGTATTTGGTTATGTCTTTTGGAGTGACAAATGCTCCAGCTGTGTTCATGGACTATATGAATCAGATTTTTCACCCTTTTCTGGATAAGTTTGTAGTTGTATTCATTGATGACATCCTTATATACTCAAAGAGCAAGGAGGAGCATGTTGAACACTTAAGAACTGTGCTGCAAATCTTGAGGCAAAAACAATTGTATGCAAAATTATCCAAGTGTGAGTTCTGGCTAAATGAAGTGAATTTTCTTGGACATGTCATTAATGAAGAAGGGATAGTTGTTGATTCAGCTAAGGTTGAGGCGGTCTTGAAGTGAGAACAACTAAGAACGGTCACTGAAATAAGGAGTTTTCTAGGATTAGCAGGATACTATCGACGGTTTATTGAAGGTTTTTCTTGATTGGCTTACCCATTAACCAAGTTGACACGAAAGGGAAAATCTTTTGTATGGACCCCACAATGTGAGACTAGCTTTCAAGAATTGAAAAATCGTCTTACTTCCTCACCGGTGTTAATTTTACCAGAACCTAACAAGAACTTTGAAGTGTATTGTGATGCATCTAAATTGGGATTGGGTTGTGTGTTAATGCAAGATAGAAAGGCAGTGGCGTATGCTTCTCGACAACTGCGACCACATGAGATAAATTATCCCACCCATGATTTAGAATTAGCTGCAGTAGTATTTGCTCTGAAGATTTGGAGACACTATTTATATGGAGCAAAATTCATAGTGTATAATGATCATAAGAGTCTGAAATATCTCTTTGATCAAAAGGAATTGAATATGCATCAAACACGGTGGATGGAATTTTTGAAAGACTATGAGTTTGAATTGTAGTATCATCCTGGAAAAGGGAATGTAGTTGCGGATGCACTTAGTAGAAAATCTTTACATGCAGCATTTATGATGATAAGAGAAATGGAATGGATCGAAGAATTCCAAAGTCTAAATTTAGCAATTGAGTTTAGTTACAAAAGTGTTACGTGTGGTACTCTCACTATCACTAGTGATTTTCTACAACAAGTACAAGAAGTTCAATTAGAGGATATTTTTCTCTGTGAAAAGAAGGAATTAGTTAAACAAGGGAAAGAAATAGAATTTGTGGAAGGGACAGATGGAATCTTACGTTTCAAAGGACGAATTTGTATCCCTTCTTGTCAAGAATTGTGAAAGACCATTTTGGAGGAATCACATAAGAGTAACATGAGTATTCATCCTGGAACAACAAAGATGTATCAAGATTTGAAGAAAATATTTTGGTGGGCTGGGATGAAAAAGGAAGTGGCAGAGTATGTTACAGCTTGCTTGGTGTGTCAAAAAGCCAAAGTAGAACATCAAAGACCATCAGGGATGTTACAATCATTAGATGTGCCAGAATGGAAATGGGATAGCATAGCTATGGATTTTGTAACTTCATTACCTCGAACACCAACTGGTCACGATTCTGTGTGGGTAATAGTTGACAGATTGACGAAATCTACTCATTTTATTCCCATCAACATTCGTTATTCCTTGGAGAAGCTGACTCAATTATACATTAAGGAAGTGGTAAGATTGCATGGCATACCTGCTAGTATTGTGTCAAATAGAGACCCTCGTTTAACCTCAAGGTTCTGGACAAGTTTACATCAAGCTCTTGGGACAAAGCTTCGGCTAAGTTCTTCTTATCATCCTCAGACTGATGGACAATCAGAACGAACCATTCAATCTTTGGAGGACCTACTACGAGCTTGTGTGTTGGATCACAAAGGAAGTTGGGATAAGTTCTTACCACTGATTGAATTTACATACAACAATAGTTTTCACGCTAGCATTGGGATGGCCCCGTTTGAAGCTCTTTATGGAAGGAAATGTTGAACACCATTATGTTGGTTCGAGACAGGTGCAAACTTACTTCTAGGTCCAGAATTGGTGCAACAGACCACAGAGAAGATTAAATTAGTTCAAGAGAAGATGAGAGCAACTCAAAGTCGACAAAAAAGTTACTATGACAAAAGGAGAAAACCTCTAGAGTTTCAAGAAGGAGATCATGTATTCTTGCGAGTCACACCTACAACTGGGGTTGGACGAGCAATGAAGTCAAGGAAACTCACGCCTAAGTTTATTGGCCCGTACCAAATAATGAAGAGGATTAGTCCAATATCTAATCAAGTAGCTCTACCTCCTTTTCTGTCTAACATCCACAATGTTTTTCATGTGTCACAATTACGAAAATATATTTCAGACCCTTCTCATATACTTGAACCAGACATTATTCAAATTAGAGACAATCTTACTTATGAAACACCGCCTATCCAAATTGTTGATCGAAGGATTAAGCAACTCCGTGGAAAAGAAATAGCTTTGGTTAAAGTTATTTGGAGTGGAGCAGATGATGGAGATGTTACTTGGGAGTTAGAGGAAAAGATGAGGGAATCTTATCCTCAATTATTCCTTTTAGGTATGCAAATTTCGAGGACGAAATTTATTTAAGGGGGGGAGAGTTGTAACATCCTAATTCTCAGTACCTCTGATTTATTAAATTTTGACAAAATCTTTGTCAAAATTTTAATAATTCAATTATTAGGAATTGAGTAAAGCGACTGTAGAGTTTTATGTTTATTAGATTATTTATGATTTTCTAAAGTTTTTAGAAAATACTAAAAATTGACCTGTTTTGCGGGCAACTGGGCGCCAGATAGTAATTATATGTTTTAAGGTAGAAATTGAAAGTAAGAGAAGTAATTAAATTAAGAATTTAATAATATTGTAGAGATGAGGAGTGGATCATTTGGTTAGACCCTTGTCATAAGATTTGAGGGTCATGAGTTCGATTCTTGTATGTGTATTAGAATAATTATAATTTTCTATTATTTTATAATTGTTAGAAAATACGCATGTGTGTGCCTGAACATTGAGTATGCTTAGGGACTTAACAAATTTTAATTGTCACATTTAGAAATTATTGTTTTCCTGTATGCATTGAGTGTGGGTACATTAAAAGTTTATTATGTTTATGAGTTGACAAGAAACATATGATGATTGATATGGTTTGGAGTAATCCTTGAATCTTAAGGGTTGTGGGTTCAAATCTTGACTAAAGTAAAAACGAGAAAATAATGGATAAATTTTTGTAATATAATCCGCTGAGCGGATTGTAGATCGAAATCTCTCTATTACTTGCTGCCTATAATCCGCTGGGCGCACGGGAATCTGCTGAGCGGATTGTGGTTTGAGAACTCTGTATTACATGCGGCCTCTAATCTGTTGGGCGCATCATAAATCCGAATTTTAGAAAGGAGTGCTGAGCGGATTGTGGTTTGAAAACTCTGTATTACATGCGGCCTCTAATCTGCTGGGCGCATCATAAATCCGCTGAGCGGAAATTTAGGTGAAGAAATTTGACTTTTAAAAAGGAGTGTCCTTCTCTCTGCAGCCGTAGTTTCCTCATTTCTCTCTTTCTCTCAAAACTTTCCTTACCTTCAAGCTTGATTTTGAGGGAGAAATCTTGTTTTTCTTGAAGAGCTCCAAGAGGTAAGTTTGTTTCTCTCAATCTCCTCTACATTTCTACCGTTTTATTTTTCAAAACGGTGTATTTTCTATTTTTCTCCTCACTTGGCTGAGTTTGAATGGGTGTATGAACAGTGTTATTGTAGGTTTTACACCTAGAATACTAGGATAATGCTTAAAATTGAGGATTAGAAGTGGTTAAGCTAAAAACTTTAAGAACCCTAATTCGTAGGTACTGTTCATTGAATTTCGGAGACTTGTGTGAACAAAAATAAAAATTAGTATCTTCATAAAAGTTGTAGCTCTTTAAGTTGTCAAAATTTAGAAACTGGTTTCACATTAAATAGATATTTGTAGCTCAAGTTATGCCATTTTACTGTCAAATGTTCTAGTTGTGATGTTAAGAGGTAGCCCTGTTTCTACAGCCTCGGTTTTTGAATTACTGAGATTGGTATGTGTGAAATTAGGACTTGATTCCTTCATAAAAGTAGTAGGAAATTACATTCCCGAAATTTATAAATTTGTTTCATGTTAATAGCTTATGTGTAGCATGAGTTATAATCCAATTACCAAGGCATGTTCATAGTGTTATTGTAGTTGAGCCTAGTTGGAAACAACCACTGAAAATTGCATCTATTCTATAGGATATTTGAATTTATTTCCTTCATCAATATTGTAGGTAATTAAGTTATTGAAATTTTGGCTTAAATCTCATGCCAAAACAGCTTATATAACTCTAGAAAATTTCGAAATACTGAACCTTGTCCATGTTTGCTATTAGGATTCTTCCTACTCTAAGTGCATACAAAATAGGATAATTTTCTAATATGATTGTAAGTTGAATGTGAGCTTAAAATATTATTAGAAATGGATTAACAACACAAAGTGAATTTAAATTCTCATGAGATAGAAACATAAAAATATAAAATTCTAACTAGTATTTTATTACGTATATAAATTTTGCTTAAATACAACATCAAGCTTTAAAAGAAATAAGTGTGGACGTATCAGGTAAGGGGTGGGCTATATAGTAAGGATTACATCATAAACTTGTTTGACCTTATTTGTTGAATTTGTCTAAATTTGTTATGATTGATAATTTTGATTTCATTATACGCTTGGTTGTGAAAGTGATTATGAATTGTTTACGTGTATGATGGTGTAAAATACATGTTTGGTACTCTATTATGATATGTATTGTCTTTGAGTGAGCATATATATGCATAGTGGTATTTTATGAGAAAATTTATTAAAAAATTAAGTTCAAAGAATTGGATGATGGGTTGTAAACCCTTTTTGAATTGTATTGGAAGTTTTCTGCTTGTAACAGGTGATTGAAAAATTTTGGGAAGTCTGTATTACAGGGGAAACTCTGTCAAAGTTTTTGGAAAAATATGAATTTCTAAGAAAAACCACTTAGGGACTCATACATTACTCATCTGAAAATGGTGATTTGTGAAATCTGGGAAATCAGAGATTATGGACTCTGAGAATACGATAGGGAGGTCATGAGGGAGGACTTGAGGATAGGAAGGGTAGTGGTTGGTGGCCCCAAAAGACCCAGGCTTGCTACCTGTTGTCGGGGATCCCACTGTACAAACTCTCCTGTACCCGACTGTACTCTTACTGTATATCAATGGTCAGTGAGCTACTGGTTTATATTTGAGCATGGGTCTCAACAATCCCGTGGGTGGATTTTCCATGCCTAGTAGTGTCAACTCCTCGCTACCCCAGTACTGATTTGAGAAATGATTCGGGCCCGCATGCATAAACATTTTAGAAAACATATTAGGATCATGCATCATTATCATCAATCATTTGGAATTTGATTGACTTGTGAATGTTTATAATGTTGATTTTAAAATGATGTATGAACTGTTGTTCACCCTCTTGTCTTTCTGTTTTCTTTATTTCCTTTGTACTTGCGGTACTCGTTGGACCTGATCGGTCATTGTTTGAAGAGAGGGGAGATGGCACAGATTCCACACCCAATGATTATGACACTCATACTCAGTAGCTGGGAGCCACAATAATGACAACATGTATTGGGATAAACATATCCAAACTTTTATAGACAGTCTTTTGTAGTGTATAGACCTACACAGTACTAGGTAGTAGTCACTCTTTTGTGTAGTTAGTTATTCTGTAGGAAGTATTCCCAATGTTGCACTTAATATTTTGAAGGACTGTACTAGTACTTTATCTATATGTAATTATGAATGTTTACTTTTAGTACTTTTTAAAATGATGTAATGCAGGAATGGGTTATTTAAAATTTATATATTAATATTATGTACGAGGGAAAGATTATTATTGATTTTAAAAAAAAAATTCTGCTAAAAATTATTAATTCTTCTGATTGAGGGTTTATAAGGTAGGGTGTTACAATTTCTGAATTTTATGTATGGCCGGACAAGATTTTGGGTCTACAGTGATGTTATTAAGGGCTATACAATCGGAACACATGTGTTAAGTCTCATCCTTTTTAGGGACCAAAATTATTGTGACAGCATAAGGACTCATGTTATCTCTTACCCAACCTTTGCTAATGAGTTCATCCACTTGTCTTTGAATCTCTTTGGTTTTTTGTATATTGTTTCTATAGATTGGTCTATTGGGCAATGAAGCTCTCGGAATGAGATCAATTTGATGCTTAATTCCCCTCAAAGGTGGTAGTCCGCTTGGCACACTTGTTGGAAACATATCTTGAAAGTCTTGCAAAAGAGATTTAACACTAGAAGACAATTCAAAATCATCAAATGTATTAGTAGTCAAAATCCCAATTTTGTAAATCAAGACATATAGGGGTTGTTTAGCAAGAAGCAACCTCTTGACCTTACTTTTTGTGACTAAGTAGCTTCCCCTCACTTCAATTATTTCACTCTTCTTTTGACCACTCTTTTTCCTCTCAAGTGTTTCACTAACACTTTCTTTTTCTCTCTTCTCTTGAAGAAGTTTTTCTCTCATTTTTTTTATCTTCACACATTTCTTGTGGAGTCAAATATTTGAGCACAATATTCTTGTCTTGGTGCATGAAAGAGACTTTGTTGGTGAACCTGTTATGATTGACTCTTTTATTAAATTGTCATGGTCTCCTTGAAAGTAAGTGGCTGACCTCTATAGAAACAACATCACAAAACACCTTATCATTGTATTTTCCAATGAAAATGTCCACTTCAACTTGCTGCCTCACTTGCACCTCTCCATCCCTACTAAGCCATTGAAGTTTATAAGACCTAGGATGTGGTTTATGACACGAATCTAGCACTAGCCATATTGGTGCAACTACCTCCATCTATGACTATCATGCACACCTTGCCATTGATTAAACATCTAGTGTGGAAGATATTTTCTCTCTAGATTTCTTCCATAGGCTTCAATTGGCTACTAATTAATCATCTAATCATCAATAAATCTCCCTTTGGAATCTCCTCCTCGTCAAAGTCCTCACTCTCCTCTCCCTTTTCAACCTCAGATTCAGGTATATATATGTATATTCTCCCTCTCTAAGAACCATGGACCCTTTATTAGAGCACTCATAAGTGTAGTGTCCTAGTCCTTGACACTTGAAACACTTCACATCTCTACTTCTTTTAGAGGGTTGTTCTTGAGACTTTGAAGGAGTATTCTGAAGGAATAGGTGTGGAATTACTAGAAGTAGCAGCCCCATATTTCTTGCCTCTGTCCATCCAACTTGAAGATCCAAAGTTGATAAAACTCTTCTTGATCACTCCTTTTCTTTTGAGTTGCTGCTCCATTCGAATTACTTTATGAAGAAAATCCTCCATCTCAACAAACTCCTGCAACTTAACAATATCACATATATCATTATTCAAACCACCAATAAATCGGGTCATAGTTATATCTTCAACTTATTCAATTTTTGCTTAAATCATGAGTACATCCATTTCCTTGAAATACTCCTCAATCCCCTTATTGCCTTAAGTTTTTGGAGTTTGAATTTAAAGTCCCTTGAGTAACTAGCCGGCACATACCGCTTCCTCATGATCATTTTCAACTCAGTGCATGTATCAACCATTGACTCCTCATCTCTAGCTCTCTCCTTTTGTAGCTTGTTCCACCAAGCAAAAACATAGTCAGAAAATTTTGTGGCTACAAATCTCACCATTTGGGTCTCCTCATAATTGTTGCATGAGAAAACATGTTCTATTTTTGTCTCTCACTCCAAGTATGCCTCTGGATCACTTTTTCCTTTGAATGAAGGAATTTTAAGCTTATCTCCTTCAAGCCTACTTGGTCTTGCTACTCCATCATTCCTTCTCCTATTTCTCCTTTCTTCTTCATCTTCGGGACTCAGGACCTCTATTCTCCAATCGATCTAATCTTTCATTGAGCTCATTGTTATATCATATCATTAATCATTCCAAATATTGTGTCAATACCCTCATTTGGACTGGACTAAGTTTTTCTCCTTGATTGTAATTTTTCTCCTCTACCATCACAACAAATAAATCAAAAATAACAATGTTGGTATCGTGTAGCGGAATGTTTGCGTTAAGACAAAAACCAAGAGGGGGGTGAATTGATTTCTTATAAGAATTATCTCTTTTAAAAAAAATTCGCAAGATTTTACCGATTAAAAGAGTACTTGAAAAGTAAAGAGATAAGAGAAGAAGATTACACAAGTATTTTATACTGGTTCGGATCAAAAGACCCTACGTCCAGTTGTTAATCACTTTAAAAGAAGATTAACACAGTCACTAAAATAACAGGTCAAACAGATAAACAAATTACAAGCAGAAAATATTAGAAAACACCTCTCTTGAGTCACAAGAGATGAACACCTCCTTTGAAGCCACAAAGGATGAAGACAACTTTCCTAGAGACGGCACAACACTCAATCCACTGAGAATTTCACTCAATGATTCTTATCGCTTCTAGCCCACACTAGGTTTTCAAAGCCCCTTTTTGCTCACACTCAAAGTTCTCTCAGCAATCACAGCTCTGAACTTCTGAGTATCAAAAAGGTTGTTTTACAGAGAGCATGAGAGACCTTTAAATAGAGTTTTAGGGTTTCCGATTTTAGGGTTTTTGAAAATTAGGTCTGAAATTCGAAATTCAATTTCATAATTAACATAGATAATCGATTATCATTAGTGATAATCGATTATTCCAGAGACAATATAAGAAAATCAAGTTTGTTCAGGATAATCGCTTATCCTAAGTGATAATCAATTATTTCAGAGCCAATTTCGAATTTAAATCCATAACAGTCATAGATAATCTATTATCCTGAGTGATAATCGATTATTTCAGAGCCACTTTTAGAAAAATTAAGTTTATCCAAGATAATTGATTATCCTAAATGATAATCGATTATTCTAGTGCAACCTTGATAAGAATAAAACTTTTGTCGACAGACTAAGTGCTGGCTATCATGGACTCTATTTTTACAAACTCAAAATGACAGAACAGAATTATTACAATCAATTTTAAGTGTATATAAGTCTTCTAATCTTGAAGTCATTTGTTCTTGAATCATCATCAAAATCTTTAGTCATCATATCCTTGCATTTTCAACAAACAATAAAAAAAAATTGTAACCTCACCACACTCAAGTGTATCACACAATTATGACTTTTCCTCTAATAAAAACACTATTGTCTTTTACCAATCAAATTCTCCTTAGGTTCTTGGGTAATTTAAGATATTATGGTCACAACAAAGGATAATCCTCCAATATGTGTGCACCGTAAGGCTAGGTAGACAAAAAAGGCTAACAAATCACAAAAGTAAATCGGTAAAAGAAAAATTGGTAAACAAGAGAATTAGCAACAATCCATCAATATCACCAATATATTACCTTATAACATTGTTCAAAAGCATGAACCATTTGGGCCAATTTTTTTTATCATTTTCAACACAATTATAAAATGCTGCAATGTTTGTTTTCTTAATTCTCACAGGGGTTTCATTTTCTTCTTTTTTTTTTTTTGCAATGATTCAACACAATCACAAATAATATGAACAAAATAAAGTAATCACTTGGTAAAATAAAAAAGAATAAAGGAAAACCAATTTGACGTTTAAATCCTTACACTAGAGCTCTGATACTAAATGATATGAACCTCATTTGTACAAAGGCTGACTTAGGATCTTTAGGGTTAGAATATTGTAGGAAATTAGTGAGAAGGTAGATTAGAAAGTGGTGAAAGTTTCAAGGTTTGGCAGAATTTTAGAAACCTCAATATCCCGAACTATAAAACTTTGATTGAGGTGATTCAAAAACGAGGTGAAAGTTCTCGTTCTGAATTTCAATTTAGGCTAAAAAAACACTTAATTTGGATTAGTAGAATAAAAGTTATGACCACAAAATAAATCTGGACAAAATTGAGTTTTCTGAGTTTTGGTAAAAAAAGGATAAGAGGTGAATGTGAAAGGTCGAAGGAAATAACCACTCTTCCAAAAGGAGGCAACTCACAAAGAAAGTGAAAGTCCTTTGATATAGCCAAAGGTTCTTGAATCACTCAAGAATTTAGGAGAATCACCCTCACCAAGATAAAATAAAACTAAACTCTAATATTTCTAAATAAAACTCAACTTGTATTTTTGATAAAAATGGTTCAGCTTATATAGAAGTTTTTTCATTAGAGTTACAAAGATTCAATAAAGGAAAATAAATGCTAATAATGATCCATTAATCTAGGAATTAAAAACTACTCAATGGAGACAAATAAATGATAATAATAATCTATTAATCTAAGAATTTAAAACTAGTTAATAGAGACAAATAAATACTAATAATGATCTATTAACCTAGGAATTAAAAACTACTTAATGGTTGATTATAACTGAAATTGTGACAACCAAAAGTCACCCAAAAGTAATCAGTTATGCACCTTCTTGGTCTCCCAAAGACTGATGCCTAAGTTTCCAATTGGGCCTTAGTTACAACTTAAAACAAAACCAAACTAAAATTCATTAATTGATTAACTCAAATCATAATTTGTTCAGCCAATTTTATAAAGAATTTGGTCATTGTTTAAACAAACTTAAAGACAGAAACAAAGTGACGCATTAGTCCTCCTCCATTTGGGTCATGATGCAATTCATAATTTTGACCTTTTCTCCTTAAAGTTTGAGCTTGTATTCAAATAATATGAACAACACTTGTTGAAGAGCTTCCTTTGCTCTAGCCCTTGTCATAGGTCCTCCAAGTTCTTCAAATGGATCATTGTCCTTACTCATGAGGCATGGAAATAATTGACAAATTCAACTTTAATGTCACATTGTTCACTATAGGTTGGTAACAGGATGGCCACCCAGTTCCACTATTGAACTTAGTAGATGATCTATAAACGACAAAGTGATTTAGATCAAGATGATTAAAGTCAATTTAAGAAAAAGGCATTAGGATGTATGTATGAATATAAAAACACTCAAATAAAGGTGTGTAACAACATATGCAATGGTAAATCCCTGGGGTTTAATTATTCCAGTACTTCCTAAAATGAATTAAAAGAAAAACTCTAGCTATACATTGGAGTACAATCTATCTAGCTATAATGATTTGTGTAGTTTACAAAATTGGTTGGTGGAGACTTCACACATACCTAAAAGAATATGCATGTAGATGTCTTCATAAAGTTTGTCGTGTAAGAACGCGTTGTTGGCATCTAACTACATAAGGTGATAGTTAGTTACAACACTATCTAGACAATCAAGTTCTTCAACTAGGAATATTAGGGAAAACAAAACAGGTCAGTCTATTTTGTTTTGACCCGCCTCTCCTCTAACCCGCAAAAAACGTGACAAGACAGGACATGCTTACACTGTTATAGTTACAATGGGTTGTAGACCCCAGCTCACCCTGCAAAAGGATAGGCTGACGGGCCACGAACAAGCCCGACATTTTTATGTATATATTTTTTTAAAATATGTTTTTAATTATATAAATAATTTTTATGTTTTTATTTATTAATTAATATTTTTATTAGATAAATTGAAAAAAATTAATAGATTCATGTGTTAAAATAACTAATTATAATTAATAATTTAAATGTAATTGATTAATTTTTATAATTTAATTTATTATACTATAATATATTTATATATTTTAATAACATAACAAAAAAAGTATAATATTTTTAATTATAATTCTTTTTATTTTAATTTTAATATATAAATATTTGTTTAAAGTAGATGAATAGACTTGTCGAAACCAGAGTCACGACGGGGTAACAAAAAAAGGTAGGGTTTGAAAAATGAAAAGACGAGTCACCAACATAGTTTATTGAGGAAAACTATGGAAAATCTGAAAGAGAATGACCTTTGAAATCAGATTTGGGTTCAAGAGTCGGTTACGCGCAGGGGAAGACATTAGTACCCTACAACGTTCGTCCTAAGACGGTTACCCTTAGTTGAATATGCAAAATAAAAATGTCATTAAAAATATTTATTTCCCGTAAAATCAGAAAAAACACAAAGAAAGAAAAAAAAGGAGCAAAGAGAAGGAAACATTTTTCAAAAATTTTTATTTTGGTCCGACAATGATTGACCTTGCTCCTGTGTATTCTCATTCAAAATGAGAAATCAGGGTTATGTAGTTCTTTGTAGAAAAAGTCTATGTGGTTGATTAACGTTTGGAAAATTTTAATATTTTTGAAGGAGATTTGTATTTTTTTTTTCTTTTAAAAGAGAGTTACAAAGTGTAAGATTATACAGATGATCATACTGAATACACTTGCAAAACAAATATGGAAGAGGCATAAGACGGTGTAGGTGATCTTGCTTATTCCCAAATAATTTATTTTGAGGAGACACGTGATGATGCGTGCAGTCATACCGATGCTTCAAAAGTTTATTTTTAAAAGGAGAGGACAAGTCTTCTACATCTTCTATATATATATATATATATATATATATATATATATATATATATATATATATATATATATATATATATATTTCCTCTCTCATTCATTCACTCACCTAGGGATTCTCTCATTCCTTACTCCTCTCTCATATATATATATATATATATATATATATATATATATATATATATATATATATATATATATATGTATATATCCTCTCTCATTCCTTACTCCTCTTTTTAACATTCCACCTGCTGGGATTCTCTCAATGTGTTAGGTTCTTGGATTGTGTCCTTGTGTGCCTTTGATTGTGCCCTTGTGGTTGGACTGTGGTCTTGATCAAGCGTTTCCTACAAAAGACAAGAAGAAGATTTTAATAAGAGAGATTCCAAAGGATGGATGTTATTGGAAAAGCTTCCTCCTCTTCTATTCTCCTAGTCATGTGTCTTATTTGAGACCCAATGAATTAAGTCTAGATAGTTCTCTAGGCCTTTTAACTGAGGCCCAATCCATCAATGAAGTTACATGATTTATGGCTCCAAAGTCAATAATCCAAAATCTTGTATCATGTGTATGCAATTTGGACATATTAGAAATTGAACAAAAATTACCTTTATTTTTACCCAAGGGAGTTATATTCTATGAGGAAACAAAATTTGTATTGCTTGAATGATTATTTTGAGCTACGTATGAATCATTTTCAATGTTATATTGTTATATTAGAGTCATGAGAGCTTGATTTTGTTGTTGGGATAATCTAACATCTTCATTTTCGGATGAATCATCATGGCTCTAATCATTTGAATTTCCTTTATGAATATCCAAACTATTTACCATGTTCTTCCCATTATGAAATTTATACCTAGGTGGAAAATCATATTTTCTATCGCATATATCAATAGTATGGTTGTTTCTTTCAATGGATACAAACCTTCTTATTCTTATCTTTGTTGTTAGGAAAGACATGTTTTTTGTAACATACAACATCAGTGTGACCTGCCCAACGGCAATATTTACATGAAGTAAAGTTGCTAGAAATGATATTAATGATCTTAGAATCAAGATTTGTTACTACATTATTTCCAAGAAGTTGTCTTTCTTGTTGTGCAACATAGGATAATATCTTGGATAAAGGTGGAACTCAATCCATGAGAAGTACATGAGATTTAATGTTGGTGTATTGCTCATTCAAACCTCTTAAAAATTACATTTGATCATCTCTCTTACGTTGTGATATATAGTAGGACGAACCATGCAGGAACACTTGATGGGGCAAGCATGTATCAAATGTAGTATGAAATTTTCAATTTCATCCCATATCATTCTGAGTCTAGTAAAGAACTCAGTAACAGAAATATCTCCTTGTTTAAGAGAAGAGGCATCCAATTGCAATTCAGATATGTGCAGTATATTACCCTGAAAATACTTTGATTTAAAATCATTCCATATCTCCTACGCTCCGCTTTGTGCATCCAAATTATGTTTTTTCGTATGGCTAAAGAAACAGAGTCTACAATCCAAGATACAACCATGTTGTTATAATATTTTCAAATAAGGTATGATGGGTCATCTTTCATGGGTTTAGAAGTGGTGTCGTCAATAAATTTAACTTTATTCTTTGCACTTAACGTTGTGAGCATCTACATGCTCCAAGAATGATAATTCTTGGTGTCAATAACTACTAGAGAAACTAGACTAATGACTGGATTTTCACTGGGATACATGTATAAGAAGTTGATCATGAAAAGAGCTTGTTCTTCCATGTCTCAAGAAAAGAACAAGATAGAGTAACACATAGTATGTAGCAAAGTTCTTGAAATGAAGAGCTCTAATACCACACATGAATTAACCTTAACAAGAAATACAAGAAGAAAAACAGAGCAAGACACACAATAATAAAAAGAATAAAAAATAATAATGATATAAGATAAAAAAGAATTACTTAAATATAATATTAAAAGAGACTTTAAGCACAACATGATAGTAGAAGTTGATGTTGAACAGTGTGAAAAATAGAAATGCTAACAAATTTCATTATTCAAACAAAATATTTTTAAAATGAAAAAAATTTAATTGTATATAATTAGAATTTCATGTATTTTAATTCAATTTCTTCTAATTACAAAATTTTTTTATCACTTAAATATACTTCTAAATAATATTAATTAAAAATTCTTTAAATTTTCAAACTTATCATATTGTTCTTGATCATATTTGATAAGTGGTTCGAAGATGTAATTGTTTACATATTATCCTCTCACAAATGTGCTCTTAATTAGGAGTGAGGTTTTTTTTTTTTTTTTTTTCACTTTAATGACACTAGATGCTCTACCTAACTCAGCTCCAGCCTTTGGTAAGTTCATGCTGACACTTCAAGAAGTTCATTAGTACGAGAATTTGAGTCGTCTCTATCGTAATTGTGCTTCTACATCCAAAATATTGTGTTTTATGTCATCAGTACAGGGCAATTTCACCATCCACTGCATTCGTTTTACTATGCTTATAAGATTCATTCATATAATAACAATTTTTCAAAAGTAATGGATGTGACATATGTAACTAATAAAACAAGATAAGCGCAATGTTTGAATAAAACAAAGGAAATGTTGCTACAGTCAACTGACCTGGTTTACCTGGTTCTTGAGGATTTTGCATATTCATGGCCCACACCTGACACGTAATGGAAAAGACATAGGTTTATAATGAACTTGCAAACATGGTTATTTGTTGATTTAGGTGACGATAGTAACTCCAGTCGGCCTATTAAAGTATTGGAAGAGTCTTATTGTACAAGGTTTCCTCACATTAAAGTCCATTTAAAGGACACGGGTATGTGCATAATTGGAAATACCTACTTAATTACACATTTTCTTTGTTTTATCTTCCTACACAAGGAAACTCAAGAATTTTTACCCTAAGTCTATTGGAAGAACATCTCCATAATGATTTTGTTTTTAAAGTTTCAAATTAGTTTTTTTATAAATTAAAATAGTTTACAGCTATAAATTAATTTTACAGTTATTTAAAAAAAAATTACTTTTTTATTTTTACCTTGTGTACAAATTATAAAAAAAAATCATTATTTTTATCATTTTCTTTTTAAAATATTTATCAAGAATCAGATGCAAACATCAAACATATCTATCCATTCAAGTCTATGTATAGTTCCGACATAGAAGGATTAAAGCAATTCTTAATTCTTAAATGCCGTGAAAGTCCTGAGTTCATTTTTGATATTAATGTTCTGATGTTGATGAGAATTACAGTATGCAAATTACCCTAGTATAGCAAGAACAAGCTTGGGTTTGCCCATAAAAACATAAGGTAATTTAAAAGGAAGTGGCCCACACTGACTGATAATGAAATAATTTAATGTATATAAGACACTGATAAACTTCACAGGTTGCCGAGCTAGGTAACAGTAGCTTGTGACCCTAGTGGGGGCATTAATGTGAGGGAACAAATACTATTGGACTACTGTGTGGTACCTATTGTAGATATAGGTAATAGCTTAAATATTATTTGTTACAGAGTGCACATTCAAGGTGAAGATCCTTGTAAAAGACTCTTCACCGACCAGGAATTGCCTCCTTCTGCTGCCTTACCAGAGCAGCCTATGCATGTCTTAAAAAAAAAAAAAAAACATAAAAATACTGATATACATTAAAAAAAAGACAAATAAATGCACACTGCAATGCGTCTTCAAAAAAATATGATAGTGCCTTGAACCATCACCTTTTATGATATCATAACATCTTCAAAAATTATGTGCTTTTAAAGCAGCAGTAAAGCTTACTTGTAATTTGCTATAATAAAATGAAGCGGATTTAATGACACAAATGTGTAAGTGGAACATGAATCTCTTGAATTTGAGTCTAGTTGATGGAGAAAGTGTGTAGAGGTCCTGAGTTTGCATGATATGCAGTAGCACTAAATGCTTAGAAAGAGATTTGTATGAACTATAGTGATCCTAAATGACTCAAACTCTTGCTATCTCCTCATTTCCACACTCTCACGTGACATTAAATGCAGTTGTTAAAAAGAGAATTGCATTAAATGCAGTTGCATTAGGTTAATGTCTTCCTTGACATTAACATAGCTTCTTATTATTACAGTCCTAAATTTTAAGAATACAACATTAATTTATTTCCTCAGTATATATTCAGCATTTTATTATTCATTTCCCTATAATGTGTCTAACCAAACAACGTACACTTTTTTACGAAGAATCAAGCCATAACTTTCATAGCATTCTGTTCTTCAATCCACAGCCAACACGTGTCAATCTCAATGCTTGTTAGTTTTGTGGGAACACAGTATTTTCAACGTAAAACTTGGAATCAATACGGCAAGATCAGTACTATACATCAAAACTTAAATAATAGAATATCAGCTTGACTAAATAAGTCATAAAAGTCAATGCATTCATAAAATATCCAATTGTCAATCTCTAGTCCTGGACATAGACATTTGTTGGTTCACTAATAACAAACCACCAAACAAAAACAAATTACTAAGCATTGGTCAAACACCTCAGTTTTCATAAACTAAATCAAGGTGGAGTTTCCTGTCTACAATGTAATTCATAAAAAAAAAAAAAGTTAATGAACAGTTCAACTCATTAATAATAAATAATCAAGCAATTCACTATCATCATTCGTAATTATCAAAGGCCAAAACCTCAATATCACATTCCTTGTTACATATTTTTAAATAAATGGGATCTTACTGCTATATAAGTAACTCTCATCTCATTTCGTTGTCTCAACTCACATTGTACATCTCATACTATAAATCAATTAACAGGCTTTAACAACAAAATCTTAAGTCCTTATCATTCCTTTAGCCAAATAAGAAAGTCTATATATTTAATACTTTTCTCAATTACAAATGCAAACTTTTGAATTATCTGTGCAAAATGAGATGAGAAAAGAAACATGGAGTTTCAATATTCTCTGGGACGAAATATTACAAACACCAAATTTGATTTTCAGGGCCCACATCTTATCTGTGCAAAATAAGATGGGAAGGAATATCTGAGCACAAATTATTCTCTGGGACAAAATATTACCGAAAGTAAATTTGGACTCCTTCAGGGCCCACATCGGACACATTATTGACTAAAGGAAGGTTTATAAAGCATTGACTCAGAGCACTATTTGCCGAGCTAGGTAGCGCTAGCTTGTGACCCTGGTGGGGGCATTAAGGTGGTACAAGATATTACAGGAAATTTCACTCATTGCGTGCGATTAATTGGACATTAAGGGTTTGTTTGGTTAGAGTGATTTGAGAAAGTGGAAAATTGTGAATGATTTGATTGATATGAGATATAAAAATTATAATTTTAATTGATTATTTAAAACAATTACCATTTTACCCTTTGTATAAAATAAGGTTCAAATGATTATAAATATAATCTTTTAATTAATTATCCATATTTTAACATTGATTATATATTTAAAAGAAAAAACAAATTTAAAAGTGTTTGTAATTGGAAACAAATTTAAAAAATTAACTTTTTTTAGATAGTTATTAAAAATTATATAAATAAACAATTACAAAATTATGTACATTGCATATCCATATTCAAATAATGTTGACATATTAAAAACTAAATTTTACTAATAATTAAATAATTATAAAATATAAAATAATAATTAATATTGATCTGATAATAAGAAATAATTATAAAAACTAATAATATAATTGTACATTATTATTTAAAACAAATATAAAATACAAGTGAAAATAGAATAATAATTAAAGGAAAGATTACTAAAATTATAAATCTATGCACACTAATGCTCTTCAAACAAATAATTATAATGTTATCCATCTTTTGCAGTCAAGTCCTCCAGGTTCATATCATTCAATCACCTTCATTCAAGAACATGAACAACTCGGGAGAGACGAAGATGTGAGGACTAGCAAAGATAATCATAATGTATGAAAGTGATACTAGCAAAGATCTCAGTGATTTGATGAAGTCAAAGATAAAAAGGTCAACTCTGCAACATGCCTCAAAAATAGTTTTAAACACTTTACCTTTTTCCACTTTACCTTTTTCCACTGCATGAAGCTCCTTCACTCAATTTGCAAAATGCCTCAAAAATAGTTTTAAACAAATCAAACAAAAGCATTTTGACAAAGAACTTTCTTAACAATGTTTTTAACTGATATAGTTTTAAAAGAAACAATTAAAATCACTTAGAATACGTAAAGAAGTGTTTTTACAGTATTTTAATCGATACAAACTTCTTTTAATCGATTAAAACCCTTTTATGACCGATTAAAATTCGAATATGACAGGTTAGAATGAAATATAATCGATCAGACTTTAAAAATGAGCGATCAGATTTATTTTAATCGATTAAAACACGTTTTAATCGATTAAAACCACTTTGGAAGTTCGGATGATCGATCAGAATTATATTATGACCGATCAGAGTTGGTTATGATCGATCAAAATTGAATTATGACCGATCAGACTAATTTCAATCGATTAAAATGAACTTTCAATCGATTAAAAAGACTTGAAAAGTTATGTACAGATTTTCAATCGATTAAAACGACTTTATATCAGCTAAAATAACTTAGGAAAGTTTTATAACAAGGTTTTTAAGCAAATCAATCGATTAAAACGCGAATCAATCGATTGAATCACTCTCAGAAAATGTCTGTAAAATGTTTTAACTGATATAAACATGGTTGTATCAACTAAAACCATTTTGTTAAAGAAACAAGAACGCATTAATGGGTTGAAAGGACTTTTAACAGATTATAACAGCTATTTCAACAGATTAAAACAAACTTTCAACAGATTAATTAATGCAGCAGATTTGAAAATTCTCTTTAAAAACAGTTTTGCTTGAAACTTTTAAACATAGATTGAACATCAGTTTTTACACATCCAAAGCAATCAATTCAAGCAACTATTATATACAAAATCTAATGATAATACAATAACATTCCCTATCGGCTGTAACTAGAGAAGAAAGAATAAGTCCTGTAACTTCTATCAGCTGTGAACACGTGAAGTTGGCTGTACAGCCCGTGACCACTGCATGTACAGCCCGTGACTTCTGTTCATGACTTACCTCCTTCTGTCGTGTTTAGAATATATAATTTGTCAAATGATCAAGATTTAAGATAACGGTTCCAGTAATAACCACTATTACAAATATATATAAGATAGCGGTTAAACTGGACCGCTATTATATATACACTTTTAAGAGCGGTTACAAAGATAACCGCTCTTAAAAGTAAACTGTGATAGCGGTTACATGTTAACCGCTATCTAAAGTTTTCAAATGATCGATTATTTTTCCAAAATGATCGATCACTTTTCCAAAACCTCGACACTTAAGATAGCGGTTCCTCTGTAACCGCTATTTAAAGTATATATTAGAGCGGTTATGGTTTAACCGCTATTACAAGTTGTATTTCGCTTGAGCGACATTAACTCGCTCGAGCGAAGACACCTGCACATAATTTTCATTCTCGGGTTGTTTTTCGCTTGAGCGAAACTGATCTCACTCGAGCGACATCCACATTTTTCGATTATGATCGACTACATTTTCAAATGGTCGATCATATCTGAAAATATATAATAGCGGTTAAGATTTAACCGCTATTAGAATTGCTATATAATAGCGGTTAAGTTTTAACCGCTATTAGAAGTGTTATTATACTGCAGCACGCGTGTTCTCATGCAGGAGATGGAGAAGGGTAAATATGTTATTTACTATTTGATGATCTGTCTTTCTCTGCTATCCTCGCAAATCCTCTCAAATCTTCAGGGTGAGCTTTCCTCTCCTCTCCCTCAAATCCGCGCCTGCAAATCCTCTCAAATCACTTGCAACAAACGAAAAACATCTCTCATTTCTGTCTTCGTGAACAGTAAATCAATTCAAACAAACATAGTGTAAGGGTGTTATACAGAGGTTTCTCTCACACCTCCGAAAATTGCCAGAGTTGGAAACTACAACTTGATCCCAAATATAGTAATACTTGACTATCATTTTTTCAAGGAGTCAGAATTACTTTGACAAAACTAAAAGAGTATGCAGTTTCCTGTCTACCTCGTAATCCATCAAAAATAGTTAATCAACAGTACAACCCATTAATAATAAATATTAAGCAATTCACAATCATCAATTTTAGCTATCAATGGCCGAAACCTCAATATCACATGTTCCTTCAATATTCTAAAATAAATGGAATCTTATTGCTGTATAAGTAACTCTGATCTCATTTCACGGTCTAAATCTCATACCATAAATCAATTAGCAAGCTTTGACAACTAAATCTTAAGTACATATCTATTCCTTAGCCAAATTATAAAGTCTCTTTATTTAAGATTTTTCTCAATTACAAATGCAAACTTTTCAATTATCTGTGCAACAAAATAATCACAGTTTACAAAATCTCAGTCTACTACACATTTAATTAAGTGATGCAGTGAGTTAATTTCTATCATGAGTCATATATATCAAATACCTAAACATAGTTTCTATAGTAGGCGATCACCAATCTGATATCCAGAGTCCAACAAGCAAACAAAATCATCATCGACAGTAACTAAAAACCTTCAATAAGACTACTGGCGGCAAATTCACCTAAGTCAACTCAATTCCAGGGGTTGGTATGTACCCTTAAAAAACACAGAACATGTAAGGCCATCTTATTCAGGTTTTCTCATTGTTGAACATTCTTGTACAGTAAGAAGTAAACAATGCTCCCAAACATTGATACAGTGCAATAGAGACAAATTCAGTGCCTTAGTAACTAGTGGTTCCTAGTTGGAGCTGAAGAAAATAATGGTTGTCTAGTTCAATAGGAATCAAGGAAGATCAGTACTATACATCAAAACTTAAATGATAGGAGTTTCCTGTCTACGTTGTAATCCATCAAAAGAGGTTAATGAACAGTTCAACTCATTAATAATAATACTCAAGCAATTCACTATCATCATTCCTAGCTATCAATGGCCAAAACCTCAATATCACAAGTTCCTCGTTACATATTTATAAATAAATGGGATCTTACTGCTATATAAGTAACTCTCATCTCATTTTGCTGTCTCAACCCGCATTGTGCATCTCATACTATAAATCAATTAACATGCTTTAACAACTAAATCTTAAGTCCTTATCATTCCCTTAGCCAATTAAGAAGTCTATTTATTTAATACTTTTCTCAATTACCAATGCAAACTTTTAAATTATCTGTGCAAAATAGGATGAGAAGAAATATCTGAGCACAAATTATTCCCTGGGACGAAATATTACCAAAAGCAAATTTGGATTCTTTCAGGGCCCACACGGACACATAATAGACTAAAGGAAAGTTTATAAGGCATTGACTAACAAGACCATCCGCCGAGCTAGGTAGCGTTAGCTTGTGACCCTAGTGGGGGCATTAAAGTGGTAGAAGATATTATTTGGACAGAGTTTCCACTCGTTTCGTGCTATTAATTGGACATTATGGTGTATATGCAGGGAATTCCCTCACACCGTCCAAATTGCCAGAGTTGGAAATTATCAACTTGCCCTCTAAGATAGTACTTGACTAACATTTTTAATCTTTTTGAATTATTATGTCAAAAGTAAAAGAGTTTGCAGTTTCCTGTCTACCTCCTAATCCATCAAAAATAGTTAATGAACAGTTCAACCCATCAATAATAACAACTATCAAGCAGTTCCCTATCATCATTTTTAGCTATCAATGGCCAAAACCTCAATATCACAACTTCCTTCAATATTCTAAAATAAATGGGATCTTATTGTTTATATAAGTAACTCTCATCTCATTTCGCTGTCTCAATCCCATACCATAAATCATTAAACAAGCCTTGACAACTAAATCTTTAGTCCATATCTATCCCTTAGCCAACTTAGAAAGTCTCTTTATTTAGTATTTTTCTCAATTACAAATGCAAACTTTTCAATTATCTGTGCAACAAATTAATCACAGTTTACAAAAGCTTGGTCTACAACACATTTAATTAACTCATGCAGTGAGTTAATTTCGATCATGAGTCATATATATCAAATACCTGAAAATGGTTTCTATAGTAGAAGATCACCAATCTGATATCCAGAGTCCAACAAGCAAATAAAATCATCATAGACAGTAACTAAATACCTTCAATAAGACTACTGAGGGCAAATTCACCCAACTCAGCTCAATTTTGGGGGTTGGTATGTACCCTTAAAAAACACAGAACATGTAAGGCCATCTTATTCAGGTTTTCTCATTGTTGAACATTCTTGTACTGTAAGAAGTAAACAATGCTCCCAAACATTGATACAGTTCAATAGAGACAAATTCAGTGCCTTAGTAACTAGTGGTTCCTAGTTGGAACTGAAGAAAATTATGGTTGTCTAGTTCAATAGGAAACAAGACAGATCAGTACTATACATCAAAACTTAAATGATAGGAGTTTCCTGTCTACGTTGTAATCCATCAAAAGAGGCTAATGAACAGTTCAACTCATTAATAATAAATACTCAAGCAATTCACTATCATCATTCCTACCTATCAATGGCCAAAACCTCAACATCACAAGTTCGGTGTTACATATTTTCAATTAAATGGGATCTTACTGCTATATAAGTAACTCTCATCTCATTTCGCTATCTCAACCCGCATTGTGCATCTCATACTATAAATCAATTAACATGCTTTAACAACTAAATCTTAAGTCCTTATCATTCCCTTAGGCAATTAAGAAGTCTATTTATTTAATACTTTTCTCAATTACCAATGCAAACTTTTAAATTATCTGTGCAAAATAAGATGAGAAGAAATATCTGAGCACAAATTATTCTCTGGGACGAAATATTACCAAAAGCAAATTTGGATTCTTTCAGGGCCCACATCGGACACATAATAGACTAAAGGAAGGTTTATAAGGCATTGACTAACAAGACCATTCGCCGAGCTAGGTAGCATTAGCTTGTGACCCTAGTGGGGGCATTAAAGTGGTAGAAGATATTATTTGGACAGAGTTTCCACTTGTTTCGTGCTATTAATTGGACATTATGGTGTATATGCAGGGAAATCCCTCACACCTTCCAAATTGCCAGAGTTGGAAATTATCAACTTGCCCTCTAAGATAGTACTTGACTATCATTTTTAAGCCTTTGACAGTTGAAATTCAAGGAGTCAGAATTATTTTGACAAAACTAAAAGAGTATGCAGTTTCCTGTCTACCTCCTAATCCATCAAAAATTGGTAATGAACAGTTCAACCCATCAATAATAACAACTATCAAGCAGTGCCCTATCATCATTTTTAGCTATCAATGGCCAAAACCTCAATATCACAACTTCCTTCAATATTCTAAAATAAATGGGATCTTATTGTTTATATAAGTAACTCTCATCTCATTTCGCTGTCTCAATCCCATACCATAAATCATTAAACAAGCCTTGACAACTAAATCTTTAGTCCATATCTATACCTTAGCCAACTTAGAAAGTCTCTTTATTTAGTATTTTTCTCAATTACACATGCAAACTTTTCAATTATCTGTGCAACAAATTAATCACAGTTTACAAAAGCTCGGTCTACAACACATTTAATTAAGTCATGCAGTGAGTTAATTTCGATCATGAGTCATATATATTAAATACCTGAACATGGTTTCTATAGTAGAAGATCACCAATCTGATATCCAGAGTCCAACAAGCAAACAAAATCATCATAGATAGTAAATAAACACCTTCAATAAGACTACTGGGGGCTAATTCACCGAACTCAGCTCAATTTTAGGAGTTGGTATGTACCCTTAAAAAACACGAACATATAAGGCCATCTTATTTAGGTTTTCTCATTGTTGAACTTTCTTGTACTGTAAGAAGTAAACAATGCTCCCAAACATTGATACAGTGCAATAGAGACAAGTTCAGTGCCTTAGTAACTAGTGGTTCCTAGTTGGAACTGAAGAAAATTATGGCTGTCTAGTTCAATAGGAATCAAGGAAGATCAGTACTATACATCAAAACTTAAATGATAGGAGTTTCCTGTCTACGTTGTAATCCATCAAAAGAGGCTAATGAACAGTTCAACTCATTAATAATAAATAATCAAGCAATTCACTATCATCATTCCTAGCCATCAATGGCCAAAACCTCAATATCACAAGTTCCTTGTTACATATTTTTAAATAAATGGGATCTTACTGCTATATAAGTAACTCCCATCTCATTTCGCTGTCTCAACCCACATTGTGCATCTCATACTATAAATCAATTAACATGCTTTAACAACTAAATCTTAAGTCCTTATCATTCCCTAAGCCAAATAAGAAGTCTATCTATTTAATACTTTTCTCAATTACCAATGCAAACTTTTAAATTATCTGTGCAAAATAAGATGAGAAGAAATATCTGAGCACAAATTATTCTCTGGGAGGAAATATAACGAAAAGCAAATTTAGATTCTTTGAGGGCCCACATCGGACACATAATAGACTAAAGGAAGGTTTATAAGGCATTGACTAACAAGACCATTCGCCGAGCTAGGTAGCATTAGCTTGTGACCCTAGTGGGGGCATTAAAGTGGTAGAAGATATTATTTGGACAGAGTTTCCACTCGTTTCGTGCTATTAATTGGACATTATGGTGTATATGCAGGGAATTCCCTCACACCTTCCAAATTGCCAGAGTTGGAAATTATCAACTTGCCCTCTAAGATAGTACTTGACTATCATTTTTAAGCCTTTGACAGTTGAAATTCAAGGAGTCAGAATTATTTTGACAAAACTAAAAGAGTATGCAGTTTCCTGTCTACCTCCTAATCCATCAAAAATTGGTAATGAACAGTTCAACCCATCAATAATAACTATCAAGCAAATTCGATATCATCATTTTTAGCTTCAATGGCCAAAACCTCAATATCACAACTTCCTTCAATATTCTAAAATAAATGGAATCTTATTGTTATATAAGTAACTCTCATCTCATTTCGCTGTCTCAATCCCATACCATAAATCATTTAACAAACTTTGACAACTAAATCTTTAGTCCATATCTATACCTTAGCCAACTTAGAAAGTCTCTTTATTTAGTATTTTTCTCAATTACACATGCAAACTTTTCAATTATCTGTGCAACAAATTAATCACAGTTTACAAAAGCTCGGTCTACAACACATTTAATTAAGTCATGCAGTGAGTTAATTTCGATCATGAGTCATATATATTAAATACCTGAACATGGTTTCTATAGTAGAAGATCACCAATCTGATATCCAGAGTCCAACAAGCAAACAAAATCATCATAGATAGTAAATAAACACCTTCAATAAGACTACTGGGGGCTAATTCACCGAACTCAGCTCAATTTTAGGAGTTGGTATGTACCCTTAAAAAACACGAACATATAAGGCCATCTTATTTAGGTTTTCTCATTGTTGAACTTTCTTGTACTGTAAGAAGTAAACAATGCTCCCAAACATTGATACAGTGCAATAGAGACAAGTTCAGTGCCTTAGTAACTAGTGGTTCCTAGTTGGAACTGAAGAAAATTATGGCTGTCTAGTTCAATAGGAATCAAGGAAGATCAGTACTATACATCAAAACTTAAATGATAGGAGTTTCCTGTCTACGTTGTAATCCATCAAAAGAGGCTAATGAACAGTTCAACTCATTAATAATAAATAATCAAGCAATTCACTATCATCATTCCTAGCCATCAATGGCCAAAACCTCAATATCACAAGTTCCTTGTTACATATTTTTAAATAAATGGGATCTTACTGCTATATAAGTAACTCCCATCTCATTTCGCTGTCTCAACCCACATTGTGCATCTCATACTATAAATCAATTAACATGCTTTAACAACTAAATCTTAAGTCCTTATCATTCCCTAAGCCAAATAAGAAGTCTATCTATTTAATACTTTTCTCAATTACCAATGCAAACTTTTAAATTATCTGTGCAAAATAAGATGAGAAGAAATATCTGAGCACAAATTATTCTCTGGGAGGAAATATTACGAAAAGCAAATTTAGATTCTTTGAGGGCCCACATCGGACACATAATAGACTAAAGGAAGGTTTATAAGGCATTGACTAACAAGACCATTCGCCGAGCTAGGTAGCATTAGCTTGTGACCCTAGTGGGGGCATTAAAGTGGTAGAAGATATTATTTGGACAGAGTTTCCACTCGTTTCGTGCTATTAATTGGACATTATGGTGTATATGCAGGGAATTCCCTCACACCTTCCAAATTGCCAGAGTTGGAAATTATCAACTTGCCCTCTAAGATAGTACTTGACTATCATTTTTAAGCCTTTGACAGTTGAAATTCAAGGAGTCAGAATTATTTTGACAAAACTAAAAGAGTATGCAGTTTCCTGTCTACCTCCTAATCCATCAAAAATTGGTAATGAACAGTTCAACCCATCAATAATAACTATCAAGCAAATTCGATATCATCATTTTTAGCTATCAATGGCCAAAACCTCAATATCACAACTTCCTTCAATATTCTAAAATAAATGGAATCTTATTGTTATATAAGTAACTCTCATCTCATTTCGCTGTCTCAATCCCATACCATAAATCATTTAACAAACTTTGACAACTAAATCTTTAGTCCATATCTATACCTTAGCCAACTTAGAAAGTCTCTTTATTTAGTATTTTTCTCAATTACACATGCAAACTTTTCAATTATCTGTGCAACAAATTAATCACAGTTTACAAAAGCTTGGTCTACAACACATTTAATTAAGTCATGCAGTGAGTTAATTTCGATCATGAGTCATATATATTAAATACCTGAACATGGTTTCTATAGTAGAAGATCACCAATCTGATATCCAGAGTCCAACAAGCAAACAAAATCATCATAGATAGTAAATAAACACCTTCAATAAGACTACTGGGGGCTAATTCACCGAACTCAGCTCAATTTTAGGAGTTGGTATGCACCCTTAAAAAACACGAACATATAAGGCCATCTTATTTAGGTTTTCTCATTGTTGAACTTTCTTGTACTGTAAGAAGTAAACAATGCTCCCAAACATTGATACAGTGCAATAGAGACAAGTTCAGTGCCTTAGTAACTAGTGGTTCCTAGTTGGAACTGAAGTAAATTATGGCTGTCTAGTTCAATAGGAATCAAGGAAGATCAGTACTATACATCAAAACTTAAATGATAGAATATCAGTTTGACTACATAAGTTAAAAAAGTCAATGCATTCATTAAATATCCAATTGCCAATCTCTAGTCCAACGTTCCGGACATAGACATCTGATGGTTTCACTAATAAGAAACCACTAAACAAAACAAATTACTAAGCATTGTTCAAAAACCTCAGTTTTCGTAAACTAAATCACGGTGGAGTTTCCTGTCTACATTGTAATCCATCAAAAGAGGTTAATGAACAGTTCAACTCATTAATAATAAATAATCAAGCAATTCACTATCATCATTCTTAGCTATCAATGGCCAAAACCTCAATATCACAAGTTCCTTGGTACATATTTTTAAATAAATGGAATCTTACTGCTATATAAGGCCATCTTATTTAGGTTTTCTTATTGTTGAACTTTCTTGTACTGTAAGAAACATTGATACAGCGTAATAGAGACAAATTCAGTGCCTTAGTAACTAGTGGTTTCTAGTTGTCACTGAAGAAAATTATGGTTGTCTAGTTTATTAGGAAATAAGAAAGACAATGAAATTCATTGATTAAAGGAGTTGAGCTCAACAAATTTGGATCCAAATTTAAAAAACATTAATATCATTTTATGATTCATGTGATTGAAAAGTAAGAAAATAAAACAACCTACACTGATAACAAGAGCAACCCGAGTATTTGAGGCTTAGAGTAATTTCATAATCCAGCTGTGTATGCTAACCAACTCAACAATCATTAACAGAATATAAGGTAATCTATGTTGACAAGATATTATAACACAAAATAATATCTATTTTGTATGTTAATGGTATAGATCTCCTATGCCGCTAAATTATACTTTTATCATAACAAGAATGATAATCTTGACTTCCTTTTCATGTAAGAGAGCACCATGCTTTCTTCATTTCATCCTTTTGAGGAAAAAAAAGTACTGGAAAACAATTAAAATCCAAAATGAGTAAAATAAAGAATCAAATTGCAAATTCTCAAACAGATTGTATCCTTTGAAGTAAAAACTTTCACATAGTAAAGAAACAACGGTAAGTTCATGCTGACAGTTATTAATTGTGCTTCTACATTCCATCTACTTTGTGTTTTATACAACACCAGTGCAGGGCAATTTTGATTTCCCTCACTGCATAAGAAAAAACGTACAAAGTACATGAGATGTAGATCATTTACAAGTTCTCAACAGTCACAATCTCTTACTTTATTTAAGTAAGAGTTACTTAACTATCTACCGCCTTGGGTTTAGCTTAAGAGCAGCACTGCAGGAATTCAAGAACAAAAATATAAATTCTTTGACAAAGGTGAAATATGTAAGATTGAAAAGGAGAAACTGTTCAAGTGATTATTTATTTACCAGTTGATACAGTAACGTTTTCCTGTGCGGGGAGGACCATCGTCAAACACATGTCCAAGGTGCGCATCACAAACCGTACAAAGAACCTCCTGGCGAGGCATGAAAATAATTGACAAATCCAACTTTCATTTCACATTGTTCCCTATAGGTTGGTAATAGGATAGCCACCCAGTTCCACTATTGAACTTAGTAGATGATCTATAAAAGGCAAAGTGAATTAGATCAAGATGATTAAGGTCAATTTAAGAGGATGTCTGTATGGATATAAAAGCACTTACTCAAATAAAGGTGTGTCACAACATATGCAATGGTAAATCCCTGCGGTTTTAGTATTCCAGTACTCCCTAAAATGAATTAAAAGAAAAAGTTGATATAAATAATAATGACACAAGAACAAAATTCTAGCTATACATTGGAGTACAATCTATCTTGCCGAGAGACAGAAAATATTAAAGCCATAGGTACAGTACTGCAAAACCATTTTCAAAATGTCTCTGAACAACTAAGCATGACTTGGGAGCATAGTGTCCTTAATTCCTAATGGTATTTTAATAACATACCCAGTAAAGGTTCTTTGAGTTCCCTTCTGACGTGTAATATAGAATTGCTCATTCGGGAGCCGCTTCATACACTCTTCATCGCTTAAAGATTTAGAGTCAATAGTACCAGTTCCTGCAAGGGTCTTCATCGCTTAAAGATTTATAGTCAATAGTACAAGTTCGTGCAAGGGTCAGAAGGAGATTGATATATGAAAATATTAAACCTTAAGAAAACCATCATTCTTCAAAAGAACATGTACACAGCATCAAATTAAGTCTGATAGGACTGAAGCAACCCTTTACCTAGCTATAAATAGTCCTTTTTGTAACCTAACTATCAAATGGGAACACCAAATATTAAGACTTAAGCAAAAGAAGAGAGTCAACCCCAAAGATTAATCTATTAGTTGAGAGAACTCAACCTGGAACTCTTATCAGTGTCCCACAGTCCCCTGAATCCACATGTTCAACACAGTTTTCATTTCGTAACTTCAGTAGAACAAAAAACCAAATGTAATCAACAAAAAAAAAATGAAAAATAAAAAAAGGTGAGGAAAACCCACTTCACCATATAATCCAGACCTGCTTCAGATTCTACGCTGTCCGATTGTTGTGACTGGGAAGAAGCAGATGCACCATTGCCCGAATTGAGGAAGAAATTCTTCTGGGTTTGGTATGAGCAAGTAAAGGCCACAACAAAACCTTGGAATGAAGCTTCTGAATTATTCTATTGCTAGTAATATGCGCTGTTGGAAAACTCAAACTTTGAGAAGCCATTCTTCAGCAATTCATAACATCGCTTAACACCCAACATTAACAAGTAAACAAAAATGATGGGATGATGCTTCGATTTGATAACCCTTGATTTATTCGGTGGAAAAGAAGAGGAACAAGATCGATACGTGTGTGGTCGAAAACTGAGAACCATGTGTTGGCCACGTGAAGATTTAGATGCCCCAAAGTTAGGACTAGGTAAACTCTGTTGTCTCCAAAATCGAAGATTTTTTTTTTTTTAATTTTCTTTAATTTTTAAACACTTGCGCTTTATTCTTCAAATTCTCTTAAAAATCTTAAATTTTTCCATTTTTTTCATCTCCATAAAATGTTAATTTAGATTTGTTTGAATTTTAAATTATAGACCCAATATTCTTTTAAAATGAGTCAGGATTATACATTTAAGTTATCTCCATAAAATTTAATACATTCTACGTTCCTTCAAAAAATAAAAATCCTTGAAAAACATTATGTTTATTTCAATAAATATTATGTTATATTATTAATTTTAAATTTTAAATATTTCATATATTATATTTTAACTTTTAAAATAAAATTTCACCTCAAAAAATGTTGAATTCTTCTGTATTGAAATCCAAGCCATTTAAATTATAATGGAGTGTTGTTGCATGTTAATCCAAGCCATTTAAATTATACTGGAGTGTTGTTGCATGTTAGAAAAAAAATAACAAAATAAATGAATCAGTGCATGGATTAACCTTAACAAATACAACAAGAAAATTAGAGTAAGATAAACATAATAAAAAAAAGAAAGAAAATGACAATATAAGGTAGAAAGTAATTGTTTACTGAATGCAGAGTAAAATATAGTATTTCTTGGATAAAGAAATAAGAAAACTAATAAACTGTTTTTACCCTAATCTAAAAGAAAAAATACACTAAGTGCAGAAATATAAAAAAAAGTTGATGTTGAGCAACGAGAAAAATAGAAACATTAACATTCACCTCAGCCTAAGAGTATAGGTCGAACATTCTTAGTTTGATACATAGATGATTAAACATTGGTATTGGAAGAGTCTTGGTAAGTATATCTACAAGTTCCATGTTTTAAAAAACAAGGAACAATTTTATCAATATAATCTTAATCTTCTCTCTCATGACAATCATTTTGGAGGTGTTTTATGCAAAAGATTATGTAATTTTCTTACATTTTTAATTCAATCTAGAAAACTATTCTACATAATCTTTAAATTATTGATTTTCACAATATATGAATCATAGTGTTGGTGGGAAAAATCGATATATGAATCGAAAAGTGGATGGAAGGAATTCAATGACCATATGTTGGGAAAAAATCGATAAATGAATCGAAAAGTGGATGGAAGGAGTTCGATAACCATATGTTGGGGGAAAAATCGATATATGAATCAAAAAGTAGATAGAAGAAATTCGATGACTATGGTTCCGGACTTCATCGCGATATTCCTACTAGAATGTGGCCCAGTCTTGCCTCATTCCCTCTTGGTACTGGTATATCGTTTCCAGCCTTGTGTCAAAGGCCTCCTGTCTTAGAGACATTTGCTCTTGCCTCACCGACATCTGGTCGAATTGCTGGCGCAGATCACTCATGTTGCGGTTTAGGCCAGCAAAGTCATCTGTGTACTGCTGCTGATGCTGCTGTTGTGGCTGTTGGAAATCAGGAGGTGTCGGGAGATCGTGCATTGTCACGATGTCCTGGAGGTCCAAGGCTAAATCCAACGATGGGTGGAGGACCAGCTGGGTCCCGCGGCGCATGAGCATCCCCATGCTGACTAGGATCGACCCGTTGATGGACTCGGGTCGTAAGCTGGAGGCCAGTTCTTCCCGGCCACCACACCCCCATTTTTCTGCCAGGGGAGTGATAAGAGGAGCCATGAGGATGACTCCTACTGGCCTGCTCCCGAAGTCCTTAAGGGCCCTCAGGAAGAAGTAGCCAAGGTTGCAGCGGCGCCTCTGGCTCATACAGTAGAGAGCAAAAAGATCAGGGAGGGTTACCTTACCCTGGCTCTCCTTCCTCCCGTGGATGGTCCCCGCCAGTAGCTTGTGGCAAATGCAAAGGGCTGGGGGTAGCGCTGAGCCCTTCATCAGTGTGGGCAGCGTGGGCGACCTGGTGAGTTCCTCCGCCGACGGTGAGGTTGGTGGGACGCGCGCAGATGGCCTCCCGGTACTCCCGAGTGAGCACGTCTTCGGGCCGGACAAACCCAATGCTCACATTAAATTCGTCGAGGTTGGTGGTCCGATACGTTCTGAAAGTGATGAAGATCTTATTAAAATACTCTGGCAAAGATCTTATTGATTTGATAAAGTCAAAGATAAAGTCAAAGTCAACTTTATAACTGTCAACAGTCACTTAGATAAAAGAATAAAGGGATTAGTGTGTCCGCAACTATGCTTAGGTATAATCATTTTTATCTTTTCTACTGCATGAGGTTTCTTAACTTAAAAGATTTTGCAAAATGCCTCTAAAAACGTTTAAGCAGCTTAAAAACAAAGTATTTTAACAAAAGCTTTCTTAAACAAGTTTTTAACCGATATAATTTCGAAATAACCGGTTGTTTTCATTAAAGAAAGTTTTGAAAA
The DNA here is from genome assembly GCA_963425845.1 of Sphenostylis stenocarpa. NCBI lineage: Eukaryota > Viridiplantae > Streptophyta > Magnoliopsida > Fabales > Fabaceae > Sphenostylis > Sphenostylis stenocarpa. The sequence continues at coordinate 26,202,769 of OY731408.1, forward strand.
TCTTCTGTTAGTGTTTTAACTGATAAGGCTTCGATATAACCGATTAAAATCACTTAAAATGTTAAGAGAAGTGTTTTTGCAGTATTTTAATCGATACAACTTGGTTTTAATCGATTAAATCCACTTAGTGTTCAGGATGATCGATCAGAATGCAATTATGACCGATCAGAATCGATATGATTGATCGAATTGAGTTATGACCGATCGAGCTTTTTCAATCGATTAAAACACGTTTCAATCGATTAAAACAACTTAGAAAATTTCTACACAGCGTTTTAATCGATTAAAACTTATTTTTATCAGCTTAAAATCACTTGGAAAATTTTACAAGAAAGTTTTGCAGATATTTTAATCGATTGAATCACTGAAACAATCAATTAAAACAATTTAGAAGATTTTTTGTAAAGAGTTTTAATTGATATAAACGTTGTCGTATCGCTTAAAACAAATCTGTTAAAGAATCAAGAACGTTTTAATGGATTAAAAGAAGTTTTAACAGATTAAAACTACACTTTTAACTGATTAAAAGATTATTTTAACAAATTGATTAAACCAAGCAGCTTTGAAAATCTTCTATAAAAACAGCATTGGCTTGAACTTTTTAAACATCATCGAATATCAATCTTTTACACATCCTTTAGCAATCAAGCAAGCAAACTTTAATACTCTTTCAAGAAAGATTTGCGCTAGTTTTTGTGAAGTTCTTTGAAATTCTTTCTTGAGGCAAATTGCTTTCTTTTGGAGAAGAAACACTTACTGCGAATTGCATAAAACTGGTTTGAGCATTCTAGTTTCTTCTTTTCATTTCTTTTCATTCTTTTATCGTATTGTTTGGTGCCTAGAATTGTGGGCACTGGTTTCTCTCAGTACTGGAATTTGGTTGTAGAGGTTGTCAAGAACTGGAATTTGGTTCTTGGTGAAAGGTTAGGTGCAGGAACTGGAATTGTGGTTCTTGTGGTAGATTAAGTGTAAGATTGTAATCTGTAAAACATTTGATCTAGTGGAACCCAACTGGAATTTGGCTAGAGACTCGGATGTAGCCCTGGTATTGGGTGAACCAAGTATAAACACCGGTGATATCTTTCTAAACCTTTCTCTTCTTTTAATTTCGTTGTTGCGTTTATTTTTTGATTGATTGCTTGTGTGATTCAAGATCAGATCCGAAATCTTATTTTTACAAATAGATAATCTGTTAATTGCGAAAATCTTTCAAAGATCAATTCAACCCCCCTCTTGATCTCAACCTACTTTTCTAACAATTGGCATCGAGCGAGGTGCTTGAGAGTTATTCAAGTTCTTCGATCCATGGTCGAAAACAGATTACCGTTTTCGAGAGAGCTTCTATTAACGCACCTCCACCGTTTTGTGGAACAGATTATCCTTTTTGGGAAATTAGGATGAAGATCTTTATTGAGTCTATTGATAGAAATGTTTGGGATGTAATTGCTAATGGCCCTTTAATTACGTAAAAAGAATGGTCCAGCTTTAAATGATGAGTAAAAGAAAAAAGTTCAAAATGATTGCACTCGCTAAAAATATAATTACTTCCGCACTTAACATGGATGAGTTTTTCAGTGGTCTCCCAATGCAAATCGCCAAGGAGATGTGGGATGTTCTTGAGGTTACTCATGAAGGGACAACAGATGTAAAGAGAGCCGTAAAGCATACTCTCATAAGAGAATATGAGCTGTTCAAAATGCAAACTCGGTGAAAGCATTGCAAATGTGCGTAAGCGATTCACTCACATCATTAATCATCTAATGGGCCTAGGTAAAACCTTTGATAAAGAAGAATTAAATATTAAAGTCTTGAAATGTCTTGACAGGTCATGGTAGCCAAAGGTCACAACAATTTCAGAGTCAAAGGATTTGTCCGTCATGACAACAACTTCTTTGTTTGGCAAACTCAGAGAACATGAAATGGAAATTAACAGATTTAATGAACAAGAAGTCTCTGAGAAGAAAAGAAAAAGTATAGCACTCAAAGTTGAAGAAAGAAATCAAGAATTAGAGGAGGAAAGTGAGAATCTTGGACTGCTTGTCAGAAAATTCAACAAATTTCTCAAGAAAAAGATTCAAGACAAGGAAAAACATAAAAGGTATGAGAAAAAAACTAATTCTTCTAACTTTAAATGTTATGGCTGTGGTAAGCAGGGCCATGTAAGAATGGAGTGCCCAGAAAAGAACAAATATAATGACAAGAAAGAAGAGAAAGTCAAAAGAAGAGCCTATGTAGCATGGGATGACAAAAGAAGAGGCTAAGAAACTGCAAAAAGAAAATATTAGGCTAAAAGGATTGAATAATTGGTTAGTAAATAAAGTAGACTCTCTTGAAAAGAGAATTCTTGAAGATGAAACTGATTGTGATTTCTTAAAATTAATTCATGATAATTCTGATTGTGCATGTAATAAACCCTGTAATAATTGTTCAGAATTACAAAAGAAAATTGATTTTTTATCACAAACCGTTTCAAGGTTTACACAAGGTCAAGCTAATCTTGACGTTTTACTTGGGTCACAAAAGCTAATTTTTGACAAATCTGGAATAGGATTTAAATCTATGATGAAATTCAGAAAAACAAATGTAAATAGGAAATCATACTCTGTGATTAAATGTTTTTACTGCATGAAAAGAGGTCATTCAGTAAAATACTGTAGAATTAAAAAGTATGTTATTCCTAAAGGTAGAATGAAATGGATTCCCAAAAATAATTCATTTCAAATAACCTGATTGGACCCAAGTAATGATAAAGGGTACCAGTAAACATGTTAAATTTGTTTTGCAGAACAAAATCTGGAGTCCTTGGTATTCAAAACAAGAAATCGTGTTCTCGCTTTCATAAACCGATTGTTTTAATTGATATAAAACAATATTAATCAATTAAAATAACTTATAGAGGATATCAGAAAATCTATCCTTACCGTTTTAATCGATTGAAAGGCGAATTAATCGATTAAAATGGTCTCAGGATTTGAGTTTAGCTGTTTTAATCGATTAAAAGGAATTTATATCAACTAAAAACACTAAGATGTCAAAATTAATCGATTCTTTTTCATTTTAATCGATTCAAATTCTGTTATCATTTTATTAATTTCATCTTGTGCAAGACTAATCGATTCCTTTATGAATTAATCGATTATTTCACGGTAGCATTTTTCAAACCTAGTATTAAAAATCAAATTAATAGGTTAATTAGTTGGTTAATCGATTAATTTGTTTCTGAAAATTAGTTTTATAACATTCAATTGAAAATTGGTAAGCAAATCAAAGTCAAAATCCCAAGTTTTTATGGTAATCAAAATCGCGATAATGCTTTTAAATATTGTTTGACCAAGTCAAACATCTTCCCAAGAACAGTTTAGTCGATACACCCACTCGTCCAAGATTCCGTGCTCGTGTTCTTAGTCAAGGGGACATATGCAATTAAAGCTAATTTTGCAGTGTTCTGTCTAAAGTAAACCGCAATTCACAAAAATTGACATCCGTGAATCTTCAGCTTGCTCTCGTGTAGCTCATTACTCTCGACCTTATCTTCCTGGTTCAAAGTGTTCCTCTCTTCTTTCCTTTTACACACGTCTCCGAAACCCTTCTCTCGAAAATACAACAAGATGCCGAGAAGATCTAAGTCAAGAAAGAAGCAAAAAGGGGAATCTTCCTCTCGCCGCAAATCCCGGTGGCCATCCGGAAGCCTGGTTTGATGGAGATATAGGAAAGATGAACACCTTCATCTCCGAGTTTAGTCGAAACAGATTGTTATTCCAAAATTTATCAAATTTAGGTGGTCGGACGAAGAAGGATTTACTAGTCCGAGAAGAAAGTTAAAAAGTCAAAAGCCGAAAACTTTCATGGAGTTTACTCGGGAACATTCAACCTCGATTTGGTTTGGGTTTTTTACTCCAACTTATCAAGCAAATGGGTCTACAATCGGATCTCGGATAAAGGGAGTAAATATGGAAATTACTCCTGTCGCTTTGGGAGCAAATTGCCGGCCTTAAGGATAGAGGTGTCAAAGTTTCAAGGGGGAATATTTCGAGATTCCCGAGTTCAACAAGATTCAGCTTTTTCCGGTCTTGCCTTAAGGATCCAAATGATTCGGTAAGAATTCTAAATGCCTGAAAACTTGCACTTGAACATAGATTACTTGCTTTTATTGTGGCATGGATGCTTACTCCAAGAGGGAGTAATCATGCTATTCTTAATGAGGGAGATCTTGCCCTCATGTATTGCATTTTTAACAATGTTCGGGTAACTGGGTGTATGTGATCAAAGATCACATGTTGAAAGCTAAAAGGTTGGCGCATTTCAAATTGCCATATGCTATGTTAATTAATAATTTCTTTAGATATTTTGAAGTTGATCTTTCTGGGGAGAGCATAGAAACCCCCAAGGCATCAAATGAAATTGACGACTCCACCCTAAGAAAAATGGGATATATAAAAGTTGATGATGAATGGTTCTCCAAAATTGATGCTCGGGATGTCTCGAGGGTGAGGAAGAAGATGAAGATGAAAATGAACAAGGCCAAATTCCTCCCTCTCCAAACTGGTGCAGAGGTTCCCGAGTCAACCAGTGGTCAAGCCTCGTATGAGAATATGGAAATTATTCCTTACATGGAGCAACTCTGACCGTGGGACTCCTTTATCTTAGTTTGAAAGAACAATGCTTTCTCAAATGGTCAGTCGTGCAGGAAAATCAGAGAAAGCATATGCAGATGACATTCCAACACTTCCAAGAAACAAACAATCAATTCGCATCCCTTGGAAACCAAATTGCCGATATCTACACCAAGTCGGAAGATATGCAACTGAACCAAGGAAACTGAGATGATTGATTTTATGGATTAAAAGGGTCCCTTCTTATCTTATCTTTTATTTCTTATTTCTTTTGATGCTAAATTTCTGGTCTGTAATATTTACTGGTTGTATACCAGGTACAATCTCTTTAGCTTTGATCAATATAATGTAGGTTTTAAATCGAATCAAACTAGTCTAGATAGAATTCAACATAGATCCCAGATATTTTTAGCCAATACAAAATGGTTTTAATCGATCAAATTGATTAAAGGAAACACTCTCACAACAAAATAATCGATTAAACTTCGTATCAATCGATTAAAATCTATATAAACAAGTTTACATCAGTTAAATTGGCTAAATAAGATTTTATCCTGATTTTGATGGATCTATTGGTTAAAATCTAAATCGATGTAGTTGATATTATTGTAAAACATCCTTCTAAATGATCGGTGTTACAAAACTTACACTGAATTAGACATGATAAATTCGCATAAAACATTACTTAGTTTGCAAATCTGGTTGTTTTAATCAATAAAAAAAATCTTTTAAATCGATTAAAAGAATTTATACAGCATTTTTCTTTATTGTTTTTAATCGATTAAATGTCGAATTAATCGATTAAATGCACTTATGTTTCATACTTTCGAAGTCCTTCACTGCTTTAATCGATTAAACCTTTATTTCAATCGATTAAAATCATTAAACAAGAACTTTTTAATCGATTTTGTCCTCGTTTTTAATCGATTTTTATTCGGAAAGAAAAATTAAAGGCTTTAGTTAATGGTTGTTCTTGTAACATGCTACTAAAGCGTGATTCCCTTATCTTTACACGTGTTAATTGTATTTATTACAAACGTGTTAATGAAGATAAGTTTGAATCAACTTTGATTAATCTTTACATGAGTAAAATATCGTATTCATTTTTTTTCTCTCTGTTTTCAAAATCTCAAACTTATTACATACCTTTGCATTGTTTCTCTTCTGATCCCTATTTTTGATGAAGTCAAAAGGGGGAGAATAATTCATTTTTTATTTCTAACTAATCTGGTTTATCAAATGACTTCTCTTGCAGAGTTATTATTCAAAGTGGTGTTTGTCTTCATCAAATAGGGGGAGACTGAAAGTGATGAAGATCTTATTGAAATACTCGGCAAAGATCTTATTGATTTGATGAAGTCAAAGATAAAGTCAAAGTCAACTTTGTAGCGGTCAACAAATCACTTAGATAAAAGAATAGAGGGATTAGTGTGTCCGCAGCTATGCTTAGATATAATCATTTTTATCTTTTCTGCTGCATGAGGTTTCTTAACTTAAAAGATTTTGCAAAATGCCTCTAAAAACGTTTAAGCAGTTAAAAACAAATTATTTTAACAAAAGCTTTCTTAAACAAGTTTTTAACTGATATAATATCGAAATAACCGGTTGTTTTCATTAAAGAAAGTTTTGAAAACCTTCTGTCAGTGTTTTAACTGATAAGGCTTCGATATAACCGATTAAAATGACTTAAAATGTTAAGAGAAGTGTTTTTGCAGTATTTTAATCGATACAACTTGGTTTTAATCGATTAAATCCACTTAGTGTTCAGGATGATCGATCAGAATGCAATCATGACCGATCAGAATCAGATATGATTGATCAGAATAAAGTTATGACCGATCGAGCTTTTTCAATCGATTAAAACACGTTTCAATCGATTAAAACAACTTAGAAAATTTCTACACAAGCGCTTTAATCGATTAAAACTTATTTTTATCGATTAAAATCACTTGGAAAATTTTACAAGAAAGTTTTGCAAGTATTTTAATCGATTGAATCACGAAACAATCAATTAAAACAAATTAGAAGATTTTTTGTAAAGAGTTTTAATTGATATAAACGTTGTCGTATCAGCTTAAAACAAATCTGTTAAAGAATCAAGAACATTTTAATGGATTAAAAGAAGTTTTAACAGATTAAAACTACACTTTTAACAGATTAAAAGATTATTTTAACAGATTGATTAAACCAGCAGTTTTGAAAATCTTCTATAAAAACAGATTGGCTTGAACTTTTTAAACATCATCGAATATCAATCTTTTACACATCCTTTAGCAATCAAGCAAGCAAACTTTAATACTCTTTCAAGAAAGATTTGCGCTAGTTTTTGTGAAGTTCTTTGAAATTCTTTCTTGAGGCAAATTGCTTTCTTTTGGAGAAGAAACACTTACTGCAGAATTGCATAAAACTGGTTTGAGCATTCTAGTTTCTTCTTTTCATTTCTTTTCATTCTTTTATCGTATTGTTTGGTGCCTAGAATTGTGGGCACTCGGTTTCTCTCGTAGCTGGAATTTGGTTGTAGAGGTTGTCAAGAACTGGAATTTTGTTCTTGGTGAAAGGTTAGGTGCAGGAACTGGAATTGTGGTTCTTTTGGTAGATTAAGTGTAAGATTGTAATCTGTAAAACATTTGATCTAGTGGAACCCAGCTGGAATTTGGCTGGAGACTGGACGTAGCCCTAGTATTGGGTGAACCAGTATAAGCACCAGTGATATCTTTCTAAACCTTTCTCTTCTTTTAATTCTGTTGCTGCGTTTATTTTTTTGATTGCTTGCTGTTGATTCAAGATCAGATCTGAAATCTTATTTTTACAAATATATAATCTGTTAATTGCGAAAATCTTTCAAAGATCAATTCACCCCCCTCTTGATCTCAACCTACTTTTCTAACACGTTCCACCCATGAAGTATGTCACCATTTTCGTCGGTGACAGGCCCGGGATCATGGCAGGGGTCTCGGCGTAGGAAATGGAGGTGAGGAACTCCAGTACCGCTTGAGGGTACACATGGGTAGGTGGAGCTTGCAGTAAGAAACCCCATCCAATACTGTCGATGTTGGCCTGGACGTCGTCCTCCCATCCAAATTCGTTGAGGATGGCGAAGTCTAGTTTGAGCATGGGGTGTCATGTGTACCCCCTGATATGCTCTAGCCGAGCCTGGTGAAGTGGAGAGAGCTGCGTGAGGTCTTGAGGAGCAGGAGCTGAAGAGCTACTAGGGCCGGCAAAGCCCCTTCTCTTCCTAGACTGACTTCCACGGAACATATTGACCAGAAAGTGCTTGAAAGTGAGATATCTGAGAGTAGGAGTGCAGAGGAGTTGTGAGGAACCTTCAGGACGCCCCCCCTATATATAGGGAAAAAACCGAATTCAGGACCACCTTCAGGGAAGTCGAGACGGCGGTCTCGAATTTGTGCAGGTCGAGACGGCCGTCTGGGATCTCGAGATGACGGTCTCGACTTTGGGTCTAAGCGAGACGGCGGTCTCGCCAAGCGGGATGACGGTCTCGCCAAGCGGGACGGCGGTCTCGTTTTCGCCTAAGTCGAGGTGGCGGTCTCGACTTTTCTGAAGAGCGAGACGATGGTCTGCAAAGTCCAGACGGCCATCTCGAATTTTGGTGTTTTTTTTTATATATATATATATATATACAAAGGAAATAGGACCTGGTTCAAAAACATTTTTTATGCATGCAATGTTTTCATGTTTGATGTCCTATAATGCCTATTTTAGTTATTTTTTCATAAGGATTTCACTGACGTGTCTTGTAGCGTCGAATGCCCTCTGATCTGCGTTTGTGTGTTTGGTCGTACCATGACGGACTCTTTGTGACTGAAAGATAATTGGTTTTTCCTCTTTTTCTTCTTTCTTTTTCCTTTGTAGAGCACTCTTTGCCATGTAGTGTCCCTCTTTCTCCACTCTAGGGATTTCAATCCTCTTGTTGACTATACGCCTCCATATTCCCAAATTAATTATTAGAATTTTGGTGTGAGGGTCAAGAGAAAAGAAGTAAAGAGGTAAATTCAACGGCTTGTGTTTTAGAATGTTATTTTTTATTGGAAAAAGGTTTTTGTAAGAATGGTTGGCTAGGGTTAGGCTTAGGTGTTTAAGCTTTTGTCTAAGCATACGTTCCCTTTTTTGTACTTGCGCCTTAGTTTTATTTTCATTGCTTTTTATGGCTAGTTAATTTCCTTGGATCGCCCTTTGGGTTTTCGAACTAGGATATTGTGTTTTTGGCCCTAACTTTTGTCTAGGTTCCTTCTTTTTGTATTTTTGGGGAATCATAGCGGACCTTATTTTGTAACCCTAACTTTTGCCTAGGCTACCCTTTACTTTTGTTCGGGTGTCCTACCGGGTTGACCCTATCTTTTGCGTAGCCCCCTTAGTGGGTTTCTTACCGGGTGTTTTGCCCCCTTTTTTTGGCCTTTGGCTTTTATGGGCTTTTCTCTCTTTTTTTTTGTGTATTTATTTTTTGTTCACAATATTGGTGAAGCATGACTTTCTTTATGGTGAGGTAAAGCCTTATTTGGTGCTTCTAGTCAACTAGCTTGATTGTAATGGCAATGGCGAATTTTGGTTATTTGGACGCGCTTTTTATTCTTCTTTTTTCCTTTCCCTTTTACTTAAACAAGGTTATTATGAGGTCTAGTCGGAAATAGCAAGAAGAGAAGCAGATAATAAGAAGTATTCTTTATTAATTAATAAGGGAATATGTGCCCTAAAATGCCCGGGGGTCGGGCTAGCCCCGGGAGATAATCTCTAACAATCATGGGGTTTACATCCCTTAAATGAAGAAAAAGATTTCCTAATGACTAGGGTAGCTCTTGACGCTTGCATCCCTCCACTTCGGAAAATTTGCTTGAGTGTGCGGAGGGGAGACTTCCCTTTTCCTTTTTCCGCTCGGCCCTTAGTGGGGTCATATCCTAGGCCATGCTTGAAAGGATTGTCTTTAAATTCCGGTGGTTCCCTCATGCCTTGGGAATCTGCCCCTAGTCCTTGGCCAGGATGGTAACCATGCTTCATCATCATGCGGGCTACCTTCGTGTTTTTGGGAAGTCGCTCTATGCTGGCAATTTCGAGCGCTTGAAAAGATGTTTCAAGGGCCTCTTCAGCCGCATCCACATAAGGTTAGGTGGACGGTCCACTGATCAGGATATCATCTTCTGCTTGGACCGTGACCAATTTGTCACCCACTATGAACTTGACTTTCTGGTGGAGCGTTGAAGGTACTGCCTTAGCGTCTTGAATCCAAGGCCTGCTGAGGAGACAACTGTATGCTGGAGTAATGTCCATTATATGGAAATCAACGTCGAAGATAATGGGTCCGACTTGAATTGGCAAATTAACTTCTCCCACTACTTCTCGCTTTGATCCATCGAAGGCTCGAACGATAGTGCTGCTTGGGTGCAGACGGGTTCCTTGGATAGTCAACTTGTCTAGTGTGCACTTAGGCATCACGTTCAAGGATGACCCGTTATCCACAAGAACTTTGGCAATGAGGTACTCCTTGCACTTGATTGAAATGTGCAAGGGCTTGTTGTGGTTTGACCCTTCGAGGGGGAGCTCTTCCTCTGTGAAGGTGTGGTGATCGCTTGCCATAATGTGACCGACGATTCTCTCAACCTTTTCTTGGGATATAGAGTGAGGTACGTGCGCTTCGCTCAAGACCTTCAGCAGGACATTTCTATGCGGTTCTGAGCTCATCATTAAAGATAATAATGTTATTTTTGCTGGTGTGCGATTGAGCTGGTCTATAATGGAATACTCGTTTTGCCTTATAAACTGGAGTAATTCCTCTGTCTCCTCCTTGGATTCCTTATTTTCTTTTTCCGCTTCGGTCTTTTTATTTTTTCCTTTATATTTGGGGATATCCTCTTGTGAGTCCTTGGGGGAGTAGATTCTTCCACTTCTAGTCATGCCCCCAATGCCGGCTATATTTGTGATATCCTCTCTTATTGGTGAAGATTCTCCATATCTCCACGGTACAACTTGTCGCCGCCGTCCGTTCCGACGTCCGGGGGACGTCTCGAACGTTCTGCGAGCGGTCGCGAAAAGATGGTTGGACTCGCGTTTTTTGTTAAAATTGTGTTCATTGCTTCCGAGGTGTTCAACACTGAACTATCCTCTAATAGAAGCAAGGTTTTCGAAAAGGGGTTCTTTTGGAGTCGCCACCAATGTTTTGACCAGAAACATTGGAAAAGGAAAAAAGGCGTTGATTTTATTAAAAACCAACTTGGTCATTATAACCAGAGTCGGGTAAGGGAGTTAGTTACGTGTGGGGAAGGTATTAGCACCCCACAACGCCCCTTTCGGGTTCCCTATGACGGATTAATTCATTTAAGTCCAGATTACAAGAAATTACGCGATTACCCTTATTTTATTTATTTAATAAATATGGCTATCTACATGATTTATCTACATTGCATACAGAAGTAAATAAAGCAGTAAAGGAGAAGAGAATTGAGAAAAAACCTCCGTAGCAAGCTTTATATTATAAGTCTTTTACAAAGAGGACGTGTTTCGGCAGTCCTTCGCTCTACAACAACTCTCCTCTCGATTACAGACTCGACTCGACTAAAGTTTCTAGAAGAATCGAATGCCGGAATACAAATTCCTTAACTGATTGTTACCTATTAAAGGCAATCAGAAAGATCATTCGAGAGAGGGAGAGAAGAAGACAAGTCCAGGAATTCTCTGGTGTCTGAGGTGTGTGAAATGAGACAAATGAGGCTCCTATTTATAGTATTTTTCGCTGCCTGGGACTTTGGGACGGTCGTCTGGGTTGGGACGGCCGTCCCAAATGCGTTTTTCACGTTGTGCCAATCTGGGACGGCCAGTCTGGGTTGGGACGGCCGTCCCAAATGCAATTTAACGAAGGCTGAGACCCCCTAGGGTTTGGGACGGCCGTCCCACATTCGGGACGCGCGTCCCAACCGCTTAATTGCAGCTGGGACGACCGTCCCAACCCCGGGATGGTGGTCTCGGCCTGTTTTGTCCGAGTCTTCGCGTTCGGGACCCCGGGAAGCTTTCCTTTCCTTTTTCGGACATAGATTGATGCCGATGTGTGTCCGTTGAAGCTTTATCTTCATATAGGAAGTCTTCTTGGCCTTCATTAAGATGTCGGGCGAGCTTTGTCTTTGTGTAGGAAGTCTGTTTTGGTCTTTATTGTGTGAATGAGTGAACTCCGTCTTTTGTTGTGGGAGGTCCTTCTCGTTTTGGGGAGCCGGATGAACTCCATCTTTGGGCGAAGCTCCTCTAGCTTTTATTTTGAGAGGCCAGGCAAAATTAGGGGTCTACAGCTGCCCCCCTTCACCCGCCTAACTAATTCGTTGGTTTTTAACATGCCACCAAAATTAGTTGGTAGGGGAAGGAGTTAACCCTTTTGTCCGGCTGTCCTTCGGATGCTGCTCCTTGCTGATCCTCCGAATGATAAATATTTTGATAGGTACTAACCCCTATCTGGTTTGAGCCTTCTTTTTCTAAGGCTTTGGTGAGTTTTTACCCTCACTAGGTATGAACCTTGTTCTGCAAGGTTTTGGTGAGTACCTACCCTCACCTGGTATGAGTTAGCATTTTGCTAAACTTTTGTGGGTACTTACTTCCGAGGCGCTCAACACTGAACTATCCTCTTAATAGAAGTACAGTCTTAGCAACCCATTTTTGAAATGCTTAGGTGAGTATTTTTACTCCACCTAATGCATTCTGCTAAATTTTGATGAGTACTTACCCTCATCCGGTATGAATGATAAGCCTCATTCTGCAAGGCTTAGGTGAGTATGTACCCCCACCCGGTGTGAATGATAAGCCTTTTTTACAAAGCTTAGGTGAGTACACACCCCCACCCGGTGTGAATGATAAGCCTTTTTTACAAAGCTTAGGTGAGTACACACCCCCACCCGGTGTGAATGATAAGCCTTTTTTGCAAGGCTTAGGTGAGTATACACCCCCACCCGGTGTGAATGATAAACCTTTTTTTGCAAGGCTTAGGTGAGTATACACCCCCACCCGGTGTGAATGATAAGCCTTTTTTGCAAGGCTTAGGTGAGTATACACCCCCACCCGGTATGAATGATAAGCCTTTTTCGCAAGGCTTAGGTGAGTACACACCCCCACCCGGTGTGAATGATAAGCCTTTTTTGCAAGGCTTAGGTGAGTATACACCCCCACCCGGTATGAATGATAAGCCTTTTTCGCAAGGCTTAGGTGAGTACACACCCCCACCCGGTGTGAATGATAAGCCTTTTTCGCAAGGCTTAGGTGAGTACACACCCCCACCCGGTGTGAATGATAAGCCTTTTTTTGCAAGGCTTAGGTGAGTACACACCCCCACCCGGTGTGAATGATAAGCCTTTTTCGCAAGGCTTAGGTGAGTACACACCCCCACCCGGTGTGAATGATAAGCCTTTTTTTTGCAAGGCTTAGGTGAGTACACACCCCCACCCGGTATGAATGATAAGCCTTTTTTGCAAGGCTTAGGTGAGTACACATCCCCACCCGGTGTGAATGATAAACCTTTTTCACAAGGTTTAGGTGAGTACACACCCCCACCCGGTGTGAATGATAAACCTTTTTCCCAAGGCTTATAGGATGAACTTTTTTGTAGTCAATCCTATGATCATCTGTTTTTTTGGAGATGAGTTGACGACTTACTGTTTTTGGTCATGCATCTCTGGGGAGTAATTGATTTTTCTTTTTGACTTTTCTTTTTTAGTCATCTGGTTTTACCAGGGATTTCTGTATTTTGGCTTTTCTTGTTTTAGCCATCCGGCTTTTGTCGGGGATTCTTTGATTTTGGCTTTTCTGTTTCGCCATGGGGATTTTATTGTTTTGGCTTTTTCTTTTAGCCATCCGGTCTTGACCGGGGATTTCTATATTTTGGCTTTTCTTTTAGCCGTCCGGCTTTTGCCGGGGATTCTTTGTTTCTGGCTTTTCTGTTTAGCCATCCGGCTTTGCCGGGGATTCTTTGTTGGTTGCTCTTTGTTTAGGCAGGAATCCTTTGGGGATTTTGATTTCTATTAGTTGTGCCTCTTGATTAGGCGGAAATCCACTTGGGGAGATTCTTGTTTGGTTGCGCCTCTTGATCAGGCGGAAATCCTCTGGGGATTTGAGCTTTTTGTTGATTGTGCCTTTTGTTTAGGCAAGAGCCCACCTGGGGATGTGATTTCTATTTGGTTGTGCCTCTTGATTTAGGCATATGCTTCAATAGTGAAGACTTAGGTTTTGGATTGCCTCTGAATAGGCTGATGTTCTACTTGAGGATATTTGTTTTTGATAATACCTCTGAGTAGGTGGATGCTTTTGAAAGCTTTTGTGCTTGTATTACCTCTTATAGGTTGATTTCCCATTTCTTGGGGATATTGGCTTTCTGCTTGTCTCCGAGTAAGCATAGGCATTCTTGGGAGTGAAGATTTTTCACTTCGCCGGGGATATTCATATTGGGTGTTCCGAAAGGTTAACTCCCCGAGGATATGAATTTTGTAATTTGCCCTTGTCGATAGGCTTATCGGGGAAAAATTTTCTTGTTTTGTGATCTACTGGGGGAATTAATTTCATCCCGGAGATCTATCTTGAATTGTCCTTCTATGGAGAAATGGAGTTTTTTTTCGACTCCTTATTTGGTCAGTCGTTGTTTGAGCTGGTTTTTGCTTAAGCTCTTATTCCGTTGGGAATGGGTTTTTTGCTTTTTTCTCGCGATTATGTTTTTTCGCGATTTTGGATTTTTGATTTTAAATGCGTGTGCCTTTTTCCTTTTGTACACGCAGACCTTTTATTATCTCGTTGGGGATGAAGAGGTTTTCTTTTCTTCTCTTTCCTTTTTAGTGGCCCTGGGGAATTTGTTGGCTCCTCGGGGATCCGACTTTGATGATGGAGTCTTGGCTCCCGGCTTTGCGAAGCTTTTATTTGAACGGGAAGATGGAAAAATTTTGTTTTCCTCTTTTTGTCTTTTTGTGGAACTTTCTTGACGCGTTCTTTTTGGGGATTTTCATGTGGCCTTTCCGTAGTGGCCTCCGTCGTGAAAGATTTTTTCTTTTTGTTGCCCCCAGCTGATGTGGGGGATTTCGACTCCATTTTTCTTTGATGGAATCTTATGTAGTCCTTGTTCTCCATTGGGGGATGAAGCGGAGACTCTTGCATGAGTGTGCTTGATGACTCATGTGGCGACGAAGCCGAGTCGTGAGGTAATCTTTTTGTTTTGCCTCTCGGAGTAGGCAAGGATCCGTTTGGGGATAATTAAGCCTTTCCGTTGGCTTTTCTACATTGATGACTTCCTTTTTCTTGGATGGAAGGATGTTGATTACGGCTTTAAATGATTTAGGTTTGATGACTCAAGTGATGATGTTGAGTCATGAAATAATTTTTGTGTTGCCTTTGGAGTAGGCAAGGATCCACTTGGGGAGTTATCGAGCTTTTCCATTTCCTATTGAGGTACCTCCTCTTGTTGGTGTAGAAGATTGGTGGTTGGAGCTATTTTCCTTAAAGCTCCTTATGTTGCTCGAAATGGTTTTGATTTCGTCTTTTTCTTTCGCGATTTAATTTTTATCGCGAGCTTTGTTTGAAATTTGACTTTTTAATAGATCATGTGTGCCTTTTATTTTGTACACATGGGCTTTTTGAATGCGAAGTGTAAAACAGAAATAACGATTTTTATTTATTATCGCTTTTTGTTGGATACATTTCAAAGCATATTCAAGATACTAGAAAACTATCTAAACTAAGTCTTCTTGATCATCCGCCTCCGGTCGGAGTGGGCGAGATGGTGCGGCGAAGGAAGCGACGGAGTAGGCGGCGCTGGAATCTTGCCCGAGTCCGGACCGAGCTCTCTATCCGTCGATCCGTCCCGTCTTGCCTCGACAGTCAGTCGGCCAAACTGGCGGCGTATAAACCGGAACTCTCCTTCCATATAGGCGTGCTCCTCATCTAAGCGTCGGTACAAGCCGGAGAAGTTCGGATCGTGTGATTGCTCGCTGGGACTCGAAGTAGTGGGGATGTCTTGCGGTGTACCGAAGTCGCGCATATCCCATGAAATCGAGATGATAGGGTTCAAGATGAAACCCGATCCTTCTCTCGCGAGGATATTCATGTGCGTCAGCACTCCTCCGTTGATAGGCTCTGGTTGAAGTACAGCTGGGATATCTTCTCCGTCCGTGCATCCCCAATATTCAGCCTAGAGGGGTAAGGAAGGGAGCCACCATGATTGCTCCCGCTGGTCCTCGAGTACCGCATTCCTTTACGGCCTTCAGGAATGCGTATCCCGGTTGCATCGGTGTCCCCGATGCATGCAATAGACTATAAAAAGATCGCCAGCCGTGACCTTTCCCTCGGCTTTCCTTCCTGCCGTGAATGGTCCCAGCAAGCAACTTGTGACATATGCGAAGAGGGGGATTGAAGGCTGCACCCTTCGGATTAGATGGGAGATTGATAGCTCCAAGTAATCTCCTTCCACATATTGGTGGTGGTGAGAACAAGTAGGTTTCTCCGGATATGCGGACCGATATTCCGGTGTTCTTGTATCGGCTCGTTGGCGTAATCCCATGATGACGTTGAAGTCATCCAGGGCCGTGGTCCCAGTAGGCTCCATCCATCCAAGAGGAGACAACTTGTGTTGGTGGCACTCCAAGAATTGTAGATGGCATTTCCATCATGTTGACAGAGGCGAGAAACTCCATTGTAGCGGTGCGATGGATTCGAGTGGGCGGCTCGCGGAGTAGGAAGTCCCATCCTATGTTGTGGATGAACTTCCTAACGTCTTGCTCCCAGCCGAATGTAGCAAGGATCCCAAAATCTAACCGCAAAGCATAGGGTACCAGTGCAAATTGTTGGATATTTGCCAATCGTTGTTGATGCGCTTCCGCCATCATCATGCTAGTGACAGGAGTTCTTCTAGCAGCGAGTCCTGGTGCGTTTTCTTCCGGACGAGGCTTCTCCGTGTTCCATTGTGAGCTCTACTCTTTTAGAAATGCTAAAAATGTATGGAGGAGTAGAAAAAACAAGATAGGAAGCTTGGAATGAAGTGCCAGAGCCAAAATCCGCGCCCAACATATATAGGCCGCAGCAGGGAATTTGGGACGGCCGTCCGGGTTGGGACTGGCCGCCTCAAATGGACAAAATTCACATGGGCCAACCCCCACTCGGGACGTGCGTCCCAACCGACAATTGGCACTTGGGACGGCCGACTTTGGGACGGCCGTCCCAAACTTCTTATGTTGGTTTTTTTATTTTTTGAGTTAAATTTCGTGTTTTTTGATGAAATTGAAGATAGGATTCCCTTCATTTATGCTTTAATGCATGCAATGCTTCATGATATGCATTCTATGATCTATTTCAGTTAATATCTTGAAAGTTTTAACTGATGTGCTTTGACTTGGGGAGCATTCCTGGTGTTGTGCCTTTATGTCATCTTGTTTCTTGGATAGTAAGCTTAGCTGTATTGATTTGCCGTCTTGGAATTTTCTTTGCTATGGCCGAAGAGCAATCTTCTGTTTGTGGGGCAACTGCCATATCAATGCCTTTCTTCCTTTCCTTAGGGATTTCAACCTTCCTATTGATCACTATGTTACCACATTCCCCTTCATTACTTGAATGCTTTATAGTGAAATGGTCAAGAGAAGAGAAGGAAAAGGATTTATTGCAAAGGCTTGTGTTTTAGAGTGATATTTTTGTAATAAAGGTTTTTGTAAGAATGGCTAGCCAGGGTTGGTTGGTGTTTAGGCTAGTTTAGACAAAACGTTTTGCTCTTATAATGTGGCGTCATTGCTTATTGATTTATGGCGCTTTTTTGTGATTGACTAACTTCCCTAGACCGCCCTTTCGGGTTTTCGACCTAGGATGTCGTGCTTTTGTCCTAACTTTTGTCTAGGTTTCCTTTTTGTATTTATTTTTTAGGAATACCTAGCGGACTTTTAATAACCCTAACTTTTGCCCAGGCTACCCTTTATTATTGTTCGGGTCTCCTGCCGGTTTACCCTAACTTTTGCGCAGCCCCCTTTGTGGGTTTCCTGCCGGTATTTTGCCCTTTTATTTTCTTGTCTCGGCCTTTGACCTTGACGGGCTTTCCTTTTTTGTATGCGTATATATTATATTTTTTGCACAACATTGTCGAAACTTGATTTTATCAAGATAAATTTTGATTATGTTTCTAATTAATCAATTTATTTTGACTTTGCTTTGCGGCGCTTTACTTATTTGGACGCATTTGGAACAAAACATTTATCTAAACTTTGTTTATTAAAATGGGGTATAGATACATTTTAGCAAGAAAAGAAGCAGATAGTAAGAATAGCATTCTTTTGTAATTTCGTGGAAATGTGTGCCCTAAAGATGCTCTGGGACTGGGCAAACCCCGAGGAGTGATCTCTAATAGTCACTAGATTTACATCCCTTAGAATCGAAGAAGGACACCTAATGACTAACGCTACCCTTTGCGCTAATTCCCCTCCTTTTCGGAATACCATCTTCGAGGGGTAAGACTTCCCCGTTCTTCGTATGGTTTGATCTTTCGTAGGGTTATACCCTAATCCATACTTTAGCGGATTGTCCTTGAAGTCCGGTGGCTCTCTTATACCTTGAGCGTTCTTTCCGAGCCCCCGTCCCGGGCGATATCCATATCTTTTCATCATATGGGCCACCTTTGTATTACCAGGGAGTCTTTCTATGTTGGCAATTTCAAGTGCTTGAAAAGACGTTTCAAGAGCCTCTTCACTCGCATCCACATATGGTTGGTCGATCGGCTTGCTAATCGGAAAGTCTTCTTCAGCTTGAACCGTGACGAGTTTATCATTTGTCACAAACTTGATTTTCTCGGTGGAGCGTTGAAGGTATTGCCTTAGCGCCGTGAATCCAAGGTCTACCAAGGAGACAATCAGTATGCTCGGCGTGATATCCATCACGTGGAAGTCTATGTTGAAAATAGTAGGTCCAATTTGGATTGGTAGACTGATCTCTCCTACTACTTCACGCCTTGATCCGTCAAAGGCTCGAACAACTGTATTACTCGGTCGCATGTGGGTTCCTTGTATTGTTATCTTGTCGAGTGTACTTTTAGGCATAACATTTAGGGATGACCCATTATCCACAAGTACTTTGGAAATGAGATACTCTTTGCATTTGACAGAGATATGCAAAGGCTTATTATGATTTGACCCTTCCAAAGGGAATTCTTCGTTGGTGAAGGTAAGATGATTATTAGTTGTAATATTACTAATAATTCCTTCGAACTTGTCTTGGGATATTGCATGCGGAACGAATGATTCATTCAAAACCTTTAACAGTGCGTTTCGATGCGGTTCCGAACTCATGATGAGGGATAACAAAGTTATTTTTGCTGGAGTACGATTGAGTTGATCTATGATGGAGTACTCGCTTTGTCTTATGTACTGGAGTAACTCATCTATCTCCTCCTTGGATTCGTTTTCTTCTTCGGCTTTATTTTTCATTTTATCTTTAGGAATATTATCTTGTAATTCCTTGGGGGAATATATTCTTCCGCTTTTTGTCATGCCCCCAATACCGGCTATGTTGGAGATATCTTGATTGACTAACGATTCTTCTGAGTATCTCCAAGGTACAGCTTTATTTGATTCATAAGGGAAAGGACGCGGTACGAATAAGCGTAAAGGCGTTATTGCTTCTTCCCTTTTAGTGTTTGGAATGATTAACGGTGCTTGTTTGTTATCATCTTCGATTTATTGACCGTCGTAGAGATTTTGATGACGAAAGGCTTCTTTTCCATTTTTCTCGATTTGTGAAAAGCACATCGCTTAATCCTTTCTTTTTATTATCTTTATTATTAAATGAGGAGGGATATGTGAATGTATGCAATTTATGAATGCAATAGACAATTTAAGGAGAGAAAAATAAATCCTTTTTATTAGAAAGTGTAAATCCTTCTATACAATGCTTTTGAAGCAAGTGTTGACAAAAGCGAAAAAGCTTGAAGAATCCTATAGGTAAATTAGGCTTTCTTCGTAATTCGTCTTCAGTCGTTATCACGTGATTTCGAGCGTCTTGATTTGCTCAGATACCGCCTGGCTCATGTCTTCACTATATCGACGAGCCTCTTTTATCTTTTCTTCTTGATGAACGATCAAGGCATGTCGTCGATCGACCTCTCTATTAGTCGGTCCTTTTCACGAAGTAATTGACCGTATTGAGCTAATCCATCTTTTTCTTTTTCATGTAGCTCCTCTAGGTCTATTCTCGTATTTCTCACGGTTTCCCACCATTTTTGTGCTTCCGACCGAGTATTTGCTAGGTCATCTTGTATTAACTTGATCGTTCTTGCTCGTCCCGCAAGCGTGTTTTCGAGATGTGCTATTTCGTCATTCAAGTCCCTGAACGTGACTATCTTGCTCAAGTCTTGGAATCTTTAATGCTTGCTTAGTCTCTTCCCCGATAATCAAGACAATCGTTCTTAAGACGCTCTATTTCGTGGTCCTTCTTTTTACATTGCCTTTTTAGGCCATCTATTATAAGGGTTGACTCTTGATCTTTTTCTTCGAAGGCTCTCACCGAGCTTCCATGACTTCAACCCTCTTGTTTAAGGCATTGACCTGCAATTGTAGCTCTTCACCGACTAAAGTTGTAGTGAATGCAGCAGATGGTTGGGGTATCCCTCTATTTTTTCTCCATTCTTCATATTCATGGGACGTAGAAACCCGAACCTTTCCGAGTTCTTTATCTCCCATGTAGACCGGTCTTTCCCATGCTTTCCGGACAGCGGATACTTCTTTAAAGTTATGGGAATAATGACATAGACTCAGACCCTCCGAGCTCTTCTTGAGTTGGTGCGGTCTCGGGTTCTCATAAGTTGTCTCATAGCCATCTTAGGAGAGTAGGCTATACAACCCCCGAGTCCTAGTAATGGTATGCTCGTGTAATCTCCACATCGTATGAGAATATAACTGGGTCTGAACCAAGGGCATACCCGGGATATGTGTTCTATGTTCCATCTTTCCAACTCGCTTTTCCATTCTAGCACTTGACGATGCCGAAGAGGGATTTTTGAAAAACTCCTTAAAGGATCGTGAAATACGCCCATATGGCTTGAGGCGTAGAAATGAGTAATACCCCACACGTATAGTAGTGAAGTGCAACATCTAAGTGTTTTCCCCTGTTTCGTCGGCAAAAATCTACTGGAAAGCGTGGTGTCGCAAGGATTGCGGGTATAGGACTCTTTGAATATACATCCCGTGCAAAGAATGCGTCCATTGCAAGCATGATCCACGATGTTCACATGGAATGGGAATAATATGATTCCGAACATTGCTAATGCTAGAGTCTTGTTGAATGTAGACCGATCCTTCTTTTCAGCCTAAAGAGATTAAGTGGTCTTCTATTATAGCCATTTTCCAACCTCTCGATATTCCCTTTTCCCTCTAGGGTGGATTGATGAGGAGGCAGCCGTATAATAGTAGCAACCTTACTCACGGCCGTATATACTCCCGAGCAAATGTAGACCCCAACCGACCGAGGCCATCCGACCATGAGTTCATATTCTTCTATGGTTGGTACCAAGTCAAACTGCGAGAACTCGAGCGATGTAAATCGGGACTCCGAAGTGGACCAATGCTCTAACAAATATTGGATCAATGCCGATCTTTAGGAGGTCAAGAATTCTTCCGTAAGACTTCTCAAAGCTAGCATAGACCTCCGCGGCATATATGTACACAAGTGCCTTAACTTCTCTACACGGCATAGAAGGATCTCCACTTTCTTTAATTGTCTATTACTGGATCCCTCCATTATCTAGCAAAATTGAAAATGCATGATATGAGGATGAGTTTTTATAAATGCATGTATGCAAGTGTTTATTTTTCTAAGTATTATCATGTTTTATTCCTAGTATGATGCATGATAATACCGGGTTTTCCTTGAAAGAAAAGCTTATCTATATGAATGTTTATGGATTTTAATGAAGAGAGTCCTATTTTCTTCCCTTTTTTTATTTTTATGAAGAAAAGGTAATATGAATTATAAGACTTTTGCTAATAATTTTAATTTTGTAACAGAGGTATTTTTATGACTTTAATCTGTTTTTATATTTTTTATGACCCTTTATCTCTTCTCGTCGGCCAACGTGGCTACTTAGCTTACAAAGAACTCGAAACCAGGCTAGCTTAATCGAAGACTCGTCCGAGATAAAGGTCTTTTATCTTTTCACTTTTTGTGATTTTTAGGGTTTTTCATTTTTTTGTTGTATGATTACCCTATGCTAATGCATCAATACAAATGCAGCAAACAAATGCACACACAATTCGTACATCCACGAGCGAGCCACGCTTATTTAATCACGAGGTGGGATTTTCCTGCGTAAACGTGCTTGGTTTAGGTGGTTCTAGCTGTTCTCACTGTGCCAAAGGTCCCCAAGGTGCCCCCATTATAAGGACCTCTCAACTCTCAATCCTCGGGTCATGCACGAACTCCGTGTCGACATCCTTAGACCAAAAGAAGAGAGTTATCACCTTGAGTTGGTGGTTTTCCGACAACGGTAGTAGCCCCGTGTGCCAACTAACCGATCGTATCCGCCACCCACTCCCTATAGGTATTCACTCTTGCCCCCGGGTATAGAGGGACTGTTGTGTGCAAGGGTTTTTGTGTGCAATTTATATTTCAAACAATTGCGTAAATAATCATACGACCAGCTTATTTAAAGCCATACAATAAAAACATACGTAAGGGTAAAGGCGTAATTTCAAATCTTTGCTTAGTTTGAATTTATCCGTCACTAAATGGGATCAACTCTCTAGCTTCCCCAGTGGAGTCGCCATCCGTCGCCGCCGTCCGTTCCGACGTCCGGGACGTCTCGAACGTTCTGCGAGCGGTCGCGAAAAGATGGTTGAGACTCGCGTTTTTTGTTAAAATTGTGTTCATTGCTTCCGAGGTGTTCAACACCGAACTATCCTCTAATAGAAGCAAGGTTTTCGAAAAGGGGTTCTTTTGGAGTCGCCACCAATGTTTTGACCGTAAACATTGGAAAAGGAAAAAAGGCGTTGATTTTATTAAAAACCAACTTGGCCATTATAACCGTAGTCGGGTAAGGGAGTTAGTTACGTGTGGGGAAGGTATTAGCACCCCACAACGCCCCTTTCGGGTTCCCTATGACTGATTAATTCATTTAAGTCCAGATTACAAGAAATTACGCGATTACCCTTATTTTATTTATTTAATAAATATGGCTATCTACATGATTTATCTACATTGCATACGTAAGTAAATAAAGCAATAAAGGAGAAGAGAATTGAGAAAAAACCTCCGTAGCAAGCTTTATATTATAAGTCTTTTACAAAGAGGACGCGTTTCGCAGTCCTTCGCTCTACAAGCAACTCTCCTCTCGATTACGAACTCGACTCGACTAAAATTTCTAGAAGAATCGAATGCCGGAATACAAATTCCTTAACCGATTGTTACCTATTAAAGGCAATCGGAAAGATCATTCGAGAGAGGGAGAGAAGAAGACAAGTCCAGGAATTCTCTCGGTGTCCGAGGTGTGTGAAATGAGACAAATGAGGCTCCTATTTATAGTATTTTTCGCTGCCTCGGGACTTTGGGACGGCCGGTCCCAAACGCGTTTTTCACGTTATGCCAATCTGGGACGGCCGGTCCTGGGTTGGGACGGCCGTCCCAAATGCAATTTAACGAAGGCCGAGACCCCCGGGGTTTGGGACGGCCGTCCCACATTCGGGACGCGCGTCCCAACTGCTTAATTGCAGTTGGGACGGCCGTACCAACCCTGGGATGGTGGTCTCGGCCTGTTTTGTCCAGTCTTCGCGTTCTGGGACCCCGGGAAGCTTTCCTTTCCTTTTTCGGACATAGATTGATGCCGATGTGTGTCCGTTGAAGCTTTATCTTCATATAGGAAGTCTTCTTGGCCTTCATTAAGATGCCAGGCGAGCTTTGTCTTTGTGTAGGAAGTCTCTTTTGGTCTTTATTGTGTGAATGAGTGAACTCCGTCTTTTGTTGTGGGAGGTCCTTCTCGTTTTGGGGAGCCGGATGAACTCCATCTTTGGGCGAAGCTCCTCTAGCTTTTATTTTGAGAGGCCGGGCAAAATTAGGGGTCTACACAACTTTATTTGATTTGTAGGGGAAAGGACGTGGCATAAATAGTCGCACTGGTGTCCTAGCCCCCTCTTCCTTATTTCTGAGGACCAACGGTCGAGGCTTATTTTCCTCTTGTGGCGAGTCGACCGTTGGGGAAAGATTGATTAGGAATGGCTTTCTCTCCATTCTTCTGATTTGGAAGACGTGTCAGTTAATCCTTCCTTTTTATTATCTTATTTATTAAGAATGAAGGAGGGGAAATTAAATATGCAGATGAATGATATGCATGCAAGTAGACAATTGTTGAATAAAGAAAAATTTCATTTATCCATTGGAAGGTGTACATTCCCCTATTCCATACTACGAAGCAACTTTTGGCAAAAACGGAAAAGCCTAAAGAAACCCATAGGCGGGTCTTGATCTCTATGTCATTCCCTTTCGGCTTCCCGGACGTGATGAGCAAGTGCTTCGCTTTGCTTCTGGACCGCCTGACTCATATCTTCACTGTACTTTTGAGCCTCTTTAATCTTCGCCTCTTGATGAACGACCAAGGCTTGCAGTTCATCGAGTTTTGCAAGGGCTCGGTCCTTTTCTTGTAGTACTTGGCCGTACTGAGCTAGCCCGTCTCTCTCTTTGCAGCGTAGCTCAGTGAGACTTTTGTTGAGTCTCCGATTGGCCTCCCGCTCTTGGCGTATTTCTGACCGAGTCTTGGTGAGTTCTTGCAATAACTCCTTGATCATCTGAGCCTGTTCTACTGATTCGGCCTCAAGGCGTGCTGATTTGGCGGTTATTTCTTGAAGTTGGCTATCCGAGCCGGTTCTAGCAGCTTTGGATGCTCGGATAACTTGCTCATTAGAGTCAGCACACTGGTCCTTGAGGCGCTTTATTTCATGATCCTTTTTCTTGCCTTGTCTTTGCAGACCGTCAATGGTGAGGATAGATTCTTGCTCTCTCTCTTCAAGGGCCCTCATCTGGGCTCCCATAATTTCTATCCTCTGGGTCAAGGCATTGACTTGAGCTTGCAGCTCTTCACTGTTGGCACTTGAAATGAGTGAGGTGGATAGTTGAGACATCCCTCTTCTTTTTCTCCACACCTCGTAGTCACTGGAGACAGCTATTCGAGCTTTTCCTAGCTCTTTGTCTCCCATAAAGACTGGTTTCTCCCATGCGTTTCTCACGACTAGTGAGTTGGCGATTGTGCATGGGTCCACGAAGAAACACAGTCCTCCGAGTTCCCCTCGAGAAATGGTAGTTTGAGTCCTCATGAGCTGCCTCATAGCTACTCTAGGTGAGTAGGCTATGCAACCCCTGAGTCCTATTAAGGGTACGTTCGGATAGTCTCTACATCTGATGAGGACTGGACCAGGTCGGAACCAAGGGCAGACCCAGGACAAATTGTTGACGTCCCAGCGTTCCAACTCGTCCTTCCACTCTGAAGTTAAGCGTCGTTGGAGAGAGATTTTGGAGAAGCTCTTCAAAGGGTCGGGGAACATCCCCATGTGACTAGAGGCGTAAAAATGTGTAATGCCCCATACAAAGAGCAGCATCGAAGTGTTTTTCCTTGCTTCTGGCGGCAGAATTCCACCGAGAGCAAGGTGTAGGCAAGAATTGCAGGCAAGGGACTCTTCGAGTTTACGTCCTAGGCGAAGAAGGCGTCCATGATGGCTTGATCCACTGTGTCGATGTGAAAGGGAAACAAGATCGTTCCGAATATGATTAAGGCCAAGGTTTTATTAAAAGCGACCCATTCTGTCCTTTCAGCCAAATCGGACAGATGGTCTTCTAACATTGAGACTTTCCAACCCTGGACGTTCCCTTTTCCTATCAGGGTAGTCTGCCGGAATGGTAGTTGAATGATGGCAATGACTTGTGCTGCAGGAGTATACGCCCCGTGGCAGATATGAATCCCAGCTGATTTGGGCCATTTCAACATGATTTCGTACTCCTCTAAGGTGGGCACCATATCAAACTGCGGAAATTTGAAGCAGCGCAGACTGGGGTTCCAAAAGTGAACTAATACCCTGACGAAAACTTGATCGACACAGATCTTTAGCAGGTCGAGAATCCGTCCGTAGGATTTTTCGAAGTCGGAGCAGACCTCTGGTGGCATTATTGCGCAAAGCCGTTCTAATTTTTTGGCATGGTATCGGGGAATGTCCACCTTCTTCAATTGTCTACTAGTCCCCTCCATTTTCTAAAACGAAAATGCATGTTTTATGAAAATGATGCTTATTGAATGAATGCGAGTGTTTGTTTTCTATTTATCATGTTTTGTATGATGTTTGCGTATTTTTTGAAAAATAAACTACTTATATGAGGGTAATATTTTTGAACAAGGTCCCATTTATTGTTTTAAACAGGATTGTTTTTATATATATTTTTTATCCCTTTTTTTTTATATAGCCTTTTATCTCTTCTGTCGGAACTGCGTGGCTACTCAGCTTACAAAGAACCTGAAACCAGGCTAGCTAAAAGGCAGACTGTCCGAGATAAAATAATGGCTTTATGCGAAAGAATAGTTAGCGTCCCTTATCTCTTCTATCGGACTGCGTGGCTACTTAGCTTACAAAGAACCTGAAACCAGGCTAGCTAAAAGGCAGACTATCCGAGATAGGGGTGTTTATTGTGAAAAATGTTTTTTGTGATTTTTCTGTTGTTTGGTTATGCTATGCAATAGACAAATGCAACAAACAGATGTACACACAATTCGATCATCCACGAACAGGCGAGAAGTCGTTTTAATCACGAGGTAGGGTTTTCCTGCAGAAAAGTGCATTGGCGAAGGTAGGTTCTAACTGTTCTCACCAAGGCTAAGGCCCCCAAGGTGCCCCCATTATAGGGTCCCCACTCTCTAGCCTTCCGACCATGCTTAGCACTAAGGCCATAGTCAGTCTTTGTGCCAAAAGAGGAAGGTTATCACCTTGAGTGGTGGTTTCTGATCACACCGGTGGGCACAAGGCCATCACTACAGCGAACCGTACCTGCCACCCACTCCCTATGGATTTCTCACTTGCCCCCGGGTATAGGAGGAACTGTAGTGTGCAAGCGTTTGTGTACAATTTGTATTTCAAACAATTGCGTAAGTATCAACAGACAACAGTTATTAAAGCTAAGCAATAAAACATGTTATAATACAAGTTAGGGTAAAAGCGTAATTTTTCTTGGTTTATTTATTTTTAGGCTGGCCCATCACTAAATGGGATAAACTCTCTAGGCTTCCCTAGTGGAGTCGCCATCTGTCGCCGCCGTCAAAACGAGGCGGTCGGAGCGACGCGATGGTTCCGACTTTCCGACTTTCGCGTTTTTATTGGTGTGGTTACAACGCCTTTAGGTTGTCCGATAATCGGGCTGAACCTAGAGGCGAGGTTTTCGAAAGGGCACTCTTGGGTTGTCTGATAACTGGGCTAACCCAAGAGCTAATTTTTGAAGGGTTCATCTGGAGTTGCCACCAATGTTTTTACCGGAAACATCGGAAAAGGAGTGAAAAGGCGTTGGTTTTCGAAAAACGAACTTTGGTCATTAGAACCAGAGTTGGGTAAGGGAGTTAGTTATGTGTAAAGGAAGTGTTAGTTCCTTTACGACGCCCCTTTCGGGTTCCCTATGATAGGCCAGTAAAAGATAGAGAGAGAAAGTATAAACCTTCGAAGCAAGCTTTTCTATTAATTCTTTGAGTACTAGGGTGCTTTTTGGCAGCCCTCTGCTCGTTACAATGCCGAAAACGCTCTAGAAAACTCTCAGAAACTCCGAAAATGCTTTGGAGGGGGTCTAGAGAGAGAATTTGAAGAAAAGTTTAGAGAGAATGAGGAAGAACTGTGTGAAATGAGGGGAATGGCACCCCTATGTATAGGGATTCACGCATGTCAAATCGAGACGGGTCGTCTCATCTGACAAGGTCGAGACGGCTGTCTCGCCATTCGAGACGGTCGTCTCGCCTTGCAGGGATGGCGAGACGGTCATCTCGCCAAACGAGACGGCAATCTCGCCATCCGCGAGTGACGAGACGGCCGTCTCGCCACTTTTGCAAGGCGAGACGGCGGTCTCGAATCCGAGACGGCGGTCTTGGCCCTAAAAGGCGAAAATCCTTATTTTTATGCCAAAAATCCCTCCTATCCTAGTATGGGGCCTAATAGTCTCTCCTAGTGGCTTCTTAGGCTTCATCCATCTTCGAAAAGGAGGTCTTATGGTCTTTATTATGAGGCCGGGCAAGATTTGGGGTCTACAAGCATCCGAAGGACAGCCGAGCAAGAGGGTTAACTCTTTCACCTACCAACCGATCTCGTAGGCATGTTGAGCCAACAGTCGGTTAGTTAGTTGAAGGGGGGGCAGTTATAGACCCCAAATCTTGCATGGCCTCTCAATAAAGGTCAGAGATCCTCCGTTCGAAGATGAACAAGGCATCATTGGGCCCCTAGTAATGTTCACTAGGCTCCATGTGAGGATATGAGTGCTTTCTGGACTCAAAAAATAAGAAAAAGGTAAGAAAATGCTGTCAGGGGGTTTGGGACGACCATCCCAAATCCCAGACGGCTGTCCCGAATGTCCTAGACGGCCATCCCAAATCCCAGATGGCCGTCCCGAATGTCCCAGACGGCCATCCCAGCCCAGACGGCCATCCCGAATGTCCCAGGCGACCATCCCAGCCCAGACGACCGTCCCGAGGTCCTGGTAGCGAAAAAACTATAAATAGGGGCCTCATTTGCAACTTTTACACACACCTCACTCCTCTCTTCTCTCCCTCTTTCGAATGATCTCTCCGATTGCCTATAAGGTAACAATCAGTTAAGGAAGTTTCTTCCGGTATTCGATTCTTCTTAAAATTTTTGTAGTGTCGGTCCTGTATTCGGGGAGGAGAGTCATTGTAGTGCGGGAGATTTCCAAAACGCATCCTCACAATTGAAGATTTGTAATAAAAAGCTTGCTACAGAGGTTCTTTCACTTCTCTTCTCTTTTAATGCTTTATTTACTGCTTTATGTATGCAATAGAAAATAGAATAATGTAGATAGCCATTTTTTAATATTGTATAATAAAATAGGGTAATAGCGTAATTTCTCTTAATCTTGACTTTATGAATTAATCCGTCATAGGGAACCCGAAAGGGGCATCGTGGGGGTGCTAACACCTTCCCCACGCGTAACTAACTCCCTTACCTAACTCTGGTTATAATGGGCAAGTTTGGTTTTTCTTAAAATCAACGCCTTTTTTATCCTTTTCCAATGTTTATGGTCAAAACATTGGTGGCGACTCCATAAGAACTTTTTTGCGAAAACCTTGCTTTTATTAGAGGATAGTTCAGTTGTTGAGCACCTCGGGAGCAATGATCAAATTTTTAAAAAAATGTGAGTCTAAACCATCTTTTCACGACCGCTCGCATAAATGTTCGAGATGTCCCTAGACGTCGGAATGGACGACGGCGACACCCCTATACCCAGGGGCAAGTGGGAAATCCATAGGGAGTGGGTGGCAGGTACGATTTACCGTAGTGAGGGCCCTGAGCCCAACAGTATGGTCGGAAACCACCACTCAAGGTGATAACCTTCCTCTTTTGGCACAAAGACTGACTACGGCCTCAGTGCCATGCATGGTCGGAAGGCTGGATAGTGGGGACCCTATAATGAGGGCACCTTGGGAGCCTAGCCTTGGTGAGGAAAAATAGAACTACCCTGAATATGCACTATTCTGTAGGAGATCCCTACCTCGAAATTAAAAATGTCATTCTACTTATTCGCGAATGAGTGAAATTGTGTGTGCATTTGTTTGTTGCATTTGATTGCATAACATAACCATACAACAGATAAAAATAGAAAAACCACAAAAATATTTTTGCAATAAACACCCTTATCTCGGACAGTCTGCCTTTTAGCTAGCCTGGTTTCAGGTTCTTTATAAGCTAAGTAGCCACACAGTCTGACAGAAGAGATAAGGGACGTTAAAATTATTCTTTTGCAATAAACCATTTTTATCTCGGACAGTCTGCCTTTTAGCTAGCCTGGTTTCAGGTTCTTTGTAAGCTAAGTAGCCACGTAGTCCGACAGAAGAGATAAAAGTTTATAAAATAAACCAAAACAAATAAAACCGAATAAAACCAAATAAACCCAATAAAATAAAAACAGGATCTTGTTCATAAAGCATCAAATTCATAAAACATCCATATAAGTAGTTTATCTTCCTTTTGAAAAAATGAAAAAAACCAAACACTATCATGCATCATAAAACATGATAATGTTTAGGAAAAATAAACACTTGCATGCATGCCTGCATTAAGCATCATATTCATAGCATGCATTTTTGGTTTCTAGAAAATGGAGGGGGCTAGTAGACAGTTGAAGAAAGTGCATATTCCCCGATACCATGTTGAGACGTTAGAAAGGCTCTGCGCGTTGATGCCATCAGAGGTCCGCTCCAACTTTGAAAAATCCTACAGACGAATTCTCGACCTACTGAAGATCTATGTTGATCCTATCTTCGTCAGGATTCTAGTCCATTTTTGGAACTCTAGTCTGCACTGTTTCGAATTCCCGCAGTTCGATATGGTGCCCACTTTGGAGGAGTATTGTCGCCGCCGTAAAAAGAGGCGGTCGGAGCGACGCGATGGTTCTGACTTCCCATTTTCACATTTTATGTGGGTGGTATTACGACGCCTTTGGGTTATTCGATAACCGGGCTGGACCCAAGGGCGAAGTTTTTGAAAGGGAGCTTTTAGATTGTCCGATAACCGGGCTGGACCTAAAAGCAAATTTCAAAGGGGTTCTTGTGGAGTCGCCACCAATGTTTTTACTGAAAACATCAAAAAAAGGAAAAAAGAAGGCGTTGGTTTTAAAAAAAAAAAACAACTTTGGTCATTATAACCAGAGTTGGGTAAGAGAGTTAGTTACATGTAGGGAAGGTATTAGCTTCCCTACGACGCCCCTTTCAGGTTCCTATGATAGGCCGGTTATTTTGTAAATAAATTAAAAATGACGCTTTTACCCTTTTATTTGCGGAATTAAAAGATAACGACTAGATGGCCCTAATTAATGCATATATGAATAGTAAAGCAATAAAAGAGAGAGAGAGAGAGAGAGATTGAAGAAACCTCCAGAACAAGCTTTGATTAATTCTTTTAAAGTTAGGACGCGTTTCGGCAGTCCTTCGCTCTACAACGTTGACTTTTTCTCTCTCAAAATGCTATAAAAACTCTCTAAGAACTCCGAAAATGCTTCGGAGGGGCTCTAAAAGAAGAATTCTAAGAAATGCTAGAAGGAGAAGTGGAAGAACTGTGTGAAATGGAGTGGAGAGCGATCCCCTTTTATAGGGATTCGCGCCTGTTAGGTCGAGACTGTCATCTCGCCTGGCAAGGTCGAGACGGCCGTCTCGCCATTCGGGACGGTGGTCTCGTCTTTGACAAATAGCGAGACGACCGTCTCGCCAATCAGGATGGCGGTATCGACTTGCCAAATGGCGAGAGGGTCATCTCGCCAAACGGGAACGCGGTCTCGCCATAGCAAGTGGCGAGACGACCGTCTCACCAAACGAGACAGCGGTCTCGACCTTGCTAGATGGCTAGACGGCGATCTCGATAAGCGAGATGGTGGTCTCGACCCTCAAGGTGGAAATCCTTATTTTTTGTACAGAGAAACCTTCCTATTCTAACATGGGGCCTAATAGTGTATCTTAGAGACCTTGTAGGCCTTGCCCATCTTTGAATTAGAGGTCTTCTACTCTTTATTTTGAGGCCGGGCAAGATTTGAGGTCTACAAGTATGAGATTATGCTAAAATGACCCAAGTCAGCCAGGGTCCACATTTGCCATGAGGCATATACTCCTGCAGCCCAAATCGCTACCATCATCCGATTTCCATCTTGGCAGACTACCCTGATAGCAAAAGGGAATGTCCAGGGTTGGAAAGCCTCGATGTTAGAAGACCATCTGTCCTTTTCGGCTGAAAGGGCAGACTAGACTGCTTTTAACAAAGGCAGACTGGACTGCTTTTAACAAAACCTTGGCTTTAATCGTGTTTGGGATGATGTTGTTTCCCTTCCACCTCGACACTGTGGATCAAGCCGTCATGGACGCCTTCTTCGCCTGGGATGTGAACTCGAAGAGTCCCCTGCCTGCATTTCTTGCCGACACCTTACTTTCGGTTGAATTTTGTCACCAAAAGCAAGGGAGAGCACTCAGATGCTGCTTTTCAATTTTATTCATGTGGGGTATCACACATTTCTACGCCTCCAGTCACATGGGAATGTTCCTCGATCCTTTGAAAAGCTTCTCCAAAATCTGTCTCCACCGACGCTTGACCATGGAGTGGAAGGTCGAGTTGGAACAATGGGACGCCAACCATTTATCTTGGGCCTGTCCTTGGTTTTGACCTGGCCCAATCCTCATCAGATGTGGGGATTATCCGAGCGTACCGCTGATAGGCCTCAGGGGTTGCATAGCCTATTCTCCAAAAGTGGCTATGAGACAACTCATGAGGACCCAAACCACATTATCACGAGAAGAGCTCAGAGGACTGTGCTTCTTCAGAGACCCATGCACTATTGCTAATTCACTTGTTGTACGAAGAGCATGGGAGAAACCAGTCTTCATGGGGGATAGAGAGAGCTAGGAAAAGCTCGAGTAGCTGTCTCCAATGACTATGAGGAGTGGAGGAGAAATAGAGAGATGTCACAACCATTCACCCCATCTGCTGCGCCTTCAACCAGTGGAGAGCTTCAAAGTCAAGTCGATGCCTTGACCCAGAGGATAGAAATCATGGCAGCCTAGATGAGGGCCCTTGAGAAAAAAGAGCAAGAATCTATCGTCACCATAGACGGTCTACAGAGGCAATGCAAGAAGAAATATCATGAGATAGAGCGCCTCAAGGACCAGTGTGCTGATGCCAGTGAGCAGGTTATCCGAGCATCCAAATCTGCCAAAATCAGCTCGGATAACCAACTTCAAGAAATAACCGCCAAGTCAAAATGCCCTTGAGGTCGAATGTGTAAAATAGGCTCAGACGATCAAGGGGTTGCTACAAGACCTCACAAGGACACGGTCTAAAATACATCAAGGATGGGAGACTACCCAGAGACTTAACAGAAACCTTACTGAGCAACGCTGCAAGGAAAGAGACGGATTAACTCAGTATGACCAAGTGCTACGAGAAAGAGACCAAGCCCTTGAGAAACTCGACGAGTTACAAGCCTTGGTCGTCCATCAAGAGGCGAAGATCAAAGAGGCTCAAAAGTACAACGAAGATATGAGCCAGGCGGTCCACAAACAGACTGAAGCACTCGCCCAACATGTCCGGGAAGCCGAAAAGGAATTACATAGAAATCAGGACCCGCCTCTGGGTTTCTTTAGGCTTTTCCGTTTTTGTCAAAAAGTGCTTCGTAGCATGGTGTAAGGGAATGTACATTTTCTACAAATAAATAAAAATTCCTTTTATTCAACAATTGTCTACTTGCATGCATTTTATTCATTTGCATATTTGATTTCCCCTCCTTCACCTTTAATAAATAAGATAATAAAAAGGAAGGATTAAATGATACGTCTTTCAATCAGAAGGATGGAGAGAAAGCCACTTATAATCAAGTTCTCCCCAATGGTCGATTCACCACAAGAGGATAATAAGCCTCGGTCGTTGGTTATCAAGGTCAATAAAGAAGAGGGGGCAAGGACGCCTATGTGATTATTTGCGCCTCGTCCTTTCCCCTATGAATCGAATAAAGTTGTACCGTGGAGATATGGGGAATCTTCACCAATAAAGGAGGACATCTCCAACATAGCCGGCATTGGGGGCATGACCAGAAGCGGAAGGATATACTCCCCTAAGGAGTTACAAGAAGATGCCCCCAAGAATAAAGGGAAAAATAAACAAACCGAAGAAAGAGAAAATAAAGAATCCAAGGAGGAGACCAATGAATTACTCCAGTTCATAAGGTAGAGCGAGTATTCCATCATCGACCAACTCAATCATACACCTGCAAAAATAACTTTGTTATCTCTAATGATGAGTTCGGAACTGCATCGAAACGCCGTGATGAAGGTTTTGAGCAAAGCGCACGTACCTCATACTATATCCCAGGAAAAAGTTGAGAGGATCGTCGGTCACATCATGGCTAGCGATCACCTCACCTTCACAGATGAAGAACTCCCTCTAGAAGGGTCAAGCCACAACAAGCCCTTGCATATTTCCATCAAATGCAAAAGGTATCTCATCGCTAAAGTTCTTGTGGATAACGGGTCATCCTTGAATGGATGCCCAAGTGCACACTTGACAAGTTGATTATTCAAGGAACTCGCATTCGCCCAAGTAGCACTATCGTTCAAGATTTCGCCGGATCTAAACGAGAAGTAGTGGGGGAAATCAACTTGCCAATCCAAGTCGGACCCACTATCTTCAACGTCGATTTCCACGTGATGGGCATTACTCTAGCATATAGTTGTCTGCTTGGCAGAACTTGGATTCATGACACTAAGGCAGTACCTTCAACGCTCCACCAGAAAGTCAAGTTCATAGTGGATGACAAACTGGTCACGGTCCAAGCAGAAGACGATATCTTGATCAGTGGACCGTCTACCCAATCTTATGTGGATGCGGCTGAAGAGACCCTTGAAACATCTTTTCAAGCGCTTGAAATTGCCAATGTAGAAAGATTTCCCGGTAATATGAGGGTAGCCCGCATGATGATGAAGCTTGGTTACCATCCTGGCCAAAGACTCGGGGCAGACTCCCAAGGAATGAAGGAACCCCCGAAATTCAAATATAATCCTTTAAAGTATGGCCTAGGATATGAACCTACAAAGGGCCGAGCTGAAAAGAGAAAAGGGAAGTCTCCCCTTTACGCACTCAAGCATATTTTCTGAAGTGGAGGAATAGAAGTGTCAAGAGCTACCCTAGTCATTAGGATTTTTTTTTTCCTTTCTTAAGGGATGTAATCCCAGTGATTGTTAGAGATTATCCCTCGGGGCTAGCCCGACCCCTGGGCATCTTTTGGGCACATATTCCCTTACTAACTAATAAAGAGTACATTTCTTACCATTCGCTTCTTTTCTTGCTATTCATGTCTAAACCTCATAATAACCATGTTTAAGCAAACGAAAAAAGAAGAAGAAAAGTGCGTCCAAATAATCGAAACACGCCATCGCAACAATAATCAAGTTGATTGATTAGAAACACAGAATAAGGTTTTACCTCATCATAATAAAACCGTGTTTTTGCCAATATTGTGTAAAAAAAGAAAATAAAAAAAGTCTATAGAAGCCGAAGGCCAAAAAAGAAAGGGCAAAATACCCATTAGGAAACCCACCAAGGGGGCTATGCAGAAATTAGGGTCAACCTACTAGGAAACCTAAACAAAAATAAAGGGTAGCCTAGGCAGAAGTTAAGGTTACAAAATAAGGTCCGCTAGGATTCCCAAAACAAGAAAAAAGGAACCTAGAGAAAAGATAGGACCAAAACACAATATCCTAGTCTGAAAACCCAAAGGGCAGTCTAGGGAAGTCAATTAGCCATAGAAAGCGATAGAAATAGGCTAAGATGCGAACCCTCAAAGAAAAATGTTTAAACATCAACTTAAACACTCAGACCAACCTTGGCCAGTCATTCTTACAAAACCCCTTTCTAAATAAAAATCAACCGTCTAAAACACAAGTCGTTGAATAAATTATCCTCTTACTTCTCTTCTCTTGACCCTTACTATAATATTCTAACAATTAGTCTGGGAATATGGAGGCATATAATCAACAAGAGGATTGAAATACCGGGAGTAAGGAAAAAGCGCACCAATATGGCAAAGTGTGCTCCTCAAACCAACAGTTATTCTTCGATCGCATGAAGTCTGGAACGGTACAAACAAGCACAGCAGAAAAACAACATCAGAAGGACCCCATCTTCCAAAGACACACCAGTTAATCCTTCTAAAAAATTAACAAAATAGCATTATAGGACACCAAACATGAAAACATTGCATGCATAAATGTTTTTGAACAAGGTCCTATATTTTTCCAAAAAAAAAACCTCTGAAAAGCGAGACCGCTGTCTTGCCTTTCATCAAAGGCGAGATCGCCGTCTCGCTTAACAATACCACCGTCTCGCCTTTCGTTGAAAGCGAAACCGCCTTCCCATATTGTGAGACCGCCGTCTCGCCATTTTCCAAAAGCGAGACCGCCTTCTCGCTTGGCGAGACCGCCATCTCGAAATCCCAGACGGTGGTCTCGACCAAAATCAAAATTTCTATATAAAGGAGGCCTTTGGATCAGTTCTAAGCACTTCATTCCTGCATCTTCATACACATTCTCATACATTCTTGAGTGTCTTTGCCAAAATGCAACGAGGTGAATCATCTAGGCCCCGAAAGAGAGGTCGGGGCCCCGACCTGAGCGCACCTGTAACCTTGGCTCCTCCAGACCCTACTCAGCTTACGCCGCAACATCAGGCCAGGCTGGAGCACATCAGGGGTTAGTCCTGGCACCCCATGCTGAGACTAGATTTGGTATCTTGGCTGAATTTGGTTGGGAGGACGATGTGCAGGGCTACATTCAGAATATCGAGTAGGACTTCCTCCTCCAGCCCCCCCAACCCGCATCTACACACAGGCCGTAATGGAGTTCCTCGCATCCATTACGATTATCGAGATGCCCACAATGTTCTTGGGTGTCCCTTCGGTGAGGATGGTCTCATACTATATGAACAGGACCTATCGGACGATGACGTTGGACGAGTTCAACGTCGCCATAGGCTTCATACAGCCCGTGGACACCCTGACGCCGAAATATCAGGGGGCCATCTGTGAGTGACCGGCTGCCCTCACAACTGGTGAGATATGGGAGGATCTCACCGGGTCTTAGATTCTACCGGCCTTGATGAAAGGGTCGACACTCAGCCCTCCTCTCCGCATCTGCCACAAGCTGTTGGCAGGGACTATCCATGGGCGAAAGGAAAGTCAGGGGAAGATTACCCAGCCCGACCTTTTTGCATTGCACTGCATGCTTTACGGACGCCGGTGTAACCCCGACTACTTCTTTCTGAGAGCTCTCAAGGACTTCGGGAGTCGCCCTGTCAGAGCCATCCTCATGGGTCCTTTCATCACCCCGCTGGCCGAGAGATGGGGGTACCCCGGTGGGGAGGACATTTCCTCCACTCTCCGACCTGAGTCCATAAGCGGATCCATGTTTGTCAGCATGGGGATGCTTATCAGGCAAGGGTCCCAGTTGGTCCTTCACCCTATGCTCGCCATGACCTTAGATATTCAAGATTTGGAGGTGGCGCAGGAGATCCTGATGCCCCCAGAGTTTGAGCAGCAGCAACAACAACAGTACAAGGATGACTTTTCTGGCATGCACCGTCACATGGACGACATCCGCTAGTAGCTAGACCAGATGTCCCTAAGGTAGGACATCTTCGAGACGCGGATGGAGACCTTCAGCCATAGACAACAAGGGATGATGCAAGACCTGCGCATGATCTCCCAGTGTAAGCTCGACATGATCCAGAGCCAGGAGAAGTTCCAGAGGCATATGTTTAGGCAGTTCCCTCCTCCTGACCCGTCTCCAGGCTCGCAGTCGAGTCCGCCTCCGTCTTAGGGATATCTTTGTAATAACATGATCATTGTACAAATTTTATCATATATAAATAAAATCTTTTGATAAATTTGTTTGCCTTTGTAGACCCCAAAACTTGCCCCGCCTCAAAATAAGAGCAAAAGACCTCCTATTCAAAGATGGACAAAGCCTAAAAAGCCACTAGGAGAGACTATTAGGCCCCATATTAGAGTAGGAAGGATTTTCTGTACAAAAATAAGGATTTTCGCCTTCAGGAGAAGAGATCGCCGTCTCGCTCTTTGGGACCGCCGTCTCGCCATTGATGCAAGTCGAGACCGCCGTCTCGTTTGGCGAGATGGCCATCTCGCCACTTGCCAATGGCGAGATCCCCCTCCCGTTTGGCGAGAAGCTCTTCTCGTCACTTGGAAAGTCGATACCACTGTCTCGCCAAGCGAGACGGCGGTCTCGCCACTTATGCAAGTCGAGACCACCGTCCCGAATGGCGAGACAGCCGTCTTGACCTTGCCAGTCAAGACCGCCGTCTCGACCTGATAGGCGTGAATCCCTATAAATAGTGAGCACTCCCCCCCTCATTTCACATAGTTCTTCCACTTTCCCTTCTACACTTTCTTCAAATTCTCCTCCTAGAGTCCCTCCGAAGCATTTTCGGAGTTTCTGAGTGCCTTAGAGAGCTTTTTATAGCGTTTTTGTGAGATTTCCGGCATTGTAAGAGCGACGGGCTGCCAAAACGCACCCTATTTTCAAGAATATTAATCAAAAAGCTTGCTTCGGAGGTTTCTTCACTCTCTCCCTTTCTTTTACTACTTTTGTTTACTTATATTACGCAATAGCTATTAGGGCCATGTAGTCATTATTTTAATTCCGCAAATAAAAAGGGTAAAATCATCTTTTCTGAAAGTTTATCTATAAAATAACTGGCCTATCATAGGGAACCCGAAAGGGGTGTCGCAAGGGAACTAACACTTCCCTTACACGTAACTAACTCCCTTACCCAACTCTGGTTTTAACGACCAAAGTTGGTTTTCAAAAACCAACGCCTTTTCTTTCCATTTTCAATGTTTCCGGTAAAAACATCGGTGGCAACTCCATCAGAACCCTTTCAAATTAGTTCTTAGGTCAGCCCGGTTATCGGACGATCTAAGAACACCATTTTGAAAACCTCGCCCTTAGGTTCTGCCCAGTTATCGGACAACCGAAAGGCGTTGTAACATCACCCATAAAAACGCGAAAAATGGAAAAGTCGGAACCATCGCTTCGCTCTGACTACCTCTTTTTGATGGAGGCGACAGATGGCGACTCCACTGGGGAAACCTAGAGAGTTAATCTCATTGAGTGATGGGCCAGTTTAATAAATAAACTAAGAAATTACGCTTTTACCCTACCTTGTATTATAACACGTTTTAATTGTTTGGCTTTAATAACTGTTGTTTATGTAATTGTTTGAAATACAAACTGCACACAAACCTTTTCCTAACAAAGAGGAAAAGGCAAACTAGAAAAATGCCCATGTACTCAAGGGCATCACTCGCAAAATCCCCGACAACCAGCAAAATCGGATGACCACTTCCAAAGATCAAAGCAAAGAATCCTCAGCAATCAACAAGCTGGATAGCTATTAGGAAAAGCCAAAAAATCAAAGAATCCCCGGCACACCGGAAGACCCTACCATAAAAATCAAAGACATTTACCAAAAATCATTCCCCATGAAATCTAGGCGCATGAGCTAGAGCAGTAAGCCGCCACCACCACCAGTCCTACTAAGTGGACTGCACCAGCCAGATGGGGGTTCATACCCATCAACTGGTGCATAAGCTAGAGCAGTAAGCCACCACCACCACTAGTCCTACGAAGTGGACTGCACTAGCCCGATGGGGGGTTCATACCCATCAACCTGCGCATGAGCTAGAACAGTAAGTCGCAATCGGTCCTACAAAGTGGACCATACCAGCCAGATGAGGGGTTTATACTCATCCAGTCCTACAATGGTGGACTGCAAACTCCACCAGCCAGATGAGGGGTTTATACTCATCCAGTCCTACAATGGTGGATTGCAAACTCTACCAGTCAGATAAGGGGTTTATACTCATCCAGTCCTACAATGGTGGACTGCAAACGCTACCAACCAGATGGGGGTTCATACTCATCAACTGAGGGGTCGGCTACCGGAAGAAGGAGCATCCCGAAGCTACAAGCAACTAGATGGGGGTTCATACTCATCAACCGAAGGGTCAGCTACCGCAAGAAGGAGCATCCTGAGGTTCTACCACATGTCAACCAAAAGGGTCGGCTACCGCAAGAAGGAGCATCCCGGAGGTCCACACCTTTTTGTCCAAAGGGGTTGGCTACCGCATGAAGGAGCATCCCAAAGCTACAAGCAACCGGATGGGGGTTTATACTCATCAACCAAGGGGTCGGCTACCGCAAGAAGGAGAATCTTGAGGTTCTACCACATGTCAACCAAAGGGGTCGGCTACCGCAAGAAGTAGCATCCCGGAGGTTCACACCATTTGTTCGTTCAAAGGGGTCGGCTACTGCATGAAGGAGCATCCCAGAGGCACACACACATATTTCTCGTCCAGAGGGTCGGCTACCGCAAGAAGGAGCATCCAAACGATAGCTAGGAAGAGGGTTAACTCCTTGACCCTCCAGCCGATCTTCTTGGCATAACGGGCCAACAGTCGGCTAGTCAAGTGAAGGGGGAGCAACTATAGACCCCAAATCTTGCCCGACCTCAAAATATAGAGCAGAAGACTTCCGATTCAAAGATGGGAAAGGCCTAAAAGGTCCCTAGGATAGACTAATAGGCCCCATATTAGAGTAAGAAGGTTTTTTGTACAGAAAAAATAAGAAATTCCACCTAGAAGGCTGAGACCACTGTCTCGCCATCGGTAAAGGGCGAGACGACCATCTCGTTTGGCGAGATGGCCATCTCGCCACTTGTCAATGGCGAGACCGCCATCTCGTTTGGCGAGACAGCTTTCTCGCCATTTGTCAAGCGCAAGACCGACGTCTCGTTTGGCGAGACGACCTTCTCGCCATTTGTCAAGGGTGAGATGACGGTCCCGACTTGACAGGCGTGAATTCCTATAAAAGGGGAGCACGACCCCCTCCTTTCACAACATTCTTCAACTTTCCCTTCTACAACTT
Organism: Sphenostylis stenocarpa; assembly: GCA_963425845.1. NCBI lineage: Eukaryota > Viridiplantae > Streptophyta > Magnoliopsida > Fabales > Fabaceae > Sphenostylis > Sphenostylis stenocarpa. Next base: position 26,243,083 of record OY731408.1, read on the forward strand.
TCTCACATTCTTCTCCTAGGATCCCTTCGAAGCATTTTTGGAGTTTCTTAGCATTCTTAGAGAGCGTTTTCTAGTGTGGCGAGAAAGAGCGATAAACACTGTAGAGCATAGAGGTTGCCAAAAAGCACCTTTACCAAGAATATTAAATACAAAAGCTTGCTTCGAAGGTTCATATACTTTGCCTCTTCTTTTATCTCTTTTCTTTTACATCTATCTATGCATTAGTTGTTAGGGCCATGTAGTCAACATTTTAAATTCTGCAAATAAATAAAGGGTAAAAGCGTAATTTTAGAATTTTTATTTATGAAATAAACGGTCCATCATAGGGAACCCGAAAGGGGCGTCGTAGGGAAGCTAATACCTTCCCTACACATAACTAACTCCCTTACCCAACTCTGGTTATAATGGCCAAAGTTTGTTTTTTTGAACCAATACCTTCTTTTTCTTCCTTTTCCAATGTTTCCGGATAAAACATTGGTGGCGACTCCAGAACCCTTTTTCAAAAACTTGCCTTTGGGTCCAGCTTGATTATCGGACAACCTAAAGGCATTGTAGCATCATTTTAAAAACGCGAGTCAAAGTCGGAAACCATCGTGTCGCTCCGACCGCCTCTTTTGACGGCGACGACACCCCCTCTTCTTTATCAACTTTGATGACCAACGGCTAAGGCTTATTAACCTCTCTAGGTGAATCGATCGTTGGGGAGAGCTTGATTACGAACGATTTCCTCTCCATCTCTCTGATTACGGAAGACACATCAGATAATCTTTCCTTTTTTTTTATCTTTTTAATTAGATGGGGAGGGATATATAAACGAATGTAAATGAATGTAATGAATGCGAATAGACAGTTGTTGAATAAACAAATTTTATTTATTTGAGAAAGTGTACATTCCCCTATAGCATGCTACGAAGCACATTTTGACAGAAGCGAAAAAGCCTAAAGAAACCCACAGGCGGGTTGTGATTTCTACGTAATTCTTCTTTGGCTTCCCGTACGTAATGAGCAAGTGCTTCAGACTGCCGACGAACCGCCTGACTCAAATCTTCACCGTAGCGTTGAGCCTCTTCTATTTTCGCCTTTTGATGGACGACTAAGGCTTGTAAGTTGTTGAGTCTCTCAACAGCTCGATCTCTTTCTTGCAGAATTTGGCTATACTGAGCTAACCCTCTTTCTCTTTGCTGCGCAACTCAGCAAGACTTTTGTTAAGTTTTTGTTTGCTGATGACGTAGTGGGTGGGGCGGATGATTGTGACATCTCCCTGCTTCTTCTCCATTCCTCGTAGTCTCTAGAGACGACCACTTGAGCTTTGCCTAGCTCTCTATCTCCCATATAGACTAGTCTCTCCCATACTCTCTGTATAGCAGATGCATTTCCAACTTTGCATGGGTCTCCAAAGAAACATAGTCCTCCGAGCTTTTCCTGTGACGGCGTGGTTTGGGTCCTCATGAGTTGTCTCATAGCTACCTTTGGGGAGTAGGCTATGCAACCCATAAGGCCCAACAGTTGTATACTCGGGTAGTCTCCGCATCGAATGAGGATAGGGCCGAGTCGGAACCAAGGGCAAGCCCAAGATAAGTGATCGATGTTCCATTGTTCCAACTTGACCTTCCATTCTGTAGTTGGACATTGGTGGAGGGGGATCTTTGAGAAGCTCCTCAAAGGATCGGGGAACATTCCCATGTGGCTCGAGGCGTAGAGGTGTGTGATACCCCAAACGAAAAGCAATGAAGAGAAACATCTGACCTTTCTTCCTTGTTTCTGATGACAAAATTCAATTGAAATCAAGGTGTTGGCAAGAAGTGCAGGAAGGGGACTCTTTGAATGAATGTCCCATGCGAAAAAGGCGTCCATAACGGCTTAATCTATTGTGTTGAGGTGAAAGGGAAAAAATATGGTCCTGAACACAATCAAGGCCAGGGTCTTGTTGAAGGCAAACCAATCTGCCTTATCAGCCAAAGATGATAAATAGTCTTCTAACATGGCAACTTTCCATCCCTGGATATTCCTTTTTCCCACCAGGGTAGCCTAATGGGGTGGCAACTGGATGATAGCGGCGACTTTGGTTGTAGGAATGTATGTTTCTTGACGAATATGGACCCCAGCTGATTTGGGTCATTTAAGCATGATCTCATATTCCTCCAAAGTTGGCATCATATCAAATTGTGGAAATTCGAAGCAATGAAGACTGGAATTCCAAAAGTGGATCAGAACCCTGGCAAAGATGGGATCGACGCAGATCCTTAGTAGATCGAGAATTCGTCCATAGGATTTTTCGAAATCAGAGCGGACCTTAGGTGGCATCATCGTGCACAAGTGCTCTAACCTTTCCGCACAGTATCGGGGAATATCCACTTTCCTCAACTACCCATTACTAAGTCCCTCCATTTATCTAAAAGTAGAAAAAAATGCATGCTATGAGTATGATGTTGATGCGGGCATGCATGAAAGTGTTTTGCTTCTCCTAAACATTATCATGTTTTATTTTCTACATGATGCATGATAGTGTTTGAGTTTTTGTGTATATATATTTTTTTGCTTGGTTTTGTAATAGAAAGGAAACTACCTATATCGATGTTTATGAGTTTGATGTTATCATGAATAGGAGTCCCATTTCCTCTTATTATGGTTATTTTTGAAATATATTTTTTATAACCCTTTATCTCTTCTGTTGGTCCACGTGACTACTTAGCTTACAAAGAACTTGAAACCAGGCTAGCTAAAATGTGAAATGTCTGAGATAAGGGTGTTTATTGCAAAAATGTTTTTTTTAGAGTTTGTTTTTATTTTGATTTTTTGTTGTATGATTATGCTATGCAACAAACAAATGCAACAAACAAATGCACAAACAATTCACTCATTCGCGAACCGTGAGATGATGTTTAATTACGAGGTAGGGGTATCCTGCAGAAAAGTGCATATTCAAGGTGGTTCTAAACATCCTCACCAAGGCCAGGTCCCTAAGGTGCCCCCATTATAGGGTCTCCACACTTCCAACCCTCAGATCATGCATGGCACTAAGACCGTGTCAACATCTTTAGGCCAAAAGAAGAAGGTTATCACCTTGAGTAGTGGTTTTCGACCATACCGGTGGGCTTATGGCCCTCACTATGGCAAATCGTACAATGCCACCCACTCCCTAAGGTTATCCCACTTGCCCCCGGGTATAGGGGGAATTGTTGTGTGCGTGTACAGTTGTTATTTCAAACAATTGCATAAAGTAAACATACAACAGTTATTAAAGCCAATCAGTAAAGCATGTTATAAAAGCAAGAAAGGATAAAAGCGTAATTTCAAATTTTTATTTTCTAAACATAGTCCATCACTAAATGGGATCAACTCTCTAGCTTCCCCAGTGGAGTCGCCATCTGTCGCCGCCGTCAAAAGACGTGGTTGAAGCGACGCGATGGTTTTGATGACTCGCGTTTATTTTGAAAATGTGGGCATCACTCTTAGGATGTTCGATAACCGAACTACCCTAAGAGTGAGGTTTTCGTAAAGGGTTCTGGAGTCGCCACCAATATTTTAACCAAAAACATTGGAAAAGGAAAAAGAAGGCGTTGGTTTTAAGAAAAAACAACTTTGGCTATTATAACCAGAGTTGGGTAAGGGAGTTAGTTACGCATGGGGAAGGTATTAGCACCCCCACAACGCCTCTTTCGGGTTCCCTATGATGGACCGTTCTTAAAATAAAAACAATGAAATTATGCTTTTACCCTATTTATTTATTGCAGAATTTAAATAGTTATCTACATGGCCTTAATAACTAATGCATACAAAGAAAGTAGAAATTGAAAGCAATAAAGGAGAAGAGATGTAAAAGAAACCTCCGAAGCAAGCTTTTATATATATATTTTAGACAAAAGGATGCTTTTTGGCAATCCCACACTCTACACGGGCACTCCTCTCTTGAACAGAAATCACTTGAAACTTCCTAGAAACCTCGGAATCAAACCTTCGGGGCTTAGAGAGTCAAGTATACAGAGTATATGGGCGAGAGCTTATGAATTTTGGGTGGGATTGTGTCCTGGAATGAGGAAATGGAGGCTCTATTTATAGGAATTCGCTCCAGTTAGGTCGGGACAACCATTTGGAATTCTGACAGGTGAGACAGTCGTCTGGGATTTTGAGACAGCTGTCTCGCCACAAGGAAAAGGTGAGACGGTCGTCTCGCCTTAATGAGAAAGTGAGACGGCGTCTGGAAAAACGAGACAGTCGTCTCACCCTTAGGGAAAACGAGACGGTCGTTTGGGGCTTCCTGTCAGAATTTTCCTATTTTTTTATTTTTTGTCCAGAAAAAGCCTTCCTATCCTTACATGGAGCCTAGTACTTGTGCCTAGGGGCCCCTTGAAGCCTTTTCCATCTTTGAATGGAAGTCTTCTGGTCTTTATTATAAGGTCAAACAAGATTTGGGGTCTACAAGAAGAAACTAGAACAATCAAACACAAATTATGTAGCTCTTGTAGAATGAGTTTCTTCACAAGTAAGAATATAAAAAATGCCTCAAGAAAGAACTTTGAAAAACTTCACAAAAGTGGAGAGCTTCTTTCTTGAAAAACTTATCTAATGATTGCTTGATTGATTACTCAAAGATGTATATTAAAATGCTGAAGCAATCCTATTTATATAGAGTTATTTTTCAACTGTTGTTTTAATTAATCAGTTAAAACTTTCTTTTAATCGATTATTAAATTTTGATTAATCGATTAATTCTTCTTTTAATTAGTAAAAAAGTGCTTGTAGACCCCAAATCTTACCCCGCCTCATAATAAAGAACAAAAGACTTTCGTTCGAAGATGGACAAGGCCTCAAAGGTCCCTAGACATGCTTACTAGGCTCCATGTTAGAATAGGAAATTTTTGTGTACAAAAAAAATAAGAAAATTCTGCCTGGAAGCTCGAGACGCTCGTCTCGACCTCAAGGTGGCAAGATGGTTGTCACGACCTTTGTTAGGCAAGACAGTCGTCCCAGTATGACGGGCACGAATTTCTATAAATGGGGGTCTCCTTTCCTCGTTTTCCATAACCTTTTCAACTGACTTTATCCTCCCATACTCTTCTAGAATCTCTTTGAAGTATTTCTAGAGTCCTAAGGTTCATTTTAGACATTCTAGACTCCTTCGGGAGAAGAGTGAGAAGCGTTATAGAGCGTGGGGTTTGCCAAAAAGCGTCCTTTACAAGAATATATCGAAAAGCTTGCTTCAGAGGTTTTTACATCCCTTATTCTCTTTCTTTTATCGCTTTTATTACCCTCTTTGTGCATTAGATATTAGGGTCATGTAGTCAATTATTTAAATTTTGTAATGAATAAATAAGGGTAAAAGCATGATTTCAATGTTCTTATTTTTTTTACAATAAATAGTCCATCATAGGGAACCCGAAAGGGGCGTCGTGGGGAAGCTAATACATTCCTCGCACATAACTAACTCCCTTACCTAACTCTGGTTGTAATGACCAAAGTTGGTTTTTCTTAAAACCATCGCTTTCTTTTTTCCTTTTCCAATGTTTTTGGTTAAAATATTGGTGACAACTCCAGAACCTACTTATGAAAACCTCACTCTTAGAATAGTTTGGTTATCGGACATCCTATGGGTGATGACCACACTTTAAAAATGCGAGTCGAATAAAAACACCATCGCGTCACTCCGACCGCCTCTTTTGATGGTGGCGAAAGATGGCGACTCCACTTGGGAAGATAGAGAGTTGATCCCATTTAGTGATGGACTAAGTTTAGAAAATAAAAATTTGAAATTACGCTTTTATCCTTTCTTGTTTTTATAACATGCTTTACTGATTGACTTTAATAATTGTTGTATGTTTACTTTATGCAATTGTTTTAAATAACAACTGTACACAAACCCTTGCATACAATAGTTCCCCCTATACCCGGGGGCAACTGGGATAACCTTAGGGAGTGGGTGGCATTGTACGATTTGCCATAGTGAGGGCCACAAGCCCACCGATATGGTCGGAAACCACTACTCAAGGTGATAACCTTCCTCTTTTGGCCTAAATACTGACAAGGCCCTAGTGCCATGCATGGTCTGAAGGCTGGGAGAGTGGGGACCCTATAATGGGGGTACCTTGGGGGACTGGCCTTGGTGAGGATATTTAGAACTACCTTGAATACGCACTCTTCTGCAGGATACCCCTACCTCGTAATAAAAATAATTGTCACACTGTTCGCGAATGAGTGAATTGTTTGTGCATTTTTTTTTTGCATTTGTTTGTTGCATAGCATAATCATATAACAACAAAATAAGTAAGAACCTTTTTCATAATAAACACCCTTATCTCGGACAATTCACATTTTGGCTAGCCTGGTTTCAAGTTCTTTGTAAGATAAGTAGTCACGTAGACCGATAGAAGAGATAAGGGGATCTAAAACCATTATTTCGCAATAACCACCTTTATCTCAGATAGTTTGCATTTTAGCTAGTTTGGTTTCAGGTTCTTTGTAAGCTAAGTAGTCACACAGACCGACAGAAGGGATAAAGAGATAATATAATAAAAAAGCAAAAATAAAACTCATTCATTTAGAAATAACCGAATTTAATAAAACGATTTTTGACAAAGTCGTATCATTCATGATGCATCATTTCATAAATGGTAAAACCAAGAGAGGAAATAAATACAGTACGCATACACATCATCTTAATATATCTCTCAAAAATGGGTCTTAGGAGCATTTTTTGGAAAAATTGTTGGGCCAAATCCCTCTTGGGTATTTGCCACCTGTTCTTCACCTTTTTCTCTTTGTTTTGATATGTTGTACATACAAATCTAACATCCCAGTCAAAAGTTATCCTACTTTGAACATTTTCCACCTTTTTGTATGAGTGCATGCATAAACACATTCATGCTAGAGAACACTGGATATCCTTAAGACAAGGGCAAAAGAGACCCAAGTGCGTTTGTAACCTTCGTCATGCTTGTCAATCTGCGACAAGGAAGGGACAAGTGTGCTAAGGTGTAATGGTGACATGCATTATACTTGTCAAATCCACGATGGGGAAGGAACCATTACACCGAGGTGGGTATGATACCCCATAAAGCGTAAGCTTTAAGGAGGATACCTAAGTCATTGTCTTAAGGTATATCCATCCCATAAATCATTCATTTTAAACAATAACATTCTTTTCGCATAGTGGCTGGTATTCTTCATGCCCTCATCCTCATACAAAGAAACAAACACTATCATACATCATGTTAGAAAATAAAACATGATAATGTTAAAAAAAAAAAAAAACAAACACTTGCATACGTACATCTACCAAACTTCATCCTCATAGCATGTATCTAGTAATAGGCAGTTGAAGAAAGTGGACATTCCTCAATACAATGTAAAGAGGATAGAGCATTTACACGTCATGCACGAGAAGTAAAAAAAAACATAGAAATTCTAACCCGCCTATGGGTTCAATAAAATATACTTTGAAACATTGCATTGAAGAATGTACATTGTCTGGATGAAATCAATAAAATTGTTTGTTTTCATTATCTCTTCAACCGTCTATTACATTCATAAATTGCATTCATTCATTCTCACTTTAATAATAATAAGATAATAAAAAGAAAGGATTAATTGATGTGCTTCCCATGAATCGAAATAAGATGAAGAACAAAAATTTCATCGTCAAGTTCTCTCCAACGGTTGACCCGCCTAAGGAGGATAATAAGCATCAACCGTTGGCTATCCAAGTTAATAAGGAAGAGGGGGCAAGGATGTCATTACATTTGTTCATGCCTCGAATCAAATAAAATTGTACCATGGAGATACGCAAAACATCGCTCATCAATGAGGATATCTCCAGCATAGTCGGTATCGGGGGCATGATTAGAAGTGGAAGAATCTATTCCCCCAAGGAGCTATAAGATGACGCTCCTAAGAATAAAAGAAGAAATAAAAAGATGGAAGAAAAACATAATCCAAAGAGGAAATTAAGTAGACTTTGGATTCACGACGCTAAGGCAGTTCTTTCAACACTCCGCCAAAAAGGCAAACTCACGGTAAGCGACAAGCTGGTCACGGTTCCACCTAAAGACAACATTTGGATCAACAAGTCGTCTGCCCTACCTTGAATGGATGCGGCTGAAGAGAACCTTTGAAATATCTTTTGCCAATATGAAAAGACTTCCCCAACAATATGAAGGTGACCCACATGATGAGGAAATATGGATACCGTCCAAACCAAGGGCTCATTAGAAACTCTCAAGGAATAATGGAGCCACCAGATTTTAAAGAAAATCCTTTGAAGCATGACCCTACAAAGGATCAAGCTGCACGAAGAAAAGGAAAGTCTCCCCTCCGCACCTCAAATCAGATTTTCCCAAACGAAGGGGTCTAAGCGTCGAGAACGACTTTAGTCATTGGGTGTTCTTCTTCCAATTTTAAGGGATGTAAATCCAATAACTATTAGAGATTACTCCTCGTGGCTAGCCCGACCTTCGAGCATCTTTAGGGCACATATTTCCCTTTTAATTATAAAGAATGTCATTCTTACTATTTGCTTCTCTTCTTGTTATTCATGTCTAAACCTCATAATAACCATGTTTAAGCAAACGTTTTCAAAAGTACGTCAAAATAATCAAAATGCATCATCGTTAAAATAATCAAACCACTCATCATTACTGATTGACTAGAAACACAAAATAATGTTTTACCTCATTATATTAAAGTCGTGTTTCGCCAATGTTGTGTAAAAAGAAAACAAAACAAAAATCAAAAGAAGCCCATAGAAGCTAAAGGCCAAAAAGAAAAGGCAAGATACCTGGTAGGAAACCCATTAAGGGGGCTACGCAAAAATTAGGGTTACAAAATAAAGTTCGCTAGGACTCCCAAAACAAGAAAAGAGGAAACCTAGACAAAAGTCAGGACATAGCACAACATCCTAGCTGAAAACCTAAAGGGCGTACTAGGGAAGTCAATCAATCATAGTAAGCGTCATACAATAAGATACCATTCCATAAACAAAACGTTTGTCTAAACTAAACACTCTAACCAACCTTCGCTAGTCGTTCTTACAAAAACCATTTTTGTCAAAAATAAAAACAATTCTAAAACACAAGCCTTTGAATTAAATATCCTCTTCCTTCTTTTGTCTTGACCATTACCGCTACGACATTCTATTAATTAGTAGGGAAATGTGGAGATAGTAATCAATAGGAGGATTGACATCCCCAAGAAAAGGGAGGGACGCACTGACATGGCAAGTTGCTCTACAATCAAAACAATCATTCTTCAATCATGGTAAATCTGAGATGGCAAAGTCGGTACAACTAAGCATGACGTCGGAAGCACATCAGAAGCAAAAGCACATCGGTTAACCCTTTCGAAATATTAACTGAAATAGAATTATAGGATGCATATCAAAAACATTGCATGCATGATAGGGTCCTATCTCTCAAACAAAAGAGCATTAAAAATAAAAAATGAAAATAAAAATAAATGCCTGCTAGGAGATTCTTCGGCAAAAATTAGGGCAGCCTGCTAGACAAAAAATCCGCAAAGGACGATCTAGGTAAAAGATAAGGCATTCATAAAAAAGGAAAAAGCCCACTAAGACATCCTAGGAAAAAGTTAGGGCTAAGAATAAAAAATGTATAAAAGAGAGAGGTCCATCAACATAGTCATAAAAGTCCAGCAGGAGAATGCCAGTCACTTTTCTAGATGCATTGATCAAAATGAATATATTGCATTTAGTTGCACAAAATGACTTTGCCAAGGTCAAAAAATGAGAGAAATAAAAATCACTTCAGATAAATAACAAAAAACGAAAAGCGTCCATACATATAAGAAGACTAGGCTTCATGGTTGTGATTGAAAACAGGATCACCGAGACCGAGTCTCCAAATAATGCTCTCAAGAAAACAAAGCAAGTTACTACCAATAAGCCAACAAATCTAGAGCAAAATAAAGGCTTCAGAGCACCCAAAAGCTTCAATCACCATCCTTCTACCCAGAAAAGGAAGGCACAAATAAGAAGTCTCCAAACATTGCTCTCCCTCAAGAAAGAAGAGCGAGTTGTCATCATCAAATAGCTTAGAAGAAATAAGAAGCTTCCAAAAGCCAAAGCCCCAGTCATCATTCTTCTACCCAATAAAAGAGGGCACAATCATCAGACATCGTAAGAAAAGCTGACGGAAAGGCTTAGTTATCCCCAAGCGGATCATTGCCTTCTCCAGAGGCAACACAAAAATTACCTCACGACTCAACATCACCATCACATGAATCATCAAGCACATTCACTCAAAGTCTCTGCCATATTCCCCAAGAGGAGAATAAAGGGTTCACAAAGGCCCACCATCATCAACAGTCAAAAGAATCCAACCTCTGTACCATCAAGGGTCCAACAAGAAAAGAAGAAGAGAAAAAGAAAATCCTTCATCTCCAATAGATAACCAAAAAAAGGCCACAACAAAGAGGGCCGAATAAAATTCCCTAGCGGATCACATCCCCCAATGGAATTAGAGCTTCACAAGGTCATCTCGTATCAACATTAATCAAGGAGCCAAGACTCCATCCCCAGAAAAGAAAAATCAGATCCCCAGGAAGTCGATAATCCCCTGGTGAATCATCAAAGAAAACTTTATCCCCTGCGGATCCCCAAAAAGAAGAAAAAACTTGCGTGCATAAAAGAAACTAAAAATTAAAAAGGCACACGCATTATCCCCACAAAGAAGCCAAATTTCAAAATCACGATAAAAAAAAGATAAATCACGGAAAAATGTGAAATTGAATAAAAATCCTAACCTTTAGGTAACCAAGGAAAACCCCAAAGTGGGTCATAGTAGAGAGAATAAAACATCCCACTCAAGGGATCAGAAATCCCATTCCTCTCCAGCGGAATAAGAGCTTAACAAAGCTAGCTCTCGTCAACACCAAACGAGGAGTCAAAACTCCATTCCCCAGAGGGCGACCAAAAATTAGATCCCCAAGGAGTCAACCAATTCCCTAGTGGATCGCCAAAAAGAAAAAAACTTACCCCCAATGAGCCTACTGCAGAGACAATCTTCACAGTCATATCCTCAGAGAGTCATTTGCTTACGCATAGGCAAGACCTGGCAAGCAAGATCCAACATCCCCAGAAGAGAATATCAACTTAGTTAGAGGCAAAACAAATGCAATCAAAAGTCTTCACTTTCGATGAAGCATCTGCCTACTCAGAGGCATTACCAGAACCTCAATGAAGTATCTACCTACTCAGAGGCATCATCAGAATCAACAAATCCCCAGTGGATTCCTGTCTACCTAAAAGGCATTCATCAAGAATCCCTGACAACCAAGCAAAGCCTGATCCAAAAAGAACAAAGAATCCCCGAAAATCAACAAACTAGATGGCTACATAGAAAAGCCAAAAATATGTTTTTGAAACAACAACCACTCCCCATGGAGTCGGCGCATGACAAAAATCAGTAAGACGCCAACACATTTTTAGGTCCAAAAAAAAGGACTCAGAACCAGATGAAGGTTCATACTCATCAGTCTCAAGATCAACTACCAGAAAAAGTATCATGTAGTCTCAAGATTATCAACAGCTAGAGCCTTACAAAAGGGGGTTCAAAACCAGATCAAGTCTTACAAAAGGGGATTGATCAAGAGGGTCTTACAAAAGGGGATTCCTCAAATCGGCAGAGTCTTACAAAAGGGGGCTCGTCGGCTTACAACCTGGTAGGGGTTCAAACTCACAAGAGTCTTACAAAAGGGGTTTCGAAACCAAATTGAGTCTTACAAAAGGGGACTCTAACCAAGTCATTCAGAAGAGGACTTCAAACCGGATGGGGCTTTATACTCATCGAGTCTTACAAAATGGACTCCGACCAAGTCTTTCAGAAGAGGACTTCAAGTGGGCGCATGAGCAAGATTAGTAAACTGCCACCACCTTCTCTGCCAAAAGGGTCGGCCACCACAACAAAAGGTGTATCCGAAAGATAGAGATCCAAATACCTGCGCATGAACAAAATTAGTAAGTCGCACTAGTCCTATAAAGTGGACTTCCAAACCAGACGGGGGTTCATACTCGCCAAACCAGATAAGGGTGCATACTCATCCAGTCCTACGAAGTGGGCTGCAAGTTCTTCAAACCAGATGGGGGTTCATACTCATCAATAAAACGGTCAGCTACCGCATCAAAGGAGCATCCCAAGGCTATAACAACCAGACGGGGGTTCGTACTCGTAAAACCATATGAGGGTGCGTACTCATCCAGTCCTACGAAGTGGGCTGCAAGTTCTACAACAACCAGACGAGGGTTCGTACTTTTCAAAACTAGATGGGGGTGCGTACTCATCAAGTCTTACAAAAGGGGGCTTAAACCAGATTTTACAACTAAAGGGGTCAGCTACCGCATCAAATGAGCATCCCGGAGGATCACATTCAGCGTCCAAAAGGTCAGCTACCACGATAAGGGAAGAAGCCGAAGGACAACCGGGCAAGAGGGTCAACTCCTTCACCCTCCAACCGATCTCTTGGCATATTGGGCCAAAGGTCGGCTAGTCAGGTGAAGGGGGGGCAGCTGTAGACCCCAAATCTTGTCCAACCTCACAATAAAGAACAAAATACTTCCATTCGAAGATGGACAAGGCCTCAAAAGGTCCCTATGCATGCTTACTAGGCTCCATGCTAGAATAGGAAAGCTTTATGTACAGATAAATAAGAAAATTCTGCCCAGAAGCTCGAGACGACCGTCTCGACCTCAAGGTGGCGAGATGGACGTCTCGAATGGCGAGACGGTCGTCTCGACCTTTGTTAGGCGAGATGGCTGTCCCAGTCTGACGGACACAAATTTCTATAAATGGGGGTCTCCTTTCCTTGTTTTCCACAACCTTTTCAACTGACTCTAGAATCTTCTAGAATCTCTCTGAAGCATTTCTAGAGTCCTAGGGTTCTTTTTAGACATTCTAGAGTCCTTCGGGAGAAGAGTGAGCAGCGTTGTAGAGCATGGGGTTTGCCAAAAAGTGTCCTTTACAAGAATATATCTAAAAGCTTGCTTTGGAGGTTTTTACATCCCTTATTCTCTTTCTTTTATCGCTTTTATTACCCTCTTTGTGCATTAGATATTAGGGTCATGTAGTCAATTATTTAAATTTCACAATGAATAAATAAGGGTAAAAGCATGATTTCAATGTTCTTATTTTTTTACAATAAATAGTCCATCATAGGGAACCCGAAAGGGGCGTCGTGGGAAAGCTGATACCTTCTCCGCACGTAACTAACTCCCTTACCTAACTTTGGTTGTAATGACCAAAGTTGGTTTTTCTTAAAACCATTGCCTTCTTTTTTCTTTTCCAATGTTTTTGGTTAAAATATTGGTGGCGACTCTAGAACCCACTTATGAAAACCTCACCCTTAGAATAGTTCGGTTATCGGACATCCTAAGGGTGATGACAACACTTTAAAAACGCAAGTTGAATAAAAAAATCATCACGTCGCTCCGACCGCCTCTTTTGACGGTGGCAACAATGTTTAATCATTTTCTAGATTTATTTTAACTAATGCGACAACGTTTTAATTTATTAAAACAGTTAAACAAAAATTTTCTAAGTTGTTTTAATCGATTAATTCGCGTTTTAATCGATTATAATTTTGCCAAACATTTTCTCAAAATTTCATAAGTGATTTTAACTGATAAAAGCTTGATTTAATCGATTAAAACATTTGACAAAAAATTCCTTAAGTTATTTTAATCGATTAATTCGAAGTTATATCAGTTAAAATACTGACAAAACACTTTTCAAAACATTTCAAGTGGTTTTAATCAATTAATTCGAAGTTACATCGATTAAAATACTAACAGAACATTTTTTCAAAACTTCTCAAGTGGTTTTAATCGATTAATTCAAAGTTATATCAGTTAAAATACTGTCAGGAATGTTTCTAGCTTATTTTATTCGATTAACCTTAAATAGTATCAGTTAAAACTATTTCTTAAGAACATATTAATCTATTAATTCGGTTTTTAACAGATAAAAAAGTTTTTAGAGGCATTTTCAAATTCTTCCAAAATGAATAATCCTCATGTAGCAGAGAGATAGGAATGATTATACCTATTAATATTGATGTTGACTCACTAATCACTCTACCCTTTAACCCAAGTAGTCTTTGACTTCATCAAATCATTAAGATCTTCAATCTATCACACAGTTTAATAAGATCTTCATCACTTTTAGTCTCCCCCTATTTGATGAAGATAAATACCTATTTTGAATCTCTTTGAAAGATCTTGATCTGCAAAAAGAAATCACTTGGATATATAGATTAGTGAGTATTCACACTTGGATATACAAATTAGTGAGTATTCAATATAAATTTCTCCTCGTTTGACTTCATCAAAAATAGGGAGAGAAGGTATAAAACAAATGCAGAAATGTAGATTTCACAATATATGTAGGTATTAAACCAAAGAAAGATGAAATTTCTTATTCTTTCAAGGACAAGTAAAGTTGATTCAATCTTATCTTCCTTAATGCGTTTGTGGTGAACGCAATAGATACGTGTAAAGATAAGGGAACCTTGCTTTGGTAGCATGTTATAGGAACAACCATTAACTAAAGCCTTTACTTTGAATCTTAGAATAATAAACGATTAAAAACAAAGGAGAATCTATTGAATTTGAACTTTTTAATGATTTTAATTTATACAAACTATGTTTTAATCGATTTACAGAAGTATATGAAAAATATGAGAACATTTAATCAATTAAATCGAGAATTAATCGATTAAATCAGTACGAACAATCTCATTATAAATGAAATTAATCAATTAAAGCTATTTTATATTAACTAAAACATTCAGACAATGTTTTGATGCATTTGGATTCTCTAATTCATTTCTTAAAAACTCATAAGCAAGAAGTTTTATGATTTTGTTTGCTGATTGTTTCAGTTCTTATGAAAAGATTTTCATGATCCTTAAAATCAAGTTAATCATGCCAAATTCAAATAATCAAAAGAATCAGAGATTATACAAATGAATATTGATAGAGCAAGATTAAAAAAAAAATTCGCACAATATCAGAATGTAACAACTCAATTTGTGAATTTAATTGATGTAAATCATTTTTAATCGATACAGTTCCACAACCTAGGGCTTTTAATTGATTAATTCGCTAAATAATCGATTAAAAATAGAATATATAGCCTAGCTGAATTTCTTTGTAAATGAATTTAATCGATTAATGTTCGAGTTAATCAATTAAAATAGTACGAATTGATACTAAGAATAAGTTTATGAATGGAATTAATCGATTAAAAGGATTTTTATATGAAATAAAACTACCAGAATGTGTGAATTATTAATTGTTTGGTCTATCTAGGATTTCTAATTTAGTTCTAAAACATCTGCATTATATTAAAGGAAGTTCAAAGAGTGTTTCTGGTCACAGACTAGTTAATATTACAGACCAAAAAAAATTAGGGAAACAGTAAATAATAGAGACAGAAAAAAAAAACTTATGATAGAAAAAGACCCTTCTTAATGAAAATTAATCCTCCCAGTTTCCCTGATTGAGTTGCATGTCCTCCATCTTGGTGTACAGATCAACAATTTGGTTTCCAAGGTTGGAGAATTGCATGTTGGTCTGTTGGAAGTGCTGATAGGTCATTTGCATATGTCTTTTGTGGTTCTCTTGTAGTGAAGCCATCTGGGAAAGCAAGGTTTGTTCAAACTGTGAGAGTGGAGTCCCATGGTCAGGTTGTTCAATGAAGGGGATAATTTCCACGTTCTCGTATGAAGGATGATCTTCAGTGGATTGAGGAACCTCAGTAGCTGGAGAAGAAGGAATTTCAATTTGTTCTGGTTCATCTTCATCCTCATATTCATCTTTGTACATTCCAGGTTCAACTTTTGAGATCCATTCCCCCATCAATCTTGATGAACCCCATCTTTCACATAGTGGAATCATCAATTTCATTTGAAGCTTTAGGGGTCTCCACATATTCTAGAAAAAAAAGATTTGTCTAAGTCACTTTGTTTATTTTTGTCCAAGTTCTTTTTTTTTTTTTTCAAGTTTCTTCTCTTTTTGTCTAACTCACTTCCTTCTTTTTTCTTTGTGAGTTTTGGGGGGTATCCCCATTCATAGGTTCGAGATCCACATCTATGAATTGAAAGGTCCGAATGAATGTTTAAAAAATTTATTGATTAACATGGCATATGATAATTTATATTCAGTAAGACGTTTAGCCTTAATCATATGGTCATTGATAACATACACCCAGGTTACACGGATATTGTTGTCAACACAGTACATGAGAGCCAAATCTCCCTCATTGAGTAAGGCATGATTGCTCCCCCTTGGAGTGAGCATCCAAGCAATAATAAAGGTAAAAATTCTTTGTTCAAGCCTCATTTTTCATGCATTGAGAACTCTCATGGAGTCATTATAATCTTTGAGGCAAGACTGGAAAAACTGTATTTTATTGAAATCCGGTAATTCTGTAATGTTACCTCTAGATACCTTTACATCAACATCTCGGAGCCCAGCCACTTCTTCTCATACCTTAGGAGTGATCACCATATTGACACCTTTGACCTGTGATCTAATGGTGGAACCACTGACCGTGAGATTGGCATAGAACACCCTTGCCAAGTCAGGTTGAATGTTGTCGGTGTACTCCAAGAAAGTCTTCAATTTTTGGCTCTTTAGTTTCCTTCTTAGTGAAATGAAGCCTTCTCCATCCATCCATACAAACCTTATGTATTTGGGAATTACAAGTTGTTTCTGGCTAAAGTGAGTGATGAAGTTGTTCATCTTCTCCATATCACCGTTAAACCAATTTTCAAGATGCCCCCCTTGATTTCCACTAGAGGATGATTCCCCCTTTTTGCATTTTATTTCCAGATTTTGATCGTTTAAACATTGGTTAAGCAGAAATTTGAGAAATGAATTTGGTTGAGAGAAATATGAGAACATGAGGAAGAGAAGAACTGAAAATGAGTCAAGTATGCAGAACCTAGTTTCTTTTTACTGATGAATAGAGATCGAATTTCAAATTTTTGAAGTCTGAATCTCAAACCTACTATGTTTTCAGCTTTAATTGAATGTGTTCCCTTGACTGAAGGCAGAGACACTTGCTTTGGGCAGTGGGTACATCAGCTAATTTGTTCTTTGGATAGGTATTGACTTGGTCAAACAATACAGTAAATGCTTTTTACAGATATTGATAAACACGAATCTTGAAAAATCATTTTTTTATTTGTTGAAAATTCTTCAATTAAACCATATTAAAGCAATTTCCAAGAACTAATTAATCGATTAATATTCAGATTTATCAATTATTTTGATCTAGAATCGTAGGTCTGAAATAACAATAGTGTAATAATAGATTAAAACAGAATTTTTGTACTGGATATGGTTAATGAAATAACAACAAATTTTTTATTGATTAAAATTAAAAAGAATCGATTAATTTTAACCATTTAATGATTTTAATTGATGTAAATCATTTTTAATCAATTAAAATAGAGACGGTAAATCTATATTGAAATCCTCGAGAATATTTTAATCGATTAATTCGCAGGATAATCGATTAAAACAATACGAACACATTTTCTAAATCTTCTGTATAATGAATTTAATCGATTATTTTGAAAAACTAATCGATTAAAACAGAAACATTATTGTTGTTTTCAGTATTTCAATCGATTAAAATTGTTTTGTATTAGTTAAAATAAATCATATCATGACTTTATTCCTTGTTTTTCATATCCATCATACATATTTGCTATCTAGGTACCAAGAGATCTTTGGATTATTATTCCTGTAAAAGAAATTTGCAATATTTGGTACCCTTTGATGATAATAGAGTCCTATTAAGTTATTTGAAATGAATTTTTAGGAACCCACTTCAACCTACCTTTTGGTATAGTATATTTCTTAATTATGCAAAATTTAAAAGAGTGGCCTATTTTCATGCAATAGAAACATTTAATGAAAGATGACGAGTATGGTTTTCTATATGCATAGTGATTCTTTATTTTTTCTGATTTTCTTGCTAGATGTAAATCCAATGCTAGTTTTATCAAGAACAAGTTTCTGTGAACCAATGATTTCATGCTAGAAGAGATTGTGGTGGTTAATACCAATCATGTTAAAACTGGTGGGAAAAGGTATAAAAATGTTTGTATCTTTATTGTTATCCACTTGTTCTTCAACAAAATGAAAATAATTTTTAAGATCAAAAACCAAATATCCATTTGTATTCACTACTACAAATAAGGCCTTCAACGTCGGTTCCAGAACCGACGTTGTATCGAGCGACGTTGAAAGTTAAGACTTTCAACGTCGGTTAAATAGAACCAACGTTGAAAGTCTGATTTTTCAAATTAAATTTTTTTATTTATTTCCAACCTTTCCAACCCCTCTATTTATCTAGAAATTCCCCCTCTCTTTTATATTATATTTTTATTAGGTCCCTCTCTCTTTTATATTATATTTTTATTATTTATCATATTTTTTTTAAGTTTAAAGCATTACCAAATTATTTTTTTGTCATCGACAGGATTCGAACCCAGTACCTTAGTGTTGGAGGCTGATACTCCAACCACTAAACTACTCGAATTTTTTGATAGTAAGTTACAAATAAATTATATTTATATACAAATAAATTATATTTATATACAAATAAATATATATCCAGTGTAAATATATAAATACAAATATATTTATATATTTTGATATATTTATATAATTATATATTTATATATTGGATGTGAGGGCACGCTCGAAGGTGAAAGTGTGTGTCGAGTGGGTTTTCAAAATTTAATGCCAAATTTGTGAGCGAGTCTCTATATATGGGTTTGTAATTTAATGACAGAATATAATATTTATAATTTATTTATATAATGATATAAAATAAATTTGAAAAACGCATCATTCGCTCAAGCGAAAAATACCAATTTTCGCTCAAGCTAGGCTTGAACGAGTGAATTTCCGTGAGCTTTAACGTATTTTCACTCAAACGAGAGTCAATCTCACTTTCACCCTCGATCGCGCCCTCACATCCAACATAAAAATATATAAATATATTTGTATTTATATATTTACACGGATATATATTTATTTGTATATAAATATAATTTATTTGTAAATTATTATCAAAAAATTATAGTAGTTTAGTGGTTGGAGTATTAATTTTCAACTCTAAAATACTATATTCGAATCCTATCGATGACAATTCTCTAACTTAAGTGAATTTTTTACTGAAAAAAATAAAAACACTTTCCGAGAAAATATATATAAATAAATATATATTTACACGAGATATATATTTATTTGTATATAAATATAATTTATCTGTAAGTTATTATCAGAAAATTACAGTAGTTTAGTGGTTGGAGTATTAGCTTTCAATTCTAAAATACTAGGTTCGAATCCTGTCGATGACAATTCTCTAACTTAAGTGAATTTTTGGCTGAAAAAAAATAAAAACACTTTCCAGAAAATATAAATAAATATATATTTATACGAAATATATATTTATTTGTATATAAATATAATTAATTTGTAAGTTATTATCAGAAAATTACAGTAGTTTAGTGGTTGGAGTATCAACTTTCAACTTTAAAGTACTGGGTTCGAACCCTGCCAGTGACAATTCTCTAACTTAAAAGAATTTTTGGTGAA
Organism: Sphenostylis stenocarpa; assembly: GCA_963425845.1. Classification (NCBI taxonomy): domain Eukaryota; kingdom Viridiplantae; phylum Streptophyta; class Magnoliopsida; order Fabales; family Fabaceae; genus Sphenostylis; species Sphenostylis stenocarpa. The sequence goes on from OY731408.1 coordinate 26,262,704, forward strand.
AACACATTCAACGTCGGTTCATCAGGGAACCGACGTTGAATGTGTCAATAAAATGACATTCAACGTCGGTTCCAGATGAACCGACGTTGAATGTCAACTTTCAACGTCGGTTCATCTGGAACCGACGTTGAATGTACTTTCTACGTCGTTTTTTAATCAACCGACGTTGAAAGTGCATTTAACGTCGGCTCAGCTTTAACCGACGTTAAATGGCGACGTTGAAAGCATATTTTGTAGTAGTGATTCTTTTTTAAACCAAGAAATATAATAGGAATAACTTTAGGATCTAACTTATTTTTGTGATAAATGATATTGTTAGCATAACAGAGAAATCCAAACACTTTAAGCACAACAACATCACACAATTTGTCATATAATCTTTCAAAAGAAATATCATTATTAAGATATGGTGTTAGAGTACGATTTATTAAGTATATAACATGAGAAACAACGTACATCAAAATTTTTGAGTTAGTTTGATTTGAAAAAGGACACAAGTAACATTAACATTTAACATTATCATATCTAATACATTTAACATTTTTCTGAAAGTGTTTCTCAACATAAGCAACAAAATTAACAATGTGATTACGGGTTTCAACTTTAAAACACATGAGAAGATCCAAGTGTAATGACTATGATCATTAACAATGGTGAAAAAATACTTATAATCATGCATTGAAATATTTTATAAGGATCTCATATATCTACATGAACATGATCACGTGGATTTTCTACATGTGAATGACTTATAAGAAAAGGAAGTTTTTTTTTTAGCAATATGAAAAGCATCAAAAACAATATTCTTATTACTACAAGCATTTTTGTTTTATTATACTAAGTCTTTCATCTGATAGATGACCTAGTATAACATGCCATAGATCAAAGGTTTGAATAACATATCTTCGTTTAACGTAAGAATTCATATGACAGAACTGCACAACTTGTGCCTCAAGAATGTAGAACCCTTCCTTGACTTTAACTGAACCAATCTTCTCGTTGGCCTTGTTGTCTTATATGATGTGGAAATTTGGGCAAAAAACTAGCTTCCACCAAGAATGAATGATAAAAAAATTCTTTCTCGTTCCACCTGTAAGAGTTAATGGTTGAGTTCAAGAGGGGGATGAATTGAACTTTGAAACCTTTTTGAAAAATGCTTTCTTTGTGGAAGAATGATTAATCTTTAATCAATCTTTTATTAGGAAGATTTGGTTTTTAACAAAGCAAGAATATAAAATAGAAGTGAAAGAGAGAAATGCAGAAATATAACACAAGAGTTTTTATACTGGTTCACTCTTTCCAAGAGCTACATCCAATTCTTGACAAACCTGTCAAGTTCCACTAAAACCAAGTGAAAATACAAACCAGTAGATACAAACCAATCTACCCCAAGATCTACCTTACAACACCACAAGATAGACTCATGAAAACCACCCAGCAACCAAACCCAGTCGCTGTAACTAGTGTAGATTCAAACCCAATCTACACAATCAAAATTCGTACAAGTATTGGAAAAGATAAACTTGGACAATAGCTTTTTGTAATACAGAAGTCCAGAAGCAAATTTCCTAACATAGAACTTCGTCTCTTGAAGATCTTTTCAACAATCTTGATCAAAGCGCCTTATGATATGAATATGTATGAATGCTCACAAAAACACACGAATATAAGAGCTCAAAGATTTTCTTTTAATCGATTTCCAAAATGTGTGTTTTAAAAGAGAAATCAAAACTGTATTTATAGAGTAAAAGAGAAAAACTGACAGTTTTAATTGATTAAAATGATGCTTTAATCGATTGATTTTATTTAAAACTATTTTAATCGGTTAATTTGAGCTTTTAATGGATTAAAACTGCTAGAAGGAAAAATGGTAGCTCTCTGTTTTGATAGATTAAAACTCATTTTAACAGATTAAAAATCTGAGGTACTTAAAACACGAATTATGACTTAGAACATTTTAATCTATTGATTTATCAATTTAACAGATTAATACTGCGAAACCCTTAGTATGGAAAAACCATCAAGAATATTTTAATCTGTTGATTTTATGGCTTAATCAATTAAAATATCGGTTGTATATATATATATATTTCCTATTTTAAGTGATTTTAACAAATTAAAAATACTTTTTAACAGATTAAAAAAACTTAGTTTGTTCTTTTAAAGCTTAAAGGTTGGTTTTTCATGAAGTATGATTCATTCTATGAAATGCAACAATTATAGGCGCTATCACAAGATATATTGTAATTATCAAGAGATTAAATTATATACCTATAACCTATCTACTTACACACCCACAAACAGAATAATGAAAATTTATATGTCTTCATCAAATCCAACAAGTGCTTCAATCTCCCCCTATTTGATGGAGACAAATATCCACTAGAGACAAATATCCACTACACCTGTATAAAAATAGCAACAAACATATGTTTGTGATGTGTGTGTGAATTGATAGTGTTATAGTGTTATATCATTCTTCTCCCCCTATTTGACTTCATCAAATAGATAAAAGTGTTCATACACAGACCATAAGTACCATTCAGGTACCAAAAAAAACAAAAAAAATATTACGCAAGTAAGATAAAGCTATCAGAAAGAGATTTTATTCATCACCATTCCAGGGACCCTGATTGAATTAGAGGTCTCCAATTCTATTATAGATATCCTCTAACTAATTGTCAATATGCTGAAACCTGGCAATGGAATCCTCATAAAGTCGATGCTGGCGGGCTTGCAAAGAATATGTCATCTCCATGTGGCGCCTTTGATTAGTTTGAATTTCATTCATTTGGTGCAGCATATTCCTTTCAAACTATGAAAGAGGTGTGCCACGGTCAGGTGGAGCTACATATGGAATCATGTCTAATGGAGACTGCTGAGCCATAACATCTTCTATGGGATCTTCTTGTCTTGGTTCAGTAGTACTTGGAGCACTAGTGTCCTTGTCCTCTTCCTCTTCTTCTTCTTCTGCATCATCATCCTCTTCATCTCTCCTGGCTTCCTCTTTGGAAATCCAGTCACCATCAATTTTTATGAACCCAATTTTATGAAGGATGGAATTGTTAATCTCATTTGTGGAGCGTACAACTTCAGACAATTCCCCTTCTAGATCAACACCAAAGTGAGTGAGAAATTTAGAAATTAAAATAGCATAGGGATACCTAAAGTCACTTAGCCTCTTTGCTTTGAGTATATGGTCTTTAACAACAAATATCCAATTCACTCTGATTCTGTGATGGATACAGTACATAAGAACCAGGTTACCTTCATTCAGCACTGCATGATTGCTCCCCCTAGGAGTAAGCTGGCAGGCCACTTTGAATGCAAGCAACCTTTCTTCAAGTTTAAGCTTCCCAGTATTGAAGGAACTCACAGAGTCACGCTTATTCTTTAGGCAGGAACGAAAGTACTGAACTTTGTTGAAATCTTCTATAGCAGTATATAACCTTTAGTGACTTTGACCCCTTCATTCTTGAGACCAACAACATTTTTCCAAATAGTGGGAGTAACTTCAATGTCCACTCCTTTGACTTGAGTTTTAAGAGTAGAACCTTCAAATGACAAGTTAGTAAAGAAAACTTTGATAAGGTCAGGATAGATTCTACCATTGAGCTCTAGCAAGCTCTGAAGTTTCTGGTGTTGCAGTAGTTTTCGCACCCCTTTGAACCCTTCAGCATCCAACCACAAAAATTTCAGTATTTTAGGGAGATTGATCTGTTTCCTACTCATTTCATGAATGAACAACCCCATTTTCTCTTGGTTTCCATTGAACCAAGTTTCAATGAGCCCTCCTCCTGATATTTCTTGAGCTGTAGCTGAGGACTCACCTCTGCTAAACTTCTTTCTTCCAGATTTGGTGCGCTTGAACATGATGTTTGAGAAGTGAACCAAATACAGTAAAGGGAGAATATTTTACCTTGCCAAGAGTGAACACAAGGTTTTCGAACAACTAATGAATAATAAAAGGAATGTGAGGATTCTGACTCTTCAGCTACTTTGAATAGTCAAATTTGTCGTGTAGTCAGTTACATCAACTTGTTCCTCGTGCCAGAAACTAAAAAGATAGAAAAGAAACAATGGGTATAACAATTTAATCCTTTACTTGCATCAGTTGATATTTTTGAAATTTCTTCACTTTTGATCTCCAATCACAGGCTTCCAGCATGAATTACTGATGTAATTGGATAAATATTACATTTAAGAGGGTAGCTGAAGCGGTAAAAGAATTTTGTAGTTGTAAATGCACTTAGTTCAACTTGCAGTAAACAATTAGAAGCCTACAATACTAACCCTAGAAAATTAATTGATCGTTTTACCATATTGTCGCCATCGTCAAAAAGAGGCGGTCGGAGCGACGCGATGGTTCTGACTTTCCCATTTTCACGTTTTTATGGGTGATGTTACAACGCCTTTAGGTTGTCCGATAACCGGGCTGAACCTAGAGGCAAGGTTTTCGAAAAGGTGTTCTTGGATTTTCCGATAACCGGGCTAACCCAAGAACTAATTTGAAGGGGTTCTTATGGAGTCGCCACCGATGTTTTATGAAAACATCAAAAAAGGGGTAAAAAGGCGTTGGTTTTCGAAAACCAACTTTGGTCGTTAAAATCAGAGTTTAGGTACGGGAGTTAGTTACGTGTAACAGAAGTGTTAGTTCCCTTATGACGCCCCTTTCGGGTTCCCTATGATAGGCCAGCTATTTTATAAATAACCTTGTGAAAAGACGCTTTTACCCTTTTATTTACGGAATTAAAGTAACGACTACATGACCCTAATGTCTATTATGCAATTTAATCATAAAAATAAAAACAGTAAAAGAGAGGGAGAGAGTAAAGAAACCTCTGAGGCAAGCTTTTGATTAATACTCTTGAAATATAGGGTGTGTTTTGGCAGCCCTTCACTCTTACAACACCAAAAACTCTCTCAAAATGCTATAAAAAGCTCTTAAAAACTCTCAGAAACTTTGGAAATGCTTCGGAGGGACTCTAGGAAGAGAATTTCAAGAAAGTGTAGAAGGGAAAGTGGAAGAACTGTGTGAAATGAGGGGGGGGGAGCGCTCACTATTCATAGGAATTCGCGCCTGTCAAGTCGAGACAGCCGTCTCGCCATTCGGGATGGCGGTCTCGACTTGCAAAAGTGGCGAGACCACCGTCTCGTTTGGCGAGACGGCGGTATCGACTTTTCCAGAAATGAGAAGGCCTTCTCGCCAAATGGGAGGGGGTCTCGCCATTCGCAAGTGGCGAGACGGCCGTCTCGCCAAATGAGACGGCAGTCTCGACTTGCAGCAATGGCGAGACGGCGATTCCGAAAAGCGAGATGACGGTCTCAACCTCTAAAGGCAAAAATCCTTATTTTAATGCAGAAAATCCTTCCTATCCTATTATGGGGCCTAATAGTCTCTCCTAGTGGCTTCTTAGGCTTCGTCCATCTTAAAATAGGAGGTCTTCTACTCTTATTTTGAGGCCGGGCAAGTTTGGGGTCTACAACTACCCCCCCCTTTACCTGACCAGTTGACTGTTGGCCTGTCGTGCCATGAAGATCGATTGGAAGGTAAAGGAGTTGACTCTCTTTCCCGGTTACCCTTCGGATGCTCTGTCTTGCGGCGGTTGATCTTCTAGGGAAAAATTATGTTGTGCACCTCCAGGATACTCCTTCTGACAGTAGCCGATCCTTTCGGTTGACACATGGTAGAACCTTAGGATACTCCTTCTGATGTTAGCCGATCCTTTGGTTGATGGGTATAAACCCCCCATTAGGCTGGTAGTTACAGCCCACTGTGCGTAGGACTGGATGAGTATGAACCCCTCTTCAGGCTGGTAGTTGCAGTCCGCTGTGCGTTGGACGGGATGAGTATAAACCCCCCATCAGGCTGGTAGTTGCGACTTACTGATCCGGCTCGAGCGCAGATGAGGCGCACCGCGTGCGCAGGTTGATAGGTATGAACCCCCTATCAGGCTGGTACAGTCCACTGCGTAGGACTGGTGGTGGTGGTGGCTTACTGCTCAGGTGGCTCATTCGCTGTACGTTGAGATACATTCTTTTGTCTTTGCTTTTGTCTTTTCTGGGAATGGTCGTCCGGTCCGTGTCGGAGATTTTGTTGGTGTTCATCCAGCTTGTTGGTTGCTGGGGATTCTTTGATTTTGATCCTTTGGTAATGGTCATCCGACTTTGCTGGTTGTCGGGGATTACTCTGATTTTTTTGGTGGTCATCCGGCTTAGTGGCTGCCGGGTAGTCTTGTTTTTTGTTTTTTGTTTTTCGAATCTTGCTCCGTCGTCAAAAATTATTGTTCTAGGTGATTAACTTGTTTTAATCCTGCCTTTTTTCGTGGTTTATCTCTTTTTTCTCGCGATTTCAGATTTTTGCTTTTTTGAGCGTAAGTCTTTTTACTCTTAGTTTCTTTTTGCTACGCTGACTTTTTTAAAAGGGAGAGCAAAAATGGACAAAATAAAATTTTATTTATGATAAAATTTTATTACAGCAGTTATTTTTAAGTACTATCCCTAAGACGGTGGACTTGAGTCTGGAGACGATCCGTAAGAGGGAAATTACGGGTACATGTGCCTTCGGAACTCTGCTTGGTCTTGGACTTCGTCGAGGTATTCCTGTCGGAATGTTGCCAGGTCTTGCCTTATTCCCTCTTGGTACTGGCCGAATGTCTCCATCCTCGTGTCGAAGGCATCCTGCCTTAAGGACATCTGCTCTTGTCTCATGGACATTTGGTCGAATTGCTGGCACAAGTCATAGATGTTGCGGTTGATGCCAGTAAAGTTGTCCGCGTACTGCTGTTGTTGCTGATGTTGTTGTTGTTGGAAGTCTGGGGGTGTTGGGAGATCGTGCATTGCTACGATGTCCCGGAGATCCAAAGTTATGTCCAGCGAGGGGCGGAGGATAGACCAGGACCCTTGGCGTCGCAACATCCCCATGCTGACCAGGACAGACCCGTTGATAGTCTCGGGTCGGAGGCTGGAGGTCAATTCCTCCATGCCACTGCACCCCCATTTTTCTGCCAGCGGGGTGATGAGGGGGGCCATGAGGATTGCTCCCACGGGCTGGCTCCCGAAGTCCTTGACGGCCTTCAGGAAGAAATAGTCAGGGTTGCACCGGCGCCTCTGGCTCATGCAGTAGAGGACGAAGAGATCCGAGAGGGTAACCTTACCCTAACTCTCTTTCTGCCCATGGATTTTTCTGGCCAGCAGCTTGTGGAAAATGCAGAGGGCGGGGGGAAGTGCAGAGCCCTTCAACAATGTTTGCAGAGTGGGCATCACTGTTAGCTCTCCCACATTTTGCTGGCGGTGAGGGTAGAGGGACGCGCGCAAATGGCTTCCTGGTAGTCCCGAGTCAAGACATCCTCGGGTTGGACGAATCTAATGGACACATTGAACTCGTCCAGGGTGGTGGTCTAGTACATCCCGTTCATGAAGTACGTCACCATCTTTGTCGGTGGGAGGCCCGACACCATGGAGGGAGTTTCAGAGTAGGAGATGGAGGCGAGGAATTCCATCACCGCCTGTGGGTAGACGCGAGTGGGTGGAGACTGGAGGAGGAAGCGCCACCCTATGCTGTCGATGTTGGTGAGGACGTCGTCTTCCCACCCAAACTCGGCGAGGATGCCAAATTCCAGCCTCAGCATGGGGTGCCAAGTGTACCCCCGGACGTGTTCTAGGCGGGCCTGGTGTAATGGTGAGAGCTGTGTGGGATCTTGTGGAGTAGGGGCTGTGGAGCTACTGGGTCCAGTAGAACCCCTTCTCTTTCTAGATTGGTCTCCTCGACGCATTTTGGTGGTAGGATGCTTGAAAGTGGGAGAAAGGAGGGTAGGAGTGCAAGAGAGGGTGTTTGAGACCCCCCCTAGGCCCCTCTATTTATAGATTTTTCGACCAACCTCGGGACCGCCGTCTGGACAATCGGGACCGCCGTCTCGAATTTGCGAGATTCGGGACCGTCGTCTGGAACCTCGAGACGGCGGTCTCGACTCTAGCCTTAAGCGAGACGGCGGTCTCGTTTTTTAGAGGCTTTTTTTTTTTTAAGAAAATAGGACCTTGTTCAAAAACATTTTATGCATGCAATGTTTTCATGTTTGATGCCCTATGATGCCTATTTCATTAGTTTTTCATAAGGATTTAACTGACATGTCTTGTAAAGATGAGTGTCCTCTGATCTTTGCTCCTTCTGCTGTACTCGGCTGTACCATTCCGGACCTTAGGTGACCGAGGAATTAAATGCTTTTTCTTTCTTTCTTTTTCTTTGCTTCTTCTTTTTCTCTCTTCTTTTTGTTTTTGTAGAGCACACTTTGCCATGTTAGTGTCCCTTTTTCTTCACTTTATGGGTTTCAATCCTCTTGTTGACTATACGCCTCCATATTCCTAAATTAATTGTTAGAATAATGTTGTGAGGGTCAAGAGAAAAGAAGTAAAAGGGTAAATTCAATGGCTTGTGTTTTAGACGGTCAATTTTATTTAGAAAAGGTTTTGTAAGAATGGCTGGCTAAGGTTGGGCCTAGGTGTTTAAGTTTTTTGTCTAAGCAAACGTTTACTTTTTTTGTTTGTATTTGTGCCTTAGCCTATTTCCATTGCTTTTTATGGCTGGTTGATTTCCCTAGATCGCCCTTTGGGTTTTCGAACTAGGATATTGTGTTTTGGCCCTATCTTTTGTCTAGGTTCCCTCTTTTTGTTTTTGTTTAGGGAATCCTAGCGGACCTTATTCTGTAACCCTAATTTTTGCCTAGGCTACCCTTTATTTTTGTTCAGGTATCCTACCGGGTTGACCCTATCTTTTGCGTATCCCCCTTAGTGGGTTTCCTACCGGGTATTTTGCCCTCTCTTTTTTTGGCCTTTGGCTTCTATGGGCTTTTTTGTTGTTGTTATTATTTTTTCCACAATATTGGCGAAGCATGACTTTCTTTATGGTAAGGTAAAGCCTTATTTTGTGCTTCTAATCGACCGGCTTAATTGTAATGGCAATGGCAAATTTTGATTACTTAGATGCGCTTTTTATTCTTCTTCTTTTTTTTTGTTTACTTAGACAAGGTTATTGTGAGGTCTAGTCATGAAATAGCGAGAAGAGAAGCAGATAGGAAGAAATGTATTCTTTATTAATTAATAAGGGAATATGTGCCCTAAAATGCCCGGGGGTCGAGCTAGCCCCGGGGGATAATCTCTAACGATCATTGGGTTTACATCCCTTAAGTGAAGAAAAAGATTTCCTAATGACTAGGGTAGCTCTTGACCCTTGCATCCCTCCGCTTTGGAAAATTTGTTTGAGTGTGCGGAGGGGAGACTTCCCTTTTCTTCCTTGTGCTCGGCCCTTAGTAGGGTCATATCCTAAGCCACACTTGTAAGGATTATCTTTGAATTCTGGGGGTTCCCTTATGCCTTGGGAATCTGCCCCCAATCCTTGGCCAGGATGGTAACCATGCTTCATCATCATGTGGGCTACCTTCGTGTTTTTGGGAAGTCTTTCTACGTTGGCAATTTCAAGCGCTTGAAAAGATGTTTCAAGGGCCTCTTCAGCCGCATCCACATAGGGTTGGGTGGATAGTCCACTGATCAGGATATCATCCTCTGCTTGGACCGTGACCAATTTGTCATCAACTATGAACTTGACTTTCTGGTGGAGCGTTGAAGGTATTGCCTTAGCGTCATGAATCCAAGGCCTGCCGAGGAGACAACTATATGCCGAAGTAATATCCATTACATGGAAATCGACGTTGAAGATAGTGGGTCCAACTTGGATTGGCAAATTAACTTCTCCCACTACTTCTCGTATGGATCTGTCGAAGGCTCGAACGATAGTGTTGCTTGGGCGCAGACGGGTTCCTTGGATAGTCAACTTGTCGAGTGTACGCTTGGGCATCACGTTCAAGGATGACCTGTTATCCACAAGAACTTTGGCGATGAGGTACTCCTTGCATTTGATGGAGATGTGCAAGGGCTTGTTGTGTTTTGACCCCTCGAGGGGGAGTTCTTCCTCTGTGAAGGTGAGGTGATCGCTTGCCGTAATGTGACCGACAATCCTCTCGACCTTTTCTTGGGATATGGTGTGAGGTACATGGGCTTCACTCAAGACCTTCATCAGGGCATTTTTGTGCGGTTCTGAGCTCATCATTAGAGATAACAAGGTTATCTTTGCAGGTGTATGATTGAGCTGGTCAATAATGGAATACTCACTTTGTCTTATAAACTGGAGTAATTCCTCTGTCTCCTCCTTGGATTCTTTATTTTCTTTTTCTTCGGTCTTTTTATGTTTTCCTTTATTCTTGGGGTCATCTTCTTGTGAGTCTTTGGGGGAGTAGATTCTTCCACTTCTAGTCATGCCCCCAATGCCGGCTATATTGGAGACATCCTCCTTTATTGGTGAAGATTCTCCGTATCTCCATGGTACAACTTTATTTGACTCGTAGGGGAAAGGATATGGCATAAATAGTCGCACTGGTGTCCTTGCCCCCTCTTCCTTATTGTTTTTGAGGACCAACGGTTGAGGTTTATTGTCCTCTTGTGGCGAGTCAACCGTTGGAGAAAGCTTGATTAGGAGTGGCTTTCTCTCCATTCTTCTGATTTGGAAGACGTATCAGTTAATCCTTCTTTTTTATTATCTTATTTATAAAGAGTGAAGGAGGGGAAATTAAATATGCAAATGAATGATATGCATGCAAGTAGACAATTGTTGAATAAAGAAAAATTTCATTTATCCGTAGAAGGTGTACATTCCCCTATTCCATACTACAAAGCAACTTTTGACAGAAACGGAAAAGCCTAAAGAAACCCAAAGGAGGATCTTGATCTCTATGTAATTCCCTTTCGGGTTCCCAGACGTGACGAGCGAGTGCTTCGCTTTGCTTCTGGACCGCCTGGCTCATATTTTCGCTGTACTTTTGAGCCTCTTTGATCTTCGCCTCTTGATGGACGACCAAGGCTTGCAGTTCATTAAGTTTTGTAAGGGCTCGGTCCTTTTCTCGTAGTATTTGGCCATACTGAGCTAGTCTGTCTCTTTCTTTGCAGCATAGCTCAGTGAGACTTTTATTGAGTCTCTAGTTGGCCTCTCGCTCTTGGCGTATTTCCGACCGAGTCCTCGTGAGGTCTTGCAACAAGTCCTTGATCGTTTGAGCCTGTTTTACTGATTCGGCCTCAAGGCGTGCTGATTTGGCAGTTATTTCTTGGAGTTGGTTATCCGAGTTGGTTCTAGCAGCTTTGGATGCTTGGATAGCTTGTTCATTAGAGTCAGCACACTGATCCTTGAGGCGCTCTATTTCATGATCCTTTTTCTTGCATTGCCTCTGTAGACCATCTATGGTGAGGATAGATTCTTGTTCTCTTTCTTCAAGGGCCCTCATCTGGGCTCCCATGATTTCTATCCTCTGGGTCAAGGCGTCGACTTGAGTTTGCAGCTCTTCACTATTGGCACATGTAGCGAGTGAGGTGGATGGTTGAGACATCCCTCTTCTTCTTCTCCACACCTCATAGTCACTGGAGCCGGCTACTTGAGCTTTTCCTAGCTCTTTATCTCCCATAAAGACTGGTTTCTCCCATGCTCTTCTCATGGCTAGTGAGTTAGCAATTGTGCATGGGTCTCCGAAGAAACACAGTCCTCCGAGTTCCCCTCGGGATATTGTAGTTTGAGTCTTCATTGAAAGTGATCCTAGCAAAGATATCATTGATTTGATGAAGTCAAAAATAAAGTCAAGGGTCAACTCTGCAGCTGTCAAACAAGTCACTCAGAACAAAGGAGCTGAAGACTTAGTGTGTCTTAACAGAAAGCTTAGGTAAAACCACTTTACCTTTTCCACTGCATAAAGCTTCTTCACTCATTTTGCAAAATGCCTCAAAAATAGTTTTAAACAAATCAAACAAAAGCATTTTGACAAAGAACCTTCTTAACAATGGTTTTAACTGATATAGTTTTTTTAAGAAACGATTAAAATCACTAAGAATGCGTAAAGAATTGTTTTTACAGTATTTTAATCGATACAAACTTCTTTTAATCGATTAAAACCTTTTAGAAATCATTATGACCGATTAGATTTGATATATAAGCAATCAGAACTTGTTTCAATCGATTAAAACACGTTTCAATCGATTAAAATCATTTAACGGGTCAGAATGATCGATCAGAATACAGTTATGACCGATCAAAGTGGTTATGATCGATCAGAATTGAATTATGACCGATCAGACTTATTTCAATCGATTAAAACGTATTTCAATCGATTAAAATAACTTAGAAAATCTTTTCAATCGATTAAAACGAACTTTCAATCGATTAAAATGACTTTATATCGACTAAAATAACTTGGAAAGTTTTATAAGAAGGTTTTTAAACAAATCAATCGATTAATACTGCGATTCAATCGATTGTTTTATACTTTGAAAATGTTTGTAAAACGTTTTAACTGATAAAAACGTGGTCGTATCAACTAAAACATTTTCTGTTAAAGATAAAGAACGCATTAATGGGTTGAAAGGACTTTTAACATATTGTAACGGCTATTTCAACAGATTAAAACAAACTTTCAACAGATTAATTATTGCAGCTTTTTCTGAAAACTCTTTATAAACAGTTTTGATTGAATTTTTTAAACAAGAGATTGAACATCAGTTTTTACACAATTCAAGCAATCAATACAAGCAACTGTTAGCATCCTTTTTCCAAGAAAGAATTACAACTGTTTTGTGAAGTTCTTTTTGAAATCTTTCTTGAGGCATATTGCATTCTGTGAAGAAGAAACTTACTGTGGATTAGAGTAATCCGGTTTGAGCTTTCTAAGTCTCTTCTTTTCAATTGCTTTTCATTACTTTGTATTGTGTTGTACCTGGAATTTGGGTACAAGTTTTCTGCAGTTGGTAGGTGGTTGTAGAAGTTTCCAAGAACTGGAATTTGGTTCTTGGTGGAGAGGTTAAGTGCGAGAGCTGGAATTTGGTTCTTGTCTTGTTTGGTGCCTGGAATTTGGGCACTTGGTTTCTCTGCAGCTGGAATTTGGTTGTAGAGGTTTCCAAGAACTGGAATTTGGTTCTTGGTGGAAAGGTTAAAGTCGGGAGCTGGAAATTGGTTACGGTGTTAGAGTAGGTGTAAGATTGTTGAGTCTGTAAAACATCTATTCTAGTGGAACCCAGTCGGAATTTGGTCGAGGCTGGGCGTAGCCCTGGTATTGGGTGAACCGAGTATAAAATTACGGTGAAATCTTTCCTAACCTTTCTCTCTTTAAATTCGATTCTTTGCGCTTATATTGTTTAATTGCTTTGTGATTCGTGAATTGATTAGTAAACTTAATTTTCGAATTAGATAATCTATTTATTGCGAAAAACTTTCAAAAATCAATTCACCCCCCCTCTTGATTTAAAACTACTTTTCTAACAATTGGTATCAAAGCAAGGTGCTTGAAAATTATTCAAGTCTCTTGATCCATGGTCAGAAACAGATTACCATTTTTTGAGGGGGCATCTATTAACGAGACCTCCACTATTACGTGGAGCAGATTATCCTTTACGGAAAATTAGGATGAAAATCTTCATTGAATCCATTGACGAAATGCTTGGGATGTTATTACTAATGGTCCTCTAATTACGAGATAAAGGATGGTCAAGCTTGAATGATGAGGAGAAGAAGAAAGTTCAAAGTGACTGCAATGCAAAAAATATAATTACTTCGCTCTTAACATGGATGAATTTTTCAGGGTGTCCCAGTGCAATTCTGCTAAGGAGATGTGGGATGTTCTTGAAGTCACTCATGAAGGGACAACGAGATGTTAAAAGAGCCGGAAAGCATACATTGATAAGAGAATATGAGACTGTTCAAAATGCGAGAATGGTGAAAGCATCGCAGATGTGCGAAACGCTTCACTCACATCATCAACCATTTAATGGGCCTAGGTAAGACCTTTGATAAGGAAGAACTAAATATTAAAGTATTGAAATGTCTTGACGAGGTCCTGGCGGCCAAAAGTCACTGCAATATCAGAATCAAAAGATCTGTCCACCATGACAACGAGCCTCACTTGTTTGGAAAACTCGAGAGAACATGAAATGGAAATCACAAGATTCAATGAGCAAGAAGTCTCCGAGAAGAAGAACAGAAGCATTGCACTTAAAGTTGAAGAAAATCAAGAATCAAAAGAAGATAATGAGAACCTTGGACTGCTTGTTAGGAAATTCAACAAATTCCTCAAGAAAAAGATCCATGACAAGGAAAGACACAAAAGGTATGAGAAAAGAAGCTGATTCTTCTAACTTTAAATGTTATGGTTGTGGCAAACAGGGCCATGTTAAAATGGAATGTCCAGAGAGAAATAAACAAAGTGAAAAGAAAGAGGAAAAATAAAAAAGAAGAGCCTACATAGCCTGGGATGATAATGATACGTCATCAACGAGATAACTCGAAAATGAAGAAGCCAATCTTTGTTTAATGGCGAGTTAAAATCCACAAACCAGCCAGGTAAGTTCTAGCTCCTCTTCAAATATAGTTAACTATGATGCATTACAAGAAGCATTTAATGAAATGCATGAGGAGGCTAAGAAACTTCAAAAAGAAAATGATAGGCTAAAAGGATTAAATAACTGGCTAGTTAACAAGGTTGATTCTCTAGAAAAACAGATTAGTGAAAATGAAGCTGATAATGAATTCTTGAAGCTGATTCATGATAACTCCGATTGTAAATGCAATAAACCATGCAAAAGCGTTCCGAATTGCAAAAGAAAATTGAATTCTTATCTCAAACTGTTTCAAAGTTCACTCAGGGGCAAGCCAATCTAGATGTATTACTTGGATCTCAAAAATTAATTTTTGACAAATGCTGGAATAGGATTTAAATCTAGATCCGAGTAAAACAAAAATAAATAGGAATTCATACTCTACAATCAAATGTTTCTACTTGTATGAAAAAAGGGCATTCGGTAAAATACTGCGAGAATTAAAAAGTATGCTATTCCTAAAGGGAGAATGAAATGGGTTCCAAAGATTAATTCTTTTCAAATAACATGATCAGGACCCAATAATTATAAAGGGTACCGAGAAAAATACTTAATTGTTTTGCAGGAACAAGTCCGGGAATCCCTTGAAGATCGGAGCTGCGAAACCAGGTTACGTGTATTTAAATTAATTGTTTTAATTGATATAAACCAATATTAATCGATTGAAATAACTTACCGTACCATTTTAATCGATTGAAATGTCGAAATAATCGATTAAATTGTTCTCGGAATGTTGGTTTAGTCGTTTTAATCGATTAGAATAAATTTATATCAACTAAAAACACTTAGGATCAAAATTAATCGATTCATTTACGTTTTAATCGATTTAAATACTTGGTGATATTTTTTTATTACATTACGTACCATACAAATCGATTCTTTCATAAAACAATCGATTAATTCACTGTAGATGTTCACATTTCTCTTAATACTTTACATGGAATGATGCATGGTAATACACTGAAAATCAAAGAAATTATCAAAGAATGGACTGTAACTTTTCTTATAGACACTAGTTACAAACGAGGTCAAAGCTGTTAGGACTGAAAACATAGTTTATCATAGATTTTTTCGGTGATAGTTGATTACGGTAATAAATTGTTGATTACTAGGAAGTTCAATGAACAAATGTTTACA
Source organism: Sphenostylis stenocarpa (assembly GCA_963425845.1). Classification (NCBI taxonomy): domain Eukaryota; kingdom Viridiplantae; phylum Streptophyta; class Magnoliopsida; order Fabales; family Fabaceae; genus Sphenostylis; species Sphenostylis stenocarpa. The sequence continues at coordinate 26,278,298 of OY731408.1, forward strand.
TTAGATTTCTTGATATTACCTAGCAATATTTCGAAATAATCTTGAGCATGCATTGGTTCAAAACTCTTGGTGAAATTCATTGAAGCTGTGCAACCCCGATAATTTGCTTTAATCATCAATGTCACGAGGTGACACTGCAAGGGAACCAATCTGGGACGAGCAATTCAAAAATTGAATAACGTGAGTACAGGGAATGTATGTTTTATGGTCGATACGAGGATAAATTTTATATTGTTTTAGAATTCGGATTGATTGTCATCACCTGTCCTCATTACTAATCATTGCCCACTCTACCAGAATAAGTTTTTTTTAATCACTTGTGCATATGATACCACTTGGAAACAACAAAGTTAAAAATGACTCATTCTTCAAAAGATAATGATGACTAGTTCACTATAAGTGAGAATAACACCCATCATACTACATTAATAAAAATACGGTTATTTGCTTGGATGATGATAAGCTGTAGGGTTCAAAATGGGTTGGCTATTTTGAAAGGAAATTCCTATCTCAGTACATCATTAATATGTGATTCATGCAATTTATGGTATCGTGCACTCTGTGTGGAATCGATAGTGAATGTACGTACTGTCGAGTACATGATTACGCCTCGGATGTGTAATAGTTGATGTTCCTAAAGAAACATTTAATTCCATTGAGTGTCAACCATGGACTGTAATGTCGATCAATAGTAACGATAAGCTGCTAAAAGATTTCTTTTCAGGAAAAGTTTACGTATGCATTCTGTCGATACAGGAGTGACAACGAGTTGTTGACTCAAATAGTTGATAGAGCAAAATTGGTTCCAGCAAAAAGGAAAACCTATTATCTTTTGATATTGGTGGGGATCAAATAAATGATCACCAAGTCTGGTGGATAAGCAGTTCAATCATGGAATTTGGGATGACTAGTTCCCCTCATCATCTTTATCTTATCGCTTATTTCTATCTTTATATTGTTTGCATGGATCGTGCTATTAACTGGTGTTATACCAGGAACATTTGCCTTAATCTTTGGTTGAATATGGTTTAGGATCTAATCTAGATCAGATCGGCGTAAATAGAATTTAAATAGATCCTCGAGAGCTTTAGCTAAATAAGATTTTATTCGATAGATCTATTAGCTAAGATTTAATCAATATAGTCTGTTAGTATTGTTAAAACATCCTTCTAAATGATCAGTTTTACAAAATATGCATTAAACATTACTTCATTTTCAAAGCTGATTGTTTTAATCAATACAACATCTTGTTAATCGATTAAATGAACTTATACAACATGTTTTAATCGATTCAAAATCGAAATAATCGATTATTTTTACTAAAGTTTCATGTTTTCAAAATCTTAAATGTTTTAATCGATTAAACTTTTCTTTCAATCGATTAAAATCATTTACCAAGAACATTTTAACTGATTATGCTCTGTTTTTAATCAATTTTTATTCTAGGAAGAAAGATTAAAGGCTTTAGTTAATGGTCATTTTCGTAAACATGCTACTAAAGCGTGATTCCCTTATCTTTACACGTGTTAATTGTATTCATTACAAACGTGTTAATGGAGATAAGTTTGAATCAACTTTAATTGATTCTTTTCATGAGTGAAATATTGATTCACTTTGTATTTTTCAAAAACTTGAGCATATTTTCGAAACCTTACATTTTTTTTTTCTTCTCTCTTCTATTCCCTATTTTTGATGAAGTCAAAAGGGGGAGAAATAGTTGCATCACTTTAAGATAAATTTAAGAGCAACAGTTTAGGGGGAGAAATAAGTTTTAGGGGGAGAAATAAAACATTATTACATTTTTATATTTCTCACCTAACCTCATTATCAAGTGACTTATTTTGCAGAGATTGTTTTTTCAAAATGGTGTTTGTCTTCATCAAATAGGGGGAGACTGAAAGTGATCCTAGCAAAGATATCATTGATTTGATGAAGTCAAAAATAAAGTCAAGGGTCAACTCTGCAGCTGTCAAACAAGTCACTCAGAACAAAGGAGCTGAAGACTTAGTGTGTCTTAACAGAAAGCTTAGGTAAAACCACTTTACCTTTTCCACTGCATAAAGCTTCTTCACTCATTTTGCAAAATGCCTCAAAAATAGTTTTAAACAAATCAAACAAAAACATTTTGACAAAGAACCTTCTTAACAATGGTTTTAACTGATATAGTTTTTTAAGAAACGATTAAAATCACTAAGAATGCGTAAAGAATTGTTTTTACAGTATTTTAATCGATACAAACTTCTTTTAATCGATTAAAACCTTTTAGAAATCATTATGACCGATTAGATTTGATATATAAGCAATCAGAACTTGTTTCAATCGATTAAAACACGTTTCAATCGATTAAAATCATTTAAAGAGTCAGAATGATCGATCAAATACTGATTATGACCGATCAGAGTGGTTATGATCGATCAGAATTGAATTATGACCGATCAGACTTATTTCAATCGATTAAAACGTATTTCAATCGATTAAAATAACTTAGAAAATCTTTTCAATCGATTAAAACGAACTTTCAATCGATTAAAATGACTTGAAAATATATGTGCAATTTTTCAATCGATTGAAACGACTTTATATCAGCTAAAATAACTTGGAAAGTTTTATAAGAAGGTTTTTAAACAAATCAATCGATTAATACGCGATTCAATCGATTGTTTTATACTTTGAAAATGTTTGTAAAACGTTTTAACTGATAAAAACGTGGTCGTATCAACTAAAACATTTTCTGTTAAAGATCAAGAATGCATTAATGGGTTGAAAGGACTTTTAACAGATTGTAACGGCTATTTCAACAGATTAAAACAAACTTTCAACAGATTAATTAATGCAGCTTTTTCTGAAAACTCTTTATAAACAGTTTTGATTGAATTTTTTAAACAAGAGATTGAACATCAGTTTTTACACAATTCAAGCAATCAATACAAGCAACTGTTAGCATCCTTTTTCCAAGAAAGAATTACAACTGTTTTGTGAAGTTCTTTTTGAAATCTTTCTTGAGGCATATTGCATTCTGTGAAGAAGAAACTTACTGTGGATTAGAGTAATCCGGTTTGAGCTTTCTAAGTCTCTTCTTTTCAATTGCTTTTCATTACTTTGTATTGTGTTGTACCTGGAATTTGGGTACAAGTTTTCTGCAGTTGGTAGGTGGTTGTAGAAGTTTCCAAGAACTGGAATTTGGTTCTTGGTGGAGAGGTTAAGTGCGAGAACTGGAATTTGGTTCTTGTACTGTTTGGTGCCTGGAATTTGGGCACTGGTTTCTCTGCAACTGGAATTTGGTTGTAGAGGTTTCCAAGAACTGGAATTTGGTTCTTGGTGGAAAGGTTAAAGTCGAGAACTGGAAATTGGTTCCGGTGTTAGAGTAGGTGTAAGATTGTTGAGTCTGTAAAACATCTATTCTAGTGGAACCCAGCTGGAATTTGGCTGGAGACTGGACGTAGCCCTGGTATTGGGTGAACCAGTATAAAATTACCGGTGAAATCTTTCCTAACCTTTCTCTCTTTAAATTCAGTTGCTGCGCTTATATTGTTTAATTGCTTTGTGATTCGTGAATTGATTAGTAAACTTAATTTTCGAATTAGATAATCTGTTTATTGAGAAAAACTTTCAAAAATCAATTCACCCCCCCTCTTGATTTAAAACTACTTTTCTAACATTCATGAGTTGTCTCATAGCTACTCTAGGTGAATAAGCTATGCAACCCCTGAGTCCTATCAACGGTATGTTCGGATAATCCCCACATCTGATGAGGACTGTACCGGGTCAAAACCAAGGGCAGACCCAGGATAAATGGTTGGCGCCCCATTGTTCCAACTCGTCCTTCCACTCCGAGGTTAGGCGTCGGTGGAGAGGGATTTTGGAGAAGCTCCTCAAAGGGTCGGGGAACATTCCCATGTGACTAGAGGCGTAAAAATGTGTGATGCCCCACACAAAAAGTAGTGAAGAGCAACAACGGAGTGTTTTTCCTTGCTTCTGGCGGCAAAATTCCACCGAGAGCAAGGTTTCGACAAGAATTACAGACAAGGGACTCTTCGAGTTCACGTCCCAGGCGAAGAAGGCATCCATGATGGCTTGATCCACTGTGTCGATGTGGAAAGGAAACAAGATTGTTCCAAATATAATCAAGGCCAGGGTTTTGTTAAAAGCAACCCATTCTGCCCTTTCAGCCAAAGTGGACAGATGGTCTTCTAACATTGAAACTTTCCAACCCTAGATGTTCCCTTTTTCTATCAGGGTAGTCTGCCGGAATGGTAATCGGATGATGGCAGCGATTTGTGCTGTAGGAGTATACGCCCCGTGATAGATATGGACCCCGACTGATTTGGGTCATTTTAGCATGATCTCGTACTTGTAGACCCCTAATTTTGCCCGGTCTCTCAATAAAAGCTAGGGAAACTTCACACGAAGATAAAGATCGCCCAGCTAATCAATAAAAACTAAGAAGACCTCCCACAACCACACGGAGTTCATCCAATTTCTCGACAAAGGCCAAAAGAGACCTCCTATAACAAAGATAAAAGTTCGTCCGGCATCTCAATAAGGGTCAAGAAGACTTCCTATAAGAAGATCAAGCTTCAACGGACACCTATCGGCATTGACCAACGTTCGAAAAAAGCAGGGAAAGCTTCCCGGGGTCCCAGAACGCAAAAACTGGACAAAACAGGTCGAGACCCCCGTCCCAGAGTTGGGACGGCCGTCCCAACTAACCTAGGACAAGTGAGACGCGCGTCCCACATGTGGGACGACCGTCCCAAGTCCCAGGGGGGCTGGCTCTATGTTAAAAATGCAAGTGGGACGACCGTCCCACCCCAGACGGCCGTCCCGGCCCAGACGACCGTCCCAAATGAGCCAGGCAGTGAAAACTATAAATAGGAGGCTCATTTGCTCATTTTCACACACCTGACAACTCAGAGCACTTGTCTACTTCTCTCCCTCTTTCGAATGATCTTTCTGATTGCCTGATATAGGTAACAATCAATTAAGGAATTATATTTCGGCATTCGATTCTTCTATAAATTTTAGTAGAGTCGAGTTTTGTCATAAGGAGGGTCGTTGTAGAGCGAGGGATTGCCGAAACGCGTCCTTTTTGTAAAAGAGTTGCTATATAAAGCTTGCTACGGAGGTTCTTTTTAAATCTCTTCTCTTTTACTGCTTTATTTATTGTTTTATATACGAAATATAAATAAAATCATGTAGATAGCCATATTTAAACGTTATGCGAATAAAATAGGGTAATAGTGTAATTTCTTGTAATCTTCACTTAAATGAATTAATCCGTCATAGGGAACCCGAAAGGGGCGTTGTGGGGTGCTAATACCTTCCCCACATGTAACTAACTCCCTTACCCAACTCTGGTTATAATGGCCAAGTTTGGTTTTTATTAAAATCAACGCCTTTTTATCCTTTTCCAATGTTTATGGTCAAAACATTGGTGGCGACTCCAAAAGAACCCTTTTCGAAAACCTTGCTTTTATTAGAGGATAGTTCAGTTGTTGAGCACCTCGGAAGCAATGAACATAATTTTAACAAAAAATGCGAGTCTAAACCATCTTTTCGCGACCGCTCGCATAAACGTTCGAGATGTCCCTGGACGTCGGAACGGACGACGGCGACAGATGGCGATTCCACTGGGGATTCTAGAGAGTTGATCCCATTTAGTGACGGATAAAATTCAGACTAAGTAAAGATTTGAAATTATGCCTTTACCCTTTTTCGTATGTTTTATTGTATGGCTTTAATAATTGTTGTATGATTATCTCTGCAAATTGTTTGAAATATAAATTGCACACAAAAACCCTTGCACACAACAGTCCCTCTATACCCCGGGGCAAGAGTGAATACCTATAGGGAGTGGGTGGCAGATACGACCAGCTTGTTGGCACACGGGGCTACAACCGTTGTCGGAAACCACCAACTCAAGGTGATAACTCTCTTCTTTTGGTCTAAGGATGTCGCCACGGAGTTCCGTGCATGACCCGAGGACTGAGAGATTGAGAGGTCCCTATAATGGGGGCACCTTGGGGACCTTTGGCCTTGGTGAGAACAGTTTAGAACCACCTAAACCAAGCACGTTTCTGCAGGAAAACCCTACCTCGTGATTAAATAAGCGTGGCTCTGCTCGTGGATGTATGAATTGTGTGTGCATTTGTTTGCTGCATTTGTATTGATGCATTAGCATAGGGTAATCATACAACAAACAAAATAATGAAAAACCCTAAAAATCATAAAAGTGATAAGATAAGCCAACTTTATCTCGGACAGTCTTCAGTTAAGCTAGCCTGGTTTCAGGTTCTTTGTAAGCTAAGTAGCCACGTTGACCGACAGAAGAGATAAAGGGTCATAAAAAATATAAAAACAAATTAAAGCCATAAAAATATCTTTAACAATAAAAAGATTTTCGACAAAGTCGTATCATTCATACCACGTCATCCAATAAGTGGTAAAACTAAGAGAGAAAATAAATGCATTAAGAAAAGTATGCATGCACATCATTTTAATAAACCTCAAAAAAATGGGTCTTAGGAGCGTGTTTTGAGAAAATTACTGGGCCAAATCCCCTTCGGGTATTTGTAGTTTGGTTCTTCACCCTTTTCTCTTCGTTTTGACATGTTGTGCGTCCAAATCGGACAATCCAGTCAAAAGTTATTTCACTTTCAATATCTGCTGTCATAAAAAATATTTTTTTAGTGCATGCATAAAGCACTTTCATTCTAGGATGTATTAGATATCCTTAGACAATAGCGAAAGAGACCCAAGTGCGTTTATCACCTTCCTAGAAGAGATAAGTGCGCTAAGGTATGTTGGCAACCTTTTAAAAAAAAAAGGAAGTTAACACACTAAGATGGGTATGGTACCCTTAAAACAGAGGCTTTTGAGAAGATACCAAAGCTATTGTCTAAGGCATATCTATTCCACACTGATCATTCATAATAAAAAGCTATAATAATAAAAATCTTAAAATCATTTAGAAAGTGGCTGGTCTTCCGTCCGTCCTCACTCGTGCTCAAAAAGCTAAGAAGATGGAGCAACTAGAAGAACAAAATTGGAAGCTCACCACTGAGCTTAATACGCTGAAAGAGCAAATGACTCAAATGTTGGAAATGATGCGCCAACAGAATCTCAACAAAGAGGGTCCTCAAAGTGGACAAGCCTCTCACCAAGAAGAAGAAGAGGAACCTCAGGATGAGCATGACCAATCTGATACAAGAGCAGTACATATTCATGCTCCGGAAGTATCAAAGCAACAAATCACTGCTCTTGAAGAGAGGCTGAGAGCCATGGAGGGGCATAACTTTGATGTAAAAGAGGCAGCTGGTATGTGCCTCGTAAAAAATATCCAATTCCCTAATAAATTCAAAACTCCGGACTTCCCAAAATACATGGGACTAACTTGCCCCAAAAGCCATCTTACGATGTACTGCCGTAAGATGGCTGCATATGCTGACAACGAGAAGCTCCTGATCCATTGCTTTCAGGAGAGCTTAGCTGAATCAGCCCTAAACTGGTATATGCAATTACAAGGAGGGCAAGTCCAAACATGGAGACATCTGGCAGATGCTTTTCTTCGTCGCTATAAATACAATATTGATCTGACCCCTGAAAGAGCAGATCTACAATTGCTAAGCAAGAAAAATGATGAATCCTTCAAAGCATATGCCCAAAGATGGAGGGAATTGGCAGCACAAGTAGAACCTCCTCTGTCCGACAAAGAAACCACATCCATGTTCATCAATTCTCTAATTGGTCCCTATTATGACAAAATGATAGGGAACACATCAACACTTTTTGCGGATGTGGTAATTATAGGAGAAAGAGTAGAGCAAGGGCTAAAAAGCGGAAGAATTGCACAACATACTTCCTCTAATTCCTCTACTCCTGACGTTAAAAAAGGTTTTGGTCAAAAGATGGAAGGAAGCGTAAATTCCATCAACCTTGCTACTCCTTCTCCTTCTTCGCCACCAGCTGGGCAGTCACGCAGACAATAGGAGAAATTCACCCCCATTCCAACCTCTTATGGGAGTCTGCTGCCAAAGCTGTTAGAGGCCAAACTCTTAACATGTATCCCTCTGAAGAAGAAAGATCCACCTTACCCCGGTTGGTACAAGCTCAACGAAAAATGTGATTACCACTCAGGCGCTCCTGGGCATTCCGTGGAAGATTGCATCAACTTAAAATATAGGGTTCAAGAATTATTGAATGCCGGGAAGATTACTTTCGATGCTCCCAACCCTTAGGTGGATGACAAGCCTCTATCACAACCAGAACAGTGAGCCTGGGTAGGTAGAGAAGATCAGCTGATTAGGGCTCCTCATTAAAAAGTATAAATAAAAATAAAAAGCTTCCGATGCATCTCTCGCGGTCTCTACTCATGGCCGCGAGATCTTTTCATTAAAGGGACTCTGTATATATTTCTCTTTTCATCAATACAATGAGGCATTTTTCATAATATTCATATGCTTCTCATTCTTTTCTCTCTCATTCCAAAATAATTGAATAAAATCTACACCCAAATAAGGACCATATAAACAGTCATGTCTGTGATTGAAACTCTCTGCGGGATCTAAAAGCCGAAGGCGAATGGATTGAGTCAGACAGTGAGGAGGGGACCATTTCCCCGGACATGCAAAGACTGTTGGAAAAATAAGCTCAAAGGATACATCCCATATTTTAAGGATAATCCTTTAAAGTACGACCCTACACTACAACAGATCAAGTCGTACAAAGAAAAAGAGAAGTCTCCCCTCCACACCTTAAAGACGATCTTCCGAAAAGGAGGGATATTAGCATCAAGGGTAGCATTAGTCATTAAATGTCCTTCTTCTGATTTTAAGGGACGTAAACCCAATGACTATTAGAGATCACTCCTCGGGGTGTGCCTGGCCCCCGAGCATCTCTAGGGAACACAGTTTCCCTGAAATTACAAAAGAATGTTATTCTTACTATCTGCTTCTTTTCTTACTAAACATGTCTATACCCCATTAAATAACCATGTTTACGCAAACGTTTTGTTCCAAAATGCGTCAAAACAATTAAAGCGTCATAGACAAAATAAAGTCTGCTAGGTATCCCAAAAAAATGAAAAAGGGGAACCTAGACAAAAGTTAGGACATACCACATCATCCTAGGCCGAAAACCCAAAAGGGCGGACTAGGAAAATTAATCAGTCATAAATAGGCGCCATAAAGTAATCAGTTGAAGACGCCACCTCATAAAAACAAAACGTTTGCTTAAACTAGCCTAAACACCGACCAACCTTGGCTAGCCATTCTTACAAAAAATATTATTTCAAAAAAATCTCACTAAAACACAAGCCTTTGCAATAAATCCCTTTCTTTCTATTCTCTTGACCATTCACAATAAAACATTCAAGTAATTGACTGGGAAATGTGGAAATATAGTTATCAATAGGAGGATTGAAATCCCTAAGGAAAGGAAGAGGGGCATTGATATGACAATTGCTCTATATTCAAAAGAATTACTCTTCGGTTATAGCAAAGATCCAAGATGGCAAATCGATACAGCTAATCATGTTGACAAAATCACATGATGATGGAAACAAAATTAACAGAAGCCGAACAGGTTCAAAGCCGATATGACCAGCTGAACCTTATTGAAGAAAAATGGCTAAATATCTTGGACAAGCCTATCAAAGGAAAATAAAAAAAGGCTTATGAAAAAGGTCAACCCTCATATTTACCATAAGAAGGATTTAATGGTAAATAAGTTGCTTCCGGCCCAGAAGAATAAAATTGGAAAATGGGCAGTGAACTACGAAGGACCCTTTGTGGTCAAATGAGCTTTCTCGAAAGGGGCTCTTATCCTCATCAATATAGATGGAAAAGAACTTCGACACCTAATCAACTCCGGTACGGTGAAGAAGTATTATGCTTGAAGACATTGCTCAAGACCCGTCAGGAATGAAAATCCGCAAAGGACATTCCTGGGCAAAAGATAGGGTCCATATTCCTCGCTAGGATACGTCCTAGGCAAAAAGAAGAGGTAAAAAAAAAAGTAAATAAAAAAAAACTAACTAAGAGCAATGGTTACTTTAGTCGAAAACCGAAAAGGCGGCTAAGGTAACATTCTTCCAGAAGCAAGCAGTCTGCATAGTCTTCACTCTGAGCTCAGGCATCTCAACTGAAGCAATTAGGAGAACCAGGGGGCATATATCATGGACATGACTGTTTAAGCCTATACAGTGTAGCCAACCCCAGCCATCCATTCCTCTAAATACCTTTTGAAATCCTTCTATAAAAGAAATAAACTTTTGATCATTTATCAATAAAATTCCCTTTCATTTCCTTTCTCTTGACCAAATATTATGGAAATGCCTCTTTATTGATAAATCATAAATATGCGCAAAAGACCTTTAATCAAAGATCAAGCATGCATCTAAAAAGAGGAAGCATAAAAATAATAAAAGAATAAATGCCTGCTAGTATATTCTTAGGTAAAAACTAGGGTAGCCTGCTAGATCGCAAACCCCAAAAAAGACGATCTAGGCAAAAGATAAGGCAAAAGCCCCCTAAGATATTCTAGGAAAAAATTAAGGCAGCCCGCTAGATCGAAAACCCGTAAAAGGCAGTCTAGGCAAAAGATAGGGCTAAAACCAAGAGATGGATAAAAAGAGGAGCCCATCATCATGGTCATAAAGGAGGAGCCCATCGGCGTATTCATAAGAAGCCAATGGGAGAAGGCCAGTTACTTTCTAAATGCATCAAAAATAAATAAACAATAGATTGCATTTAGGACATTCACACACAAAGTAGTTGCATAATATGACTTTGTCAAAATCAAGAAAAATAATTTTCTTCAAACAAGAATAATAAACAAGCATATAAGGAGGATAGTCTCCATACTTGTGATTGAAAACAGGAGGCGCCAGAATCCAGTCTCCATATGAAAATCAAAATCGCGAAAAGCGAAATCAAAACCATGTCAGCAGAATAAAGAGCTTCAAGAAAACTAGCTCCAACCTTCTACACCAATAAAAGAAGGTACATCGAAGAGAAAAACCAACGAAAAGGCTTGATCATCCCCAAGAGGATCCTTGCCTACTCCAGAGGCAAAACAAAAAGATTACCTCACGACTCAGCTTCATCGCCACATGAGTCATCGAGCACACTTATCCAGAATCTCTGCTTCATTCCCCAAAGGAGAATAAGGACTACACAAGAGTCCATCAAAGAAAATGCGGAGTCAAATCCTCCATATCACCAGGGGGCAACAAAAAGAAAGAAAAGAAAAACTTTCATTCCCCAATAGAGGCCACAACGAAAAAGGCCGAATAAAAATCTCCAAGTAGAGTATATCCAGAAAATCTACAAAAAGAGGAAAACAAAAATTTCCATCTTCCAGCTCAAATAAGAGCTTCACAAAGCCAGGATCCAGGACTCCATCATCAAATTTGGATCCCCAGGGAACCGACAGACTCCTCGGTGAATCCCAAGAGAAAAGAAGAAAATTTCTTCATTATGCTCAATAAAGAGCTTCACAAAAGTCAGGAGCCAAGACTCCATCATAAAAAATCAAATCAAAGATTAGATCCCCCAAGAAAAGAAAAATTCCCCAGGGATCACCAAAAAGAAAAGAGAAAAAAGATATCTTTTCATCCAAAGAAAAAGCCAATGTGCATAAAAAGGTGCACATATGTAAAAACCAACTCGCGAAAAAGAAATTCAAATCGCGAGGAAAAGATAAAAACCCATTCCCCAGCAGGAATAAGAGCATAGGCAAAGCCAGCTCAAACAACAACATCCAATAAGGAGTCAAAAACTCCATTCCTCCCTAGGGGGCAATTCAAAATAGATCCTCAGGAAACAACCAAATCCCTGGTGGATTACCAAAAAGAAAAAAAATCCCCAGCAAGCCTACCAGCAAAAGATAAAATACAAATTCATATCCTCAGGGAGTTAATCGCCTATAACACCCAATATGAATATCCCCAGTGAAAGGCAAAACCTTCACTCCCAAGAATGCCTATGCCTACTCAGAGGCAAGCAAAGGGCCAATATCCCCAAGAAACGGGAAATCAACCTACGCAAGAGGCAATACAAGCCCAAAGCACAAAGCTTCCAATAAAGCATCCGCCTACTCAGAGGTATTATCAAGAGCAAATATCCTCAAGAGGAGCATCAGCCTATGCAGAGGCGAAAAATAACAAATATAAAGTCTTCACCACTATTGAAGCACCCGCCTAATCAAGAGGCACAACCAACAAAAATCAACAAATCCCCAGTGGATCCCTGCCTAAAAAGAGGCAATCTGCGAAAATCCCCGGCAAAAGCCGGATGGCTAAAAGAAAAAGCCAAAAACAAAGAATCCCCCGCCAAGACCGGATGGCTAAAAAGCCAAAACAAAAATCCCCGGCAAAAGTCGGATGGCTAAAAGAAAAAGCCAAAACAAAGAATCCCCGGCCAAGACCGGATGGCTGAAAGAAAAAAGCCAAAACAATGAAATCCCTGGCAAAAGCCGGATGGCTAAAAGAAAAAGCCAAAACAATGAAATCCCTGGTAAAAACCGGATGACTAAAAAGTCAAGAAGAAAAACCAAATCATTCCCCAAGGAATAGGCGCATGATCAAAGACAATAAGCCGCCAAACACATCTCTAAAACCAGATGACCATAGGATGGATTACAAAAGAATACATCCTAAAGAGTCTGTCAAGATGCAGACTCGCACCAAGTAGGGGTGTAAAAACCACTAGAATCTGTCAAGATGCAGATTCGCACCCAGTGGGGGTGTAAAATCCACTAGAGCCTAGTCAAGATGCAGGTTCGCACCCAGTGGGGGTGTAAAATCCACTAGAGCCTTGTCAAGATGCAGGTTCGCACCCAGTGGGGGTGTAAAAACCATTAGAGTCCATCAAGATGCAGACTCACACCCAGTGGGGGTGTAAAAACCATTAGAGCCTTGTCAAGATGCAGGTTCGCACCCAGTGGGGGTGTAAAAACCACTAGAGCCTTGTCAAGATGCAGGTTCGCACCCAGTGGGGGTGTAAAAACCACTAGAGCCTTGTCAAGATGCAGGTTCGCACCCAGTGGGGGTGTAAAAACCACTAGAGCCTTGTCAAGATGCAGGTTCGCACCCAGTGGGGGTGTAAAAACCACTAGAGCCTTGTCAAGATGCAGGTTCGCACCCAGTGGGGGTATAAAAACCACTAGAGCCTTGTCAAGATACAGGTTCGCACCCAGTGGAGGTGTAAAAATCACTAGAGCCTTGTCAAGATGCAGGTTCGCACCCAGTGGGGGTGTAAAAACCACTAGAGCCTTGTCAAGATGCAGGTTTGCACCCAGTGGGGGTGTAAAAACCACTAAGAACCTTGTCAAGATGCAGGTTCGCACCCAGTGGGGGTGTAAAAAACCACTAGAGTCTGTCAAGATGCAGATTCGCACCCAGTGGAGGTGTAAAAACCACTAGAATCTGTCAAGATGCAGATTCGTACCCGGTGGAAGAATAAACCCACCAAAGCCTTATAAAATAAGGTTTATACCAGATGAGGGTAAATACTCATCAGAAAACCTAGCAAAATGCATCAGGTAGAGTAAAATACTCACCAGAGCATTTCAAAAAACGGGTATAAAAACCTTGCTTCTATTAGAAGATAGTTCAGTGTTGAGCACCTCGGAAGTAAGTACCCACAAGAGTTTAGCAAAATGCAAACTCATACCTGGTGAGGGTAAATACTCATCAGAGCCTTATAAAAGAAGGCTCAAACCAGATAGGGGTTGGTACCTATCAAAATATTTATCATCCGAAGGATCAGCAAGGAGCAGCATCCGAAGGATGACCGGGCAAAAGGGTTAACTCCTTCCCCTACCAACTAATTTTGTCGGCATATCAAGCCAACAAATTAGCTAGGCAGGTGAAGGGGGGGCAGCTGTAGACTCCTAATTTTGCCCGGCCTCTCAATAAAAGCTAGGGAAACTTCACACGAAGATAAAGATCGCCCAGCTAATCAATAAAAACTAAGAAGACCTCCCACAACCACACGGAGTTCATCCAATTTCTCGACAAAGGCCAAAAGAGACCTCCTATAACAAAGATAAAAGTTCGTCCGGCATCTCAATAAGGGTCAAGAAGACTTCCTATAAGAAGATCAAGCTTCAACGGACACCTATCGGCATTGACCAACGTCCGAAAAAAGCAAGGAAAGCTTCCCGGGGTCCCAGAATGCAAAAACTGGACAAAACAGGTCGAGACCCCCGTCCCAGAGTTGGGACGGCCGTCCCAACTAACCTAGGACAAGTGAGACGCGCGTCCCACATGTGGGACGGCCGTCCCAAGTCCCAGGGGGGCTGGCTCTATGTTAAAAATGCAAGTGGGATGGCCGTCCCACCCCAGACGGTCGTCCCGGCCCAGACGGCCGTCCCAAATGAGCCAGGCAGTGAAAACTATAAATAGGAGGCTCATTTGCTCATTTTCACACACCTGACAACTCAGAGCACTTGTCTACTTCTCTCCCTCTTTCGAATGATCTTTCTGATTGCCTGATATAGGTAACAATCAGTTAAGGAATTATATTCCAGCATTCGATTCTTCTGTAAAATTTTAGTAGAGTCGAGTTTTGTCGTGAGGAGGGTCGTTGTAGAGCGAGGGATTGCCGAAACGCGTCCTTTTTGTAAAAGAGTTGCTATATAAAGCTTGCTACGGAGGTTCTTTTTAAATCTCTTCTCTTTTACTGCTTTATTTATTGTTTTATATACGAAATATAAATAAAATCATGTAGATAGCCATATTTAAATGTTATGCGAATAAAATAGGGTAATAGTGTAATTTCTTGTAATCTTCACTTAAATGAATTAATCCGTCATAGGGAACCCGAAAGGGGCGTTGTGGGGTGCTAATACCTTCCCCACACGTAACTAACTCCCTTACCCAACTCTGGTTATAATGGCCAAGTTTGGTTTTTATTAAAATCAACGCCTTTTTATCCTTTTCCAATGTTTATGGTCAAAACATTGGTGGCGACTCCAAAAGAACCCTTTTCGAAAACCTTGCTTTTATTAGAGGATAGTTCAGTTGTTGAGCACCTCGGAAGCAATGAACATAATTTTAACAAAAAACGCGAGTCTAAACCATCTTTTCGTGACCGCTCGCATAAACGTTCGAGATGTCCCTGGACGTCGGAACGGACAACGGCGACAGTACTCCTCCAAAGTAGGTACCATGTCGAATTGCGGGAATTCGAAGCAGCGTAGACTAGAGTTCCAGAAATGTACTAGAACCCTGATAAAAATTGGGTCGAAACAAATCTTCAGCAGGTCGAGGATCCGTCCATAGGATTTTTCGAAGTCGGAGTGGACCTCTAGTGGCATACTCGCGTTTTATGTTAAAATTATGTTCATTGCTTCCGAGGTTCTCAACAACTGAACTATCCTCTAATAAAAGCAAGGTTTTCGAAAAGGGTTCTTTTGGAGTCACCACCAATGTTTTGACCATAAACATTGGAAAAGGATAAAAAGGCGTTGATTTTATTAAAAACCAAACTTGGCCATTATAACCAGAGTTAGGTAAGGGAGTTAGTTACGTGTGGGGAAGGTGTTAGCACCCCACAACGCCCCTTTCGGGTTCCCTATGACGGATTAATTCATTTAAGTGAAGATTATTTGAAATTACGCGATTACCCTATTTTATTGCATAATGTTAAAAATGGCTATCTACATGACTTTATTTCTTATTGCATACAAAAAGCAATAAATAAAGCAGTAAAAGAGAAGAGAATTGAACAGAACCTCTGTAGCAAGCTTTGTATTACGAATCTTGAATCGCAAGGATGCGTTTTGGCAATCCTTCACTCTACAAAGACTCTCCTCTCCAAATACAAGATCGACTCGACTCGATTTTACAGAAGAATCGAGTGCTGGAATATGATTCCTTAATTGATTATTACCTTATCAAGGCAATCAGAGAGTTCATTCGAAGAGGGAAGAGGATAGACAAGTACTAGGAGTTGTCTGGTGTGTGAAACAGTGGCAAATGAGCTTCCAATTTATAGTTTTCGCTGCCTGCACACTTGGGACGCGCGTCTGGGTTGGGACGGCCGTCCCAACTGCATGTTTTACAAAAGCTGGGACGCCCTGGGGAGCTGGGACTGGCAGTCCCACTTGGGACGGCCGTCCCACTTGGCCAGGGAAGGTTGGGACGGCCGTCTCGACCTTGGGACGGCCGTCTCGACCTTGGGACGGCCGTCTCGACCTGTTTTGGCCAGCTTTTGTGTTCTGGGACCCCTGGGAAGCTTTCCTTTATGTATTCGGACATTGTTTGATGCCGATAAACGCCCGTTAAAGCTTTATCTTCGTATAGGAAGTCTTCTTGGCCTTTATTGAGATGTCAGGCGAGCTTTGTCTTTGTAGGAAGTCTCTTTAGCTTTTATTATTGAGAGGCCGAGTGAGCTTTGTCTTGTCATATGAGATCTTCTCAGCCTTTATTGAGAGACCGGGCAAAATTAGGGGTCTACAGCTGCCCCCCCCCCTTCACCTGCCTGGCTAATTATGTTGGCTTAATATGCCGACAAAATTAGTTGGTAGGGGAAGGAGTTAACCCTTTTGCCCGGTTATCCTTCGGATGCTTCTTTGCTGATCCTCCGGATGATAAATATTTTTGATAGGTACCAACCCCTATCTGGTTTGAACCTTACTTTATAAGGCTCTGGTGAGTACTTACCCTCACCCGATACGAGCCTGTGTTTCACTAGACTCTTGTGGGTACCTACCCCCACTAGGTATAAACCTTGTTTTGCAAGGCTTTGGTGAGTACCTACCCTCACCCGGTACGAGTTCGCATTTTGCTAAACTCTTGTGGGTAATTACTTCCAAGGTGCTCAACACTGAACTATCCTCTAATAGAAGTAAGGTCTTTGCAACCCGTTTTTGTAATGCTTAGGCGAGTATTTTACTCCACCTAATGCATTCTGCTTAAGTTTTGATGAGTACATACCCTCATCCGGTACAAACCTTATTTTATAAGGTTTTGGTGGGTACCTACCCCCACCTGGTACGAATCTGCATTTTTGCTAGATTCTGATGAGTACCTACCCTCATCCGGTATAAACCTTATTTTATAAGGCTTTGGTGGGTACCTACCCCCACCCGGTACGAATCTGCATTTTTGTTAGATTCTGATGAGTACCTACCCTCATCCGGTATAAGCCTTATTTTATAAGGCTTTGGTGGCTACCTACCCCCACCTGGTACGAATCTGCATTTTTGCTAGATTTTGATGAGTACTTACCCTCATCCGGTATAAACCTTATTTTATAAGGCTTTGGTGGGTACCTACCCCCACCTGGTACGAATCTGCATTTTTGCTAGATTCTGATGAGTACTTACCCTCATCCGGTATAAACCTTATTTTATAAGGCTTTGGTGGGTACCTACCCCCACCTGGTACGAATCTGCATTTTTGCTAGATTCTGATGAGTACTTACCCTCATCCGGTATAAACCTTATTTTATAAGGCTTTGGTGGATACCTACCCCCACCTGGTACGAATCTGCATTTTTGCAGACTCTAGTGGTTTTTACACCCCCACTTGGTGCGAATCTGCATCTTGACAGACTTTTGTGGGTATCTACCCCCACTTGGTACGAATCTGTATCTTGACAGACTCTAGTGGTTTTTACACCCCACTTGGTGCGAACCTGCATCTTGACAGACTCTAGTAGATTTTACACCCCCACTGGGTGCGAACCTGCATCTTGACTAGGTTCTAGTGGATTTTACACCCCCACTGGGTGCGAACCTGCATCTTGACTAGGCTCTAGTGGATTTTACACCCCCACTGGGTGCGAACCTGCATCTTGACAGATTCTAGTGGTTTTTACACCCCCACTGGGTGCGAACCTACATCTTGACTAGGCTCTAGTGGTTTTTACACCCCACTTGGTGCGAACCTGCATCTTGACAAACTCTAGTGGATTTTACACCCCCACTGGGTGCGAACCTACATCTTGACTAGGCTCTAGTGGTTTTTACACCCCACTTGGTGCGAACCTGCATCTTGACAGACTCTAGTGGATTTTACACCCCCACTGGGTGCGAACCTGCATCTTGACTAGGCTCTAGTGGATTTTACACCCCCACTGGGTGCGAACCTACATCTTGACTAGGCTCTAGTGGATTTTACACCCCCACTGGGTGCGAATCTGCATCTTGACAGACTCTTGTGGTTTTTTTTACACCTCACTTGGTGTGAACCCTATTCTATAGGGTTTTTTGAAATGTTCTAAAAAAATCCTTATCGGTTTTTTTAGAGAATTGTTGGCGGCTTACTGTCTTTGATCATGCGCCTATTCCGTAGGGAATGATGGATTTTTCTTTTTGACTTTCTTGTTTTAGTCATCCGGTTTTACCGGGGATTTCATTGTTTTGGCTTTTTCTTTTAGCCATCCGGTTTTACCGGGGATTCTTTGTTTTTGGCTTTTCTTGTTTAGCCATCCAGTCTTGGCGGGGGACTCTTGTTGATTGGCTTTTCTTTTCTAGCCATCCGGCTTGGCCGGGGATTCCTTGTTTTTGGCTTTTTTGTTTAGCCATCCGGCTTTGCCGGGGATTTCTTGTTTTTGGCTTTTTAGCCATCCGGTCTTGGCCGGGGATTCTTTGTTTTTGGCTTTTCTTGTTTAGCCATTCGGTCTAGGCCGGGGACTCTTGTTGATTGGCTTTTCTTGTCTAGCCATCCGGCTTGGCCGGTGATTCCTTGTTTTTGACTTTTTTGTTTAGCCATCCGGTCTTGGTCAGGGACTCTTGTTGATTGGCTTTTCTTGTCTAGCCATCCGGCTTGGCCGGGGATTCCTTGTTTTTGGCTTTTTTGTTTAGCCATCCGGCTTTGCGGGGGATTTCTTGTTTTTGGCTTTTTAGCCATCCGGTCTTGGTCGGGGATTCTTTGTTCTTGGCTTTTTAGCCATCCGGTCTTGGCTGGGGATTCTTTGTTTTTTGGCTTTTTAGCCATCCGGTCTTGGCCGGGGATTCTTTGTTCTTGGCTTTTTAGCCATCCGGTCTTGGCCGGGGATTCCTATTGATTGCCTCTTTTTAGGCAGGAATCCACTGGGGATTTGTTGATTTTTTATTGTGCCTCTTGATTAGGCAGATGGTTCGATAGTGGTGAAGGCTTTTTACTTGTTGTTTTTCGCCTCTGAATAGGCTGATGTTCTACTTGAGGATATTTGCTCTTGGTAATACCTCTGAGTAGGTGGATGCTTTTTGAAAGCTTTGTGCTTGTATTACCTCTTATAGGTTGATTTCCCATTTCTTGGGGATATCAGCTTTTTCCTTGCCTTAGGCAGAGGCTCTTCTTGGGAGTGAAGGCTTTGCACTTCGCTGGGGATATCCATATTGGGCGTTATAGGTGATTAACTCCCTGAGGATATGAATTTGTAGTTTGCCTTTGCTGGTAGGCTTGCTGGGGATTTTTCTTTTTGGTGATCCACCAGGGATTTGGTTGTTTTCTGGGGATCTATTTTGAATTGCCCCCTAGGGAGGAATGGAGTTTTTAACTCCTTATTGGATGCTGTTGTTTGAGCTGGCTTTGCCTATGCTCTTATTCCTGCTGGGGAATGAGTTTTTATCTTTTCCTCGCGATTTGAATTTCTTTTTCGCGATTTGGTTTTTACATATGTGCGCCTTTTATGCACATTGGCTTTTTCTTTGGATGAAAATATATCTTTTTTCTCTTTTCTTTTTCTTTGCGATCCCTAGGGAATTTTCTTTTCTTGGGGGATATAATCCTTGATTTGATTTCTTATGATGGAGTCTTGGCTCTTGACTTTTGTGAGGCTCTTTATTGAGCGGAATGAAGAGTTTTTCTTCTTTTTCTTTTTTGGGATTTACCGAGGAGTTTGTCGGTTTCCTGGGGATTCAAATTTGATGATGGAGTCCTGGCTCCTGGCTTTGTGAAGTTCTTATTTGAGCTGGAAGATGGAAAAAATTTTGTTTTCCTCTTTTTGTCTTTTTGTAGACTTTTCTTGATATACTCTTCTTGGAGATTTTTTATTTGGCCTTTTTCGTTGTGGCCTCTATTGGGGAATGAAAGTTTTTCTTTTTCTTTCTTTTTGTTGCCCCCTGGTGATATGGAGGATTTGACTCCATATTTTCTTTGATGAATTCTTGTGTGGTTCTTATTCTCCTTTGGGGATTGAAGCGGAGACTCTTGCATGAGTGTGCTTGATGACTCATGTGGTGATACAGCTGAGTCATGAGGTAATCTTTTTTGTTTTTCCTCTGGAGTAGGCAAGGATCCTCTTGGGGATGATCAAGCCTTTCCGTTGGCTTTTCTATGTTGACAGTTTCCTTCTTTTTAGATGGAAGGATGTTGATTGGGGCTTCAAATGACTGTGGTTGACGACTCATGTGATGATGATGCTGAGTCGTGGAGTAATTTTTGTGTTTCCTTTGGAGTAGGCAAGGATCCGCTTGGGGATTATCGAGCCTTTCCGTTGGCTTTTTCGATGTACCTTCTTTTATTGGTGTAGAAGGTTGGAGCTAGTTTTCTTGAAGCTCTTTATTCTGCTAGAATGGTTTTGATTTCGCCTTTTTCTTTCGCGATTTTAATCTTTATCGCGAGTTATTTGAAATCTGGCTTTTTATCACGTGTGCCTTTTATTTTATAATTTTTGTACACGTGGGCTTTTGGAATGTAAACAGAAATAACAATGTTTATTCATTACTTCTTTTCTTTTTGTGATACATTCAAAACATTTTCAAATTACTAGAAAATAAAAAGGAAACTATCTCCTAATCGTCTGCCTCTAGACTGGAATGGGCAGATGGTGCTGGCGAAGGTATGCGGCGGAGCAGGCGACGCTAGAACCTTGCCTGGGTCTGGACCAGATTCTCTATCTGTTGGTCCGTCCTATCCTGCCTCATAGTCAGCTGATTAAACTGCTGGCGTATGAATTGGAACTCCCGTTCCATATAGGCGTGCTCGTCGTCTATCCGTCGGTACAAGCCGGCGAAGTCCGGATCATAGGACTGCTGCTACGATTCTGTAGTCGAAGGGATGTCCTGAGGCATGTCGAAATCGCGCATATCCAGCGAAATCGAGATAATGGGGTTTAAGATAAACCCTGATCCTTGTCGACTGAGGATGTTCATATGAACCAACATTCCTCCGCTAATCGGCTCTGGTCGGAGGCTAGCTGGGAGATCTTCTCCGTCGGTACATCCTTAATATTCCACTAAAGGGGTGAGAAAGGGAGCTATTATGATGGCTCCTGCTGAGTCACGGGTTCCGTAATCTTTTACGACTTTTAGGAAGGCATAACCTGGGTTGCATCGCAACCCTTGATGCATACAGTAGAAAATGAAGAGGTCGGCCAGTGTTACCTTCCCTTGGCTCTCCTTCCGGCTGTGTATGGTCCTAGCTAGCAATTTGTGGCATATGCGAAGCGGGGGAGAGAAAGTTGCGCCCTTCAGGTTCGACGGTAGAGTGTGTGCTCCAGTTATCTCTCTCCACATGCTAGTGGTGGTGAGAGCAGCAGGCTTTTCCAGATATGCGGACCGGTATTCTGGTGTTCTTGTATCTGCTCGCTGACAGAAACCCATTATGACATTAAAGTCATCCAGAACAGTGGTCCGGTAGGCTCCATCCATCCAGTAGGAGATGGCCTGAGTCGGTGGCACTCCGGGAATTGCGAAAGGCATTTCCACCATGTTGACGGAGGCAAGAAACTCTAGCGTAGCAGTGCAGTGGATCCGAGTAGGTGGCTCTCGGAGCAGAAAGTCCCATCCTATGTTGTGGATGAACCTTCTGACATCTTGTTCCCAGCCAAATGTAGCTAGAATTTCAAAATCCAGCCGCAGTGTAGGATACCAGGAATATTGCTGGATATTTGCCAGCCGCTGTTGATGTGATTCTGCTAGTAGAGTGCTAGTAGTAGGAGTTCCTCTAGCACGATTTCTAGTGCATTTTCTCCTAGATGAGGCTTCTCCATGCTCCATTGTAGGTAGTACTCACTTAAGAATGCTAGGAGTGTGTAAAAAGGGAAGAGAAGCAAGGTAGAATGCTTGGAATGGGGTACCAAAGGCCAAATCCGCGCACAACATATATAGGGGATGCCAGGAGACTTGGGACGACCGTCTGGACTTTGGGACGGCCGTCTCGAGCTTCTTGAGTGGATTTTTGATTTTTTTGAGTTAATTTTCGTGTTTTTTGATGAAACTGAAGATAGGATTCCCTTCATTTATGCTTTAATGCATGTAATGCTTCATGATATGCATCCTAGGATCTATTTCAGTTAATATTTCGAAAGTTTTAACTGATGTGCTTTGACTTCGGGCGCATTCTTGCTGTTGTGCCTTTATGTCATCTTGTCTCTTGATCAATAAGCTAAGCTGTACTGATTTGCCGTCATGGACCTTTCTTGCTATAGTCGAAGAACAATTCTTTTGTTCGTAGGGCAACTGCCATATCAATGCCCTCCTTCCTTTCCTTAGGGATTTCAACCTTCCTATTGATCACTATGTTTCCACATTCCCCTTTATTACTTGAATGCTTTATAGTGAAATGGTCAAGAGAAGAGAAAGAAAAGGGATTTACAACAAAGGCTTGTGTTTTAGAGGGACATTTTTGCAATAGAGGTTTTTTTGTAAGAATGGCTAGCTAGGGTTGGTCGGTGTTTAGGCTAGTTCAGACAAACGTTTTGTTCTTATGATGTGGCGTCGTTGTTTACTGATTTGTGGCGCCTTTTTGTGATTGATTAACTTCCCTAGTCCGCCCTTTCGGGTTTTCAGCCTAGGATGTTGTGCTTATGTCCTAACTTTTGTCTAGGTTTCCCCTTTTTATTTATTTTTTAGGAATACCTAGCGGACTTTTATAACCCTAACTTTTGCCCAGGCTACCCTTTATTATTGTTCGAGTTTCCTGCCGGGTTTACCCTAACTTTTGTGCAGCCCCCTTTATGGGTTTCCTGCCGGGTATTTTGCCCTTTTGTCTTGTCTTGGCCTTTGTTTTTGACGGGCATTGCTTTTTTTGTATATGTATATTTTCTTTTGCACAACATTGTCGAAACTTGATTTTATTTAGATAATTTTTATCCGTGTTTCTAGTTAATCAATCATATTTGACTTTGCTTTATGACGCTTTGATTGTTCTAACGCATTTGGAACAAAACGTCTATCTAAACCTTGTTTATTAAAAATGGGGTATAGACATATTTAGCAAGAAAAGAAGCAGATAGTAAGAATAACATTCTTTTGTAATTTCGGGGAAATGTGTGCCCTAGAGATGCTCGGGGGACGGGCCTACCCCGAGGAGTGATCTCTAATAGTCACTAGGTTTACATCCTTTAGAAATGGAAGAAGGACACCTAATGACTAACGCTACCCTTTGCGCTAATATCCCTCCTTTTCGGAATATCGTCTTCGAGGGATAAGACTTCCCTGTTTTCCGTATGGTTTGATCTTTCGTGGGGTCATACACTAAACCATATTTTAAAGGGTTATCTTTGAACTCCGGTGGCTCTTTTATTCCTTGAGTATTCTTTCTGAGCCCCTGTCCTGGGCGATATCCATATTTTTTCATTATATGGGCCACCTTTGTATTGCTGGGGAGTCTTTCTATGTTAGCAATTTCGAGCGCTTGAAAAGATGTTTCAAGAGCCTCTTCAGCCGCATCCACATATGGTTGGACAGGCGGTTTACTGATTAGAAAGTCTTCTTCATCTTGAACTGTGACGAGTTTATCATTTGTCACAAATTTGACTTTCTGGTGGAGCGTTGAAGGTATTGCCTTAGCGCTATGAATCCAAGGTCTACCAAGGAGACAACTATATGCTGGCGTGATATCCATCACGTGGAAGTCTATGTTAAAAATAGTAGGACCAATTTGGATTGGTAGGATAATCTCTCCTACTACTTCTCGTCTTGATCCGTCAAAGGCTCAAACAACTGTGTTACTCGGGCGCATGTGGGTTCCTTGCACTGTTATCTTGTCAAGTGTGCTTTTAGGCATGACGTTTAAGGACGACCCATTATCCACAAGAACTTTGGAAATGAGATATTCCTTGCATTTGATAGAGATATACAAGGGCTTGTTATGTTTTGACCCTTCCAAAGGGAGTTCTTCATTGGTGAAGGTAAGATGATTATTGGCTGTAATATTACCAATAATCCCTTCAAACTTGTCTTGGGATATTGCATGCGGAACGAATGATTCATTCAAAACCTTTAACAACGCGTTTTGATGCGGTTCCGAACTCATTATGAGTGATAACAAGGTTATCTTTGCAGGAGTGCGATTGAGTTGATCGATGATGGAGTACTCGCTTTGCCTTATGTACTGGAGTAACTCATCTGTCTCCTCCTTGGATTTTTCTTCTTCAGCTTTATTTTTCACTTTATCCTTAGGAATATTATCTTGTAATTCCTTGGGGGAGTATATTCTTCCGCTTCTCGTCATGCCCCCAATACCGGCTATGTTGGAGATATCTTGATTAACTGATGATTCTTCTGAATATCTCCAAGGTACAACTTTATTTGATGAATAAGGGAAAGGACGAGGCATGAATAAACGTACAGGCGTTATTGCTTCTTCCCTTTTATCGATTGGAATAACCAACGGGGCTTGTTTATTATCATCTTTGGGTCTATCGACCATTGTAGAGATTTTGATGATGAAAGGCTTCTTTTCCATTTATTCTGATTTGTGGAAAGCACATAAATTAATCCTTCCTTTTTATTATCTTTGTTATTAAAATGAGGAGGGATGTATGAATGTATGCAACTTATGAATGCAACAGACAGTTTAAGGAAAAAAACTTTTTATTTTAACTAGAAAGTGTTTATCCTTCTATACAATGCTTTGAAGCAGGTGTTGACAAAAACGGAGAAGCTTGAAGAATCCTATAGGTAAATTAGGCTTTCTTCGTAATTCATCTTCAGCTGTTCTTACATGGTTTCTGAGCATCTTGATTTGCTCATGTACCGCCTGACTCATATCTTCACTATATCTACGAGCCTCTTTTATCTTTTCTTCTTGATGCACGATCAAGGCTTGCTGTTGGTCAGACCTTTCTATTACTTGGTCTCTTTCACGAAGCAATTGAACATATTGAGCTAATCCATCTCTTTCTTTATCATGTAGCTCCTCTAGGTCTTATCTGTATTTTTCAGCGGTTTCCCACCACTTTTGTGCTTCTGACCGAGTTTCTGCTAGGTCATCTTGTATTAACTTGATCGTTTTTGCCTGTTCTGCAAGCGCACTCTCAAGATGTGCTATCTCATCATTCATGTCCCGGAATAGACTGTCTTGTTCAAGCCTTGGAATTTTCAATGCTTGTTTAGTCTCTTCTTGATAGTCAGCACAATCATTCTTAAGGTGCTCTATTTCATGGTCCTTCTTTTTACATTGCCTTTTTAGACCATCTATTATAAGGGTTGCTTCTTGCTCTTTTTCTTCGAAGGCCCTCAGCTGAGCTTCCATGACTTCAACCCTTTTATTTAAGGCATTGACCTGCAATTGTAGCTCTTCATTAACTAATGTTGTCGTGAATGTAGCAGATGGTTGGGGTATCCCTCTACTTTTCCTCCATTCTTCGTATTCATGGGATGTAGACACCTGAACCTTTCCGAGTTCTTTATCTCCCATATAGACTGGTCTTTCCCATGCTTTCCGGACAACGGATACTTCTTCAAAGCTATGGGAATAATGGCATAGACTCAGCCCTCTGAGCTCTTCTGGAGTTGGCACAGTCTGGGTTCTCATGAGTTGTCTCATAGCTATCTTAGGAGAGTAAGCTATACAACCCCTGAGGCCTAGTAGTGGTATGCTCAGGTAATCTCCGCATCGTATAAGAATATAATCGGGTCAGAACCAAGGGCAAACCCATGATACATGCTCTATGTTCCAATTTTCTAACTCGGTTTTCCATTCTAAAGCTTGACGGTGCTGAAGAGGAATTTTTGCAAAACTTCTTAAAGGATCAGGGAATATGCCCATGTGGCTTGAAGCGTAGAAGTGAGTAATGCCCCATACATATAGTAATGAAGTACATCATCTAAGTGTTTTCCCCTGTTTCTGTCGGCAAAAATTTACTGAAAGCAGGGTATCAGCGAGAATTGCAGGTATAGGACTCTTAGAGTATACATCCCAGGCAAAGAATGCATCTATTGCAGCATGATCCACAATGTTCACATGAAATGGGAATAATATGATTCCGAACATTGCCAATGCTAGAGTTTTGTTGAAGGTAGACCAATCTTTCTTTTCAGCCAAAGAGATTAAGTGGTCTTCTATTATAGACATTTTCCAACCTCGGATGTTCCCTTTTCCCTCTAGGATGGATTGATGATGAGGCAGTCGTATGATAGTAGCAACCTTACTCACGATCACATATACTCCTGAGCAGACATAGACCCCGACTGATTGAGGCCATCTAACCATGAGTTCATATTCTTCTAAGGTTGGTACTAAGTCAAACTGCGAAAACTCAAAGCAGTGTAGATCGGGATTCCAGAAGTGGACCAATGCTCTAACAAAGATTGGATCGATGCTGATTCTCAGGAGGTCAAGGATTCTTCCATAAGATTTCTCAAAATTGGCACTGACCTCTGGCGGCATATATGTACTCAACTGCCTTAACTTCTCTACACGGCATAGAAGGATTTCCATTTTCTTTAACTGTCTATTACTGGATCCCTCCATTATCTAGAAGAAATGAAAATGCATGATATGAGGATGAGTCCTTGTAAATGCATGTAAGTGTTTATTTTTCTAAGTATTATCATGTTTTATTCCTAATATGATACATGGTAATACTTGGTTTTTCTTAAAAAGAAAGCTATCTATATGGATGTTTATGGATTTTGATGAGGAGAGTCCTATTTTCTTCTCTTATTTTTATGAATAAAGGTTGTATGAATTATAAGACCTTTATCAAGATTTTTTTATTTTATAAAGGCATTTTTATGGCTTTAAATCATTTTTATATTTTTTATGACCCTTTATCTCTTCTGTCGGTCAACGTGGCTACTTAGCTTACAAAGAACCTGAAACCAGGCTAGCTTAACTGAAGACTGTCCGAGATAAAGGTGATTATCTTATCACTTTTTTGATTTTTAGGGTTTTTCACTATTTTTTGTTGTATGATTACCCTATGCTAATGCATCAATACAAATGCAGCAAACGAATGCTCACACAATTTATACATCCATGAGCAGAGCCACGCTTATTACGAGGTGGGGTTTTCCTGCAGAAACGTGCTTGGTTTGGGTGGTTCTAAAATGTTCTCACCAAGGCCAAAGGTCCCCAAGGTGCCCCCATTATAGGGACCTCTCAATCTCTCAGTCCTCGGGTCATGCACGGAACTCTGTGTCGACATCCTTAGACCAAAAGAAGAGAGTTATCACCTTGTAGCCCCGTGTGCCAACAAGTCGGTCGTATCTGCCACCCACTCCCTATAGGTATTCACTCTTGCCCCCGGGTATAGAGGGACTGTTGTGTGCAAAGGTTTTTGTGTGCAATTTATATTTCAGACAATTTGCAGAAAATAATCATACAGCAGTTATTAAAGCCATACAATAAAACATACAGAAGAGGGTAAAGGCTTAATTTCAAATCTTTACTTAGTTTGAATTTATCCATCACTAAATGGGATCAACTCTCTAGCTTCCCCAGTGGAGTCGCCATCTGTCGCCGTCGTCCATTCCGACGTCCAGGGACATCTCGAACGTTTATGCGAGCGGTCGCAAAAAGATGGTTTGGACTCGCATTTTATGTTAAAATTATGTTCATTGCTTCCGAGGTGCTCAACAACTGAACTATCCTCTAATAAAAGCAAGGTTTTCGAAAAGGGTTCTTTTGGAGTCGCCACCAATGTTTTGACCATAAACATTGGAAAAGGATAAAAAGGCGTTGATTTTATTAAATACCAAACTTGGCCATTATAACTAGAGTTAGGTAAGGGAGTTAGTTACGTGTGGGGAAGATGTTAGCACCCCACAACGCCCCTTTTGGGTTCCCTATGACGGATTAATTCATTTAAGTGAAGATTATTAGAAATTACGCGATTACCCTATTTTATTGCATAATGTTAAAAATGGCTATCTACATGACTTTATTTCTTATTGCATACAGAAAGCAATAAATAAAGCAGTAAAAGAGAAGAGAATTGAACAGAACCTCCGTAGCAAGCTTTGTATTACGAATCTTGAATCGCAAGGATGCGTTTTGACAATCCTTCACTCTACAAGGACTCTCCTCTCCAAATACAAGATCGACTCGACTCGATTTTACAGAAGAATCGAATGCTGGAATATGATTCCTTAACTGATTGTTACCTTATCAAGGCAATCAGAGAGTTCATTCGAAGAGGGAAGAGGATAGACAAGTACTAGCAGTTGTCTGGTGTGTGAAACAGTGGCAAATGAGCTTCCAATTTATAGTTTTCGCTGCCTGCACACTTGGGACGCGCGTCTGGGTTGGGACGGCCGTCTGGGTTGGGACGGTCGTCCCAACTGCATGTTTTACAAAGGCTGGGACGCCCTGGGGAGCTGGGACTGGCAGTCCCACTTGGGACGGCCGTCCCACTTGGCCAGGGAAGGTTGGGACGGCTGTCTCGACCTTGGGACGACCGTCTCGACCTGTTTTGGCCAGCTTTTGTGTTCTGGGACCCTTGGGAAGCTTTCCTTTATGTATTCGGACGTCATTTGATGCCGATAAACGCCCGTTAAAGCTTTATCTTCGTATAAGAAGTCTTCTTGGCCTTTATTGAGATGTCAGGCGAGCTTTGTCTTTGTAGGAAGTCTCTTTAGCTTTTATTATTGAGAGGCCGAGCGAGCTTTGTCTTGTCATATGAGATCTTCTCAGCCTTTATTGAGAGACCGGGCAAAATTAGGGGTCTACAATCATGTTTTATTTCTACATGATGTATGATATTTGTGTATTATATATTTTTGGAAAAGTAGACTACCTATATGAATGATTTATGAGTGTAATGTTTATGATCAAGGTCCCATTTTTTGTTTTGGTTTGGGTTTTTATTTGATTTTTATTTTATAGCCTTTTATCTCTTCTATCGGACTGCATGGCTACTTAGCTTACAAAGAACCTGAAACCAGGCTAGCTAAAAGGCAGACTTTCTGAGATAAAAATGGCTTTATGCGAAAGAATAATGTTTAGTGTCCCTTATCTCTTCTATCGGACTGTGTGGCTACTTAGCTTACAAAGAACCTGATGCCAGGCTAGCTAAAAGGTAGACTGTCCAAGATAAGGGCGTTTATTGCGAAAGAAATGTTTTTGTGATTTTTTCTGTTGTTTGGTTATGCTATGCAACAAACAAATGCAACAAACAAATGCTCACACAATTCAATCATCCGTGAACAGGCGAGAAGTCGTTTAAATCACGAGGTAGGGTTTTCCTGCAGAAAAGTGCATTGGCGAAGGTAGGTTCTAACTGTTCTCACCAAGGCTAAGGCCCCCAAGGTGCTCCCATTATAGGGTCCCCACTCTCCAGCCTTCCAACCATGCTTAGCACTAAGGCCATAGTCAGTCTTTGTGCCAAAAGAGGAAGGTTATCACCTTGAGTGGTGGTTTCCGATCACACTGGTGGGCTCAAGGCCATCACTACAGCGAACCATACCTGCCACCCGCTCCCTATGGATTTCTCACTTGCCCCCGGGTATAGAGGGAATTGTTGTGTGCAAAGGTTTGTGTACAGTTTTGTATTTCAAACAATTGCGTAAATATAAACAAACAATAGTTATTAAAGCCAAGCATTAAAACATGTTATAATACAAGGTAGGGTAAAAGCGTAATTTCTTGGTTTATTTATTAAGCTGGCCCATCACTAAATGGGATCAACTCTCTAGGCTTCCCCAGTGGAGTCGCCATCTGTCGCCGTCGTCAAAAAAAGGCGGTCATAGCGACGCGATGGTTCCAACTTTCCCATTTTCGCATTTTTGTGGGTGATGTTACAATGCCTTTAGGTTGTCCGATAACTGGGCTCAACCTAGAGGCGAGGTTTTCGAAAAGGTGTTCTTAGATTGTCCGATAACCGGGCTAACCCAAGAACTAATTTGAAGGGGTTCTTATGGAGTCGCCACCGATGTTTTTACTGAAAACATCAAAAAAGGGGTAAAAAGGCGTTGGTTTTCGAAAACCAACTTTGGTTGTTAAAACCAGAGTTTAGGTACGGGAGTTAGTTACGTGTAAGGGAAGTGTTAGTTCCCTTACGACGCCCCTTTTGGGTTCCCTATGATAGGCCAACTATTTTATAAATAAACTTGTGAAAAGACGCTTTTACCCTTTTATTTACGGAATTAAAGTAACGACTACATGACCCTAATGTCTATTATGCAATTTAATCATAAAAATAAAGACAGTAAAAGAGAGGGAGAGAGTAAAGAAATCTCCGAGGCAAGCTTTTGATTAATACTCTTGAAATATAGGGTGCGTTTTGGCAGCCCTTCGCTCTTACAATGCCGAAAACTCTCTCGAAACGCTATAAAAAGCTCTTAAAAACTCTCAGAAACTCCGGAAATGCTTCAGAGGGACTCTAGGAAGAGAATTTGAAGAAAGTGTAGAAGGAAAAGTGGAAGAACTGTGTGAAATGAGGGGGGGAGCGCTCACTATTTATAGGGATTCGCGCCTGTCAGGTCTAGACGGCCATCTCATCTGACAAGGTCGAGACAACTGTCTCGCCATTCAGGACGGCGGTCTCAACTTGCAAAAGTGGTGAGAGCGCCGTCTCGTTTGGCAAGACGGCGGTATCGACTTTTCCAGAAACGAGAAGGCCTTCTCGCCAAATGGGAGAGGGGCCTCGCCATTCGCAAGTGACGAGATGGCCGTCTCGCCAAACGAGACGGCAGTCTCGACTTGCAGCAATGGCAAGACGACGGTCCCGAAAAGCGAGACGGCGGTCTCGACCTCTGAAGGCGAAAATCCTTATTTTAATATAGAAAATCCTTCCTATCCTATTATGGGGCCTAATAGTCTCTCCTAGTGGCTTCTTAGGCTTCGTCCATCTTCAAATAGGAAGTCTTCTGCTCTTATTTTGAGGTCGGGCAAGATTTGGGGTTTACACATATAATCAATTAATTTTACTTAATGTGATAGAAGCAGATCTCAAAAGTAAAATGAATCGATTAAATCGAAGATTTAATCAATTAGTTAAAAAGAAACATATGTAGAGCGAGAAAAATTTAATGAAATAAATCGATTAAAAACATATTTAATCGATTAATCTGACAATGGAACAAGAACAAATATTGAGAACCAAAAAATTAACAGATTATTTTGCAAGTTTAATCAATTAAAAAGTTGAAAATATTCCAAAGATTTCATAAAAAGAATCGATTAATCGAACTATTAACCTGTTAAAAAGCATAGAACCATGTAGACCCCAAATCTTGCCCCGCCTCAAAATAAAAAGCAAAAGACTTCCGTTCAAAGATGGGCAAGGCCTAAAAGGTCCCTAGGATTGATCAATAGGCCCAATATTAGATTAGGAAGGTTTTTTATGCGCGAAAAATAAGAAATTCCACCTAAAGGGCTGAGACCACCATCTCGTTTGGCGAGACCACTGTCTCATTTGGCGAGACCACTATCTCGTTTGGCGAGACCACCGTCTCGCCATCGGCTAAGGGCGAGACCGTCGTCTCGTTTGGCAAGACCGCTGTCTCACCACTTGCCAATGGCAAGACCGCCATCTTGCCACTTGTCGAAGGCGAGACCACTGTCTCATTTGGTGAGACGGCGGTCCCGACCTGACAGGCGCAAATTTCTATAAAAGGGGGGACCTCCTCACCCTTTACATAACATTCTTCCACTTTCCCTTCTGCACTTTCTTCGAATTATTCTCCTAGAATCCCTCCGAAGCATTTCCGGAGTTTCTTAGTATTCTTAGAGAGCGGCGTTTTGTAGTATTACGAGGAAGAGCGACCAACATTGTAGAGCGGGGGATTGCCAAAAAGCACCCTATTTTGAAGAATTCATATAAAAGCTTACTTCGAAGGTTCCTACACACTCTCTTCCCTACTTTACTGCTTTCTTAGATAGTATTGTTATGCATTAATCATTTAGGGCCATGTAGTCAATAATTTAAATTCCACAAATGAATAAACAAGGATAAAAGCGTAATTTTAAGAGTTCTATATTTATAAAATAAACTGTCCATCATAGGGAACCCGAAAGGGGTGTCGTAGGGAAGCTAATACCTTTCCTACACGTAACTAACTCCCTTACCCATCTCTGGTTATAATGGCCAAACTTGGTTTTTCTAAACCAACACCTTCTTTTTCTTCCTTTTCCAATGTTTCTGGATAAAACATTGGTGGCGACTCTAGAACCCTTTTCGAAAACCTCGCCTTTAGGTTCAGCCCGGTTATCGGACAGCCTAAAAGTGTTGAACCATATCCTTAAAAAACACGAGTCAAAGCTAAACCATCGCGTCGCTCTGACCGCCTCTTTTGATGGTGGTTGTAGACCCCAAATCTTGCCCGGCCTCCAAATAAAGTCAGAAAGCTTCCTATTTGAAGACGGTCGAAGCCTAACAAGCCACTAGGAGAGACTATTAGGCTCCTGTACCAAGATAGGAAGGTTTTTTGGCCTGAAAATAAAGTTTTTCGCCCTGAAGGGACGAGACCGCCGTCTGGAAGGACCAGACCGCCGTCTCGTCTCAACGCCAGGACGAGACCGCCGTCTCGATTTTCCAGACGGCGGTCTCGATTCCTGCAAAAGTCGAGACGACGGTCTGGATTTTCTAGACGGCGGTCTCGATTCCCGCCTAGTCGAGACGGCGGTCTCGACCCTCTGCCATGAACGAGATGGCGGTCTGGACTTTCCAGACGGCGGTCTCGACCCTGTCAGAGGAGACGGCGGTCTCGACCTGTCAGGCGCGAAAAACTATAAATAGGGGCGTCATTTCTCCCTTTTGACACACAGAATCAACAACTCTCCCTTCTCTCTAGACTTTCTCTCTCTAAGAATCCCTCCGAGGCATTTCCGGAGCTTCTGAGCGTCTTTAGGCACAAAAACTGAGCGTTCTAAACCTTCTTTAGAATCCCTCCGAGGCATTTTCGGAGTTTCTGAGAGTTTGTAGAGTGAAGGGTTGCCAAAACGCACCCTCTCTTTTAAAGAGAATATATAAAGCTTGCTTTGGAGGTGCACATTCTCTCTCCTTATCATTTTACTGCTTTCATTTAAATATATGCAATAGACACTAGGACCATGTAGTCATAATCTCTAAATACCGTATAATAAAAGGGTAGAAGCGCTATTTTCCAGTTTAATTATTCATTCAATTTAGCCGGCCTATCATAGGGAACCCGAAAGGGGCGTCGTAAAGGAACTAACACTTCCTTTACACGTAACTAACTCCCTTACCCAACTCTGGTTCTAATGACCAAAGTTGGTTTTCGAAAACCAACGCCTTTTAAACCCCTTTTCCGATGTTTATGGTAAAAATATCGGTGGCGACTCCATAGAACCCAAAATAAATAAGTCCTTGGGTTAGCCCGGTTATCGGACAACCCAAGGACACTTTTGAAAACCTCGCCCCTGGGTTAGCCCGGTTATCGGACAACCTAAAGGCGTTGTAACCACCAATAAAAAACGCGAAAATCAAAGAGGGTCGAAAAAAACCATCGCGTCGCTCCGACCGCGCCCCTTTTTGGGAGGCGGTGATAGTGGTGACAGATGGCGACTCCATTGGGGAAGCTAGAGAGTTGATCCCATTTAGTGATGGATTAGTTTGATAAATAAAGGACTTAAAAATTTTTGCTTTTACCCTGCCTCGTTTTATAACATATTTTATTTGTTTGGCTTCAATAACTTATGTTTATTTATTTTATGCAATTATTTGAAATACAAACTGTACACAAACCCTTGCACACAACAGTTCCCCCTATACTCGGGGGCAAGTGGGAAATCCATAGGGAGTGGGTGGCAGGTACAATTTGTCGTAGTGAGGGCTATGAGCCCACTGGTATGGTCAGAAACCACCACTCAAGGTGATAACCTTCCTCTTTTGGCACAAAGACTGACTACGGCCTTAGTGCCATGCATGGTCGGAAGGCTGGAGAGTGGGGACCCTATAATGGGGGCACCTTGGGGGCCTGACCTTGGTGAGGAAAATTAGAACTACCCTGAATATGCACTCTTTTACAGGAAAACCCTACCTCGTAATAAAACGTCATCCTACTTATTTGCGGATGAGTGAATTGTGTGTGCATCTGTTTGCTGCATAAATCCAATAAATCCAAAAAGGGACCTTGTTCATAAGCATTAAACTCATGAACATCCATATAGGTAGTGAAAGTGATGAAGATCTTATTGATTTGATAAAACGAAGATCTTATTGATTTGATAAAGTCAAAGGCTAATCTGATGAAGTCAAAGGTTACTTGGATTAAAAGGGTAGAGTGATTAGTGACTCTGCATCTAAAGATGTTTAATCTGTTTAAAACCAAAGTAATAGGTTAATTGGTTGTTTTAACTGATAGTATATGAGCTTTATCAATTAAAATGTTCTTAAAACTTACATAACAGTTTTTTTAACTAATAGGTTTTCGAAATAATCGATTAAAACCTTTAAAAACATTCACTGGAACTATTTTAATCGATACACTTTCGAATTAATCGATTATTTTCATTAAAGGAGTTTTTGAAAATCTTCTGTTATTGTTTTAATTGATATAGTTTCGAAATAATCGATTAAAATCACTTAAAATGTTTTGGAAAGTGTTCTGGCAGTATTTTAATCGATATAAACTCGAAACAATCGATTAAAATAACTTGAAGTGTTTTGAAAGATGTTTTGTCAGTATTTTAATCGATACAAACTCGATACAAACTCGAAACAATCGATTAAAATAACTTGAAATATTTTGAAAGGTGTTCTGTTAGAATTTTAATCGATGTAAAATCGAATTAATCGATTAAAACAATTTAAAGGAATTTTTGCTAACTGCTTTAATCGATTAAAACTGGTTGTTATCAGTTAAAATAACTTAGAAAGTTTTATGAAAATATTTGGCAGAATTTTGATTGACTAAATTGAGAATTAATTGATTAAAACAACTTAAGGGATTTTTTACAAAGTGTTTTAATCGATTGAAACATCATCATATCAGTTTAAACAAATCTGGAAAATGATTAAGAACATTTTAAAAGATTAAAAGAAGTTTTAACAGATTAATTCAAGAGTTTTAATAGATTAAAAGATTGTTTTAACAGATTAATTAAACCAGCAGTTAGAACAAATCTCTATATAAATAGGATTACTTCAGTCTTTTAAAATATACCTTTGAACCATCAATCAAGCAATCATAAGTGAAGTTTTTCAAGAAAGAATCGCGCAACTTCTGTGGTGTTTTTGAAAGTTCTTTCTTGAGGCATTTTTGTATCTTTTTGTGAAGAAACTCATATTGCAGGGACTGCATAATCCGGGTTAGATTGTTCTGGTTTCTTCTCTTTCATTTTCTTTCATTCTTTGTTGTACTGTGAGTGCCTGGAATTGTTACGCACGGTTTCTGTGGCTAGAATTTGGCTGCAGGTTGGCTTAAGAACTGAAAGTTGGTTCTTGGTGAATGTTTAGATACAAGGACTGGAATTTTGGTTCTTGTGGTAGATTGGGTGTGTGATTGGAATCTGTAATCTGTAAAACATTCAATCTAGTGGAACTCAGCTGAAATTTGGCTGAGAATTGGACGTAACCCTGGGATTGGGTGAACCAGTATAAATCTTGGT
Organism: Sphenostylis stenocarpa; assembly: GCA_963425845.1. Taxonomy (NCBI): domain Eukaryota; kingdom Viridiplantae; phylum Streptophyta; class Magnoliopsida; order Fabales; family Fabaceae; genus Sphenostylis; species Sphenostylis stenocarpa. The sequence goes on from OY731408.1 coordinate 26,313,978, forward strand.
TGTATTTCTCTAAACCTTACTCTCTTTAATTCTGCTGCTGCCTTTATTTTAATTTCTTATTTTGCTTGATTCAAGAATTGGTCAGAACTCTTAATCTTTGAAATAGACAATCTGTAAATTGTGAAAATCTTTCAAAGATCAATTCACCCCCTTTCTTGATCTTAGCCTTTTTTTTTCTAACAATTGGTATCAGAGCAAGGTTCTTGAAAATTACTCAAGTCTTTCGATCCAAATGGCTGAAAACAAAGTTTCTGAGGGTGCTTGTATTAATAGACCTCCACTGTTTTGTGGTACATATTATTCATTTTGGAAGATGAGGATGAAGATCTTTCTTGAATCTATTGATATAAATGTTTGGAATATTGTTGAACAAGGATCTTCTGTTTTCAATAGAAAATGGTCCAGCTTAAATGATCATGAAAAGAAACAAATTCAAGATGATTGCACTGCCAAGAATATTATTACATCTGCACTTAACAAAAATGAATTTTTCAGGATATCACCCTGTCAAACTACCAAACAAATGGGGGAAACTCTTGAGATGGCTTATGAAGAAACTTCAGAAATATGTTTGATGGCTAATTCGAATTCTCCAACATCCAATGTAAGTTCTGACTCTTCAATAAGTATTATGAATTATAGTTCATTACAAAATGCCTTCTATGAAATGCATGCAGTAGAAAAAAGATTAGAATTTGAGAATAAAAGATTAAAGAGCATGAACAGCAGATTAGAAAACAAAATCATTCTTCTTGAAAAGAAAATTCTTGATGAAGAAACTAAGGATGAAAATCTAAAAATAGGTGATAATAATTTTGATTGCATGTGTAATGATAAAAAAGATTGTGAAAATTGTCCTGAGTTACAAAAGAAATTAACATATCTAATAAAAACTGCATCTAAACTTGCACAAGGAAAAACCAGTCTTGATGTTATACTTGATTCTAAAAAATTATATATTGATCTTGGTGGTATTGGTTTCACACCTCTTGTTGGAAAGAAAGCTAGAGCATTTAAAAACTATTTTGCATATAGTAAATTTGTTTCGTCACCATTCATTACATGCTTCTACTGTATGAAAAGAGGTCATTCTGTTAAGTTTTGTAGAATAAAGAAATTTGTTGTTCCAAGAGGAAGAATGAAGTGGGTTCCCAACAATTCATTTCAAATAACTTGATTGGACCCAATAATTATAAAAAAGGGTACCAGATATATGCTAAATTTGTTTTGCAGGAACAAAATCTGGAAAATGTTTGGTACTTGATCAACAAATATTGATTTTGGATTCATGGACTGAGTATTTTAATTGATATAAAATTGTTTTAATCGATTAAATTCACTTATAGAGTAGTTTAGAAAAGCTATCTGTACAATTTTAATCGATTATTCCACGAATTAATCGATTAAAATGTTCCCAAAATTCTAATATAGATTTATCATCTCTGTTTTAATTGATTAAAAAGGATTTACATCAGTTAAAATCATTAAAATGCAAAATTTAATCGATTATTTCTCGTATTAATCGATTTAAACTCGAATTAATTGATTAATATTCTGCTTTCAGTACAGAATTAATCGATTACTTCTTCGTTTAATCGGTTAGTACTGCAACTACACTAATTTCTCTTTCAGGCACAACAAACTGAAGATCACTGGTACCTTGACAACAGTTGTTCTAAACATATGACAGGAGATATTACAAAGTTTCACAATTTAAAACCAAAGAATGGTGGGACTGTCATCTATGGGGATAATAACAAGGAAGAATTCTTGGAATAGGTGACATCAAATGCACAGAATCAGGTATTATTAACAATGTATTATATGTTGAGGGTTTGAAACATAATTTGATCAGTATCAGCCAACTGTGTGACAAAGGACACAAAGTTATCTTTGGACAAGAACAATGTCAAATCATCAAATCAGATTCAGACCAGGTATTAATCACTGGTAAAAGGATCAACAAAATTTACATGTTAAATACTAACTCTGCTAAAAACTGTTGTTTAATTACTGAAGAGAATGATTCCTGGTTATGGCATAGAAGATTAGCTCATATTCATATGAATCATCTCAATAAATTGATTTCTAAAGATCTTGTAATTGGTCTACCTAAACTTAAGTTTGTGAAAGACAAAATATGTGATGCATGTCAAAAGGGCAAGCAAGTAAAGAATTCTTTCTCACAGAAAAATATTGTTTCAACATCAAGACCGCTTGAACTTTTTCACATGGATCTCTTTGGTCCTTCTAGAACTATAAGTTTAGGAGGGAATCTATATGCATTGGTTATAGTAGATGATTACTCAAGATTTACCTGGACAATGTTTTTAAAATTAAAATCTGATAATTTTCATATGTTTAAGAAATTTGCAAAACAAATTAAAAATGAAAAAGGCTATTTCATATCTTGTATTCAAAGTGATCATGGGGGAGAATTTTCAAATGAAAATTTTAATAAATTTTGTGAAAAACATGGTATTAAGCATAATTTTGCTGTTCCTTGAACTCCTCAACAGAATGGTGTAGTTGAGAGGAAAAATCGTTCTCTTGAAGAGTTAGCTAGGACAATGCTTAATGAAAAAGATTTACCAAAATACTTTTGGGCTGATGTTGTAAGTACTACTTGTCATGTACTAAACCGTGTTTTAATTAGACCTTTTCTCAAAAAGACTCCCTATGAATTATACAAAGGCAAAAAGCCTAACATAAACTACTTTAGAGTATTTGGATGTAAGGTCTTTGTTTTAAACAATGGAAAGGAAAATCTTGGAAAGTTTGATTCCAAATCAGATGAAGGTATATTCTTGGGTTATTCATTAAATAGCCATGCCTATAGAATCTTCAATAAAAGACTAAATACTGTAGAAGAATCTGTTCATGTTATATTTGATGAAACTAACCCAGATATGCAGAAAAATTTTGAGTGCAGTACAGATGATGACTTTTTAGCTGTTAAAATGTATCAGTTAAAATTACCAAAATCAACAATTTTTCAAAAATAGGAGGAGTCTATTAAAGAATCTGAGGAACATTTTCCCAAAGAATGGAAGACTCCAAGGAATCTTTCAATAGACAACATCATTGGTGAAATAAATTAGGGAGTTTCTACTAGAAGATCTTTAAACAAATATTGTAATCACATGGCATTTGTATCACAAATTGAGCCAAAAACCATATCTGATGCATTAAAGGATAATAACGGGATTAATGCTAAGCATGATGAATTAAATCAATTTACAAGAAATGAAGTATGAGAATTAATTCCAAAACCAAATGATGTCAATATTGTAGGAACTAAATGGATTTTTAGAAATAAAATGGATGAAAATGGTATAATTACAAGAAACAAGGCTAGATTAGTTGTTAAAGGGTATAATCAGTAATAAGGAATTGGTTTTGATGAAACATATGCTCATGTTGCTAGATTAGAAGCTGTTATACTTCTACTTGCTAATGCCTTAATAAAGAATTTCAGGTTATTTCAAATGGATGTCAAAAGTGCTTTCATAAATGACTACTTGAATGAAGAAGTTTTTGTTGCACAACCACCTGGTTTTGAAGATCATATTTATCCAGAATATGTCTACAGATTAAAGAAAGCATTATATGGTCTAAAGCAAGCCCCAAGACAATGGTATGAAAGGTTAAGTAATTTTCTCTTATTAAAGGGCTATCAAAGAGGTGTGGTTGATAAAACTTTATTTCTTAAGAAAATCATTAATGATATTATTCTAGTTCAAGTATATGTTGATGACATCATATTAGGAGTCGCTAATGAGTCTTTATGTAAAGAATTTATCAAAGATGTGCAGGGTGAATTTGAGATTTCTATGATGGGGGAACTTAATTACTTTCTTGGATTACAAGTTAAACAACTTCAAGGAGGAAGCTTTCTTCATCAATCAAAATACTGCACAGAGCTTCTAAAGAAATTTGAGATGTAGCATTGCAAAGAGGCATCAACACCAATGTCCACCAATTGCTATCTTGATGTTGATGAAAAGGGAAAACCAGTAGATCAAACGAAATATAGAGGGCTTATTGGTTCTTTATTATATCTCACAGCAAGTAGACCTGACATTATGTTTAGTGTTTATATGTGTGTCAGGTTTCAATCTACACTAAAAGAATCTCATCTTACTACTGCAAAAAGGATCCTCAAATATCTCAAAGGAACATTAAATGTTGGGTTGTGGTGTCCTGGTGAGTCTAAACTAAATCTAATTGGTTACTCTGACTTAGATTTGGTAGGGTGTAAGCTTGATAGAAAAAGCACCAATGACACTTGTCATCTCCTAGGAAGCAGTCTAATCTCATGGCATAGCAAAAATCAATCAATCATGTGTTGCTCTTTCTACAGGTGAAGTCGAGTACATTACAGCTGGAAGTTGTTGTGCTCAATCTCTGTGGCTCAAACAACAGCTTGAGGATTATGGTTTGATTCTCAATAAAATCCCTCTTTTATGTGATAATACCAGTTCCATTATATTAACAAAGAATCCAATTCAGCATTCTAGGACAAAACATATAGAAATTAGACATCATTTCATTAGAGATCATGTTTTAAAAGGTGATTCTGAAATTTTCTTTATAGAAAATGAAAAACAAATAGTTGATATATTCACAAAACTTCTTGCTCGTGATCGATTTTTTAAAATCCGAACTAAATTAGGAATTTTAGATGCATCAAACATCACTTAGTTCTCATTACTGATTATTTTAATTGATATAAACTAGCTTTAATCGATTAATTTCATTAATAATACTATTGTTCATACTGTTATAATCGATTAAATTTCGATTTAATCGATTAAATTCTCTTAGGATTTCTATGTACATTTGTCATTCTTGTTTTAATCGATTAAAATGTTATCTGTATCAATTAAAATCATTAACATGATCAATTTAATTGATTATGTCCTGTTTTTAATCGATTATTATTCTGGAAAGGAAATTAAAGGCTTTAGTTAATGGTTGTTCTTGTAACATGCTACTAAAAAAGGTTCCTTTATCTTTACACGTGTCTATTGTATTCATTAAAAATGTGTTAAGAAAGATAAGTTTGAATCAACTTTAATTGATTCTTAAATGAATAATACATCTCATTGGTATCATGAGTTTTTTATTTATTATAATGCTATTTTAAATTTTGTTATTATTACATGCCATGCATATTTCTTGTTTTATCCCTCTCTTCCCTATTTTTGATGAAGTCAAAGGTGGAGAAATGATGATTAACTTTTTAAATACTCACTAATCTAGGGGGAGGAATAATTGATATTGAATACTCACTAATCTATATATCCAAGTGACTTCTTCTGTAGATCAAAATATTTCAAAGAGGTGTTTGTCTTCATCAAATAGAGGGACACTGAAAGTGATGAATATCTTATTAAATCATTTGATAAAACGAAGATCTTATTGATTTGATGAAGTCAAAGACTAATCTGATGAATTCAAATGTTACTTGGATTAAAATGGTAGAATGATTAGTGAGTCTGCATCTATACATAGGTTTAATCATTCATATCTCTCTGCTGCATGAGGTTTCATCATTTAAAAGATTTTGAAAATTCCTCTAAGGATGTTTAATCTATTTAAAACCAAAGTAATCAGTTAATTGGTTGTTTTAACTGATAGTATATGAGCTTTATCAATTAAAATGTTCTTAAAACTTACATAAGAGTTTTTTTAACTAATAGGTTTTCGAAATAATCGATTAAAACCTTTTAAAACATTCATTGGAACTATTTTAATCGATACACTTTCGAATTAATCGATTATTTTCATTAAAGGAGTTTTTGAAAATCTTCTGCCAATGTTTTAACTGATATAGTTTTGAAATAATCGATTAAAATCACTTCAAATGTTTTGGAAAGTGTTCTGCCAGTATTTTAATCGATATAAACTCGAAAAAATCGATTAAAATAACTTGAAGTGTTTTGAAAGATGATCTATCAGTATTTTAATCGATACAAACTCGAAACAATCGATTAAAATAACTGAAAATATTTTGAAAGGTGTTCTGTCAGAATTTTAATCGATGTAAAATCAAATTAATCGATTAAAACAATTTAAGGGAATTTTTGCTAATTGTTTTAATCGATTAAAACTGGTTGTCATCAGTTAAAATCACTTAGAATGTTTTATGAAAGTATTTGGCAGAATTTTAATCGACTAAATTGTGAATTAATCGATTAAAACAACTTAAGGGATTTTTTACAAAGTGTTTTAATCGATTGAAACATCGTCATATTAGTTTAAACAAATCTTGAAAATGATCAAGAACATTTTAACAGATTAAAAGAAGTTTTAACAAATTAATTCAAGAGTTTTAACAAATTAAAAGATTATTTTAACAGATTAATTAAACCAGCAGCTATAACATATCTCTATATAAACATGATTGCTTCAGTCTTTTAAAATATATCTTTGAGCAATCAATTAAGCAATCATAAGTGAAGTTTTTCAAAAAAGAATCGTGCATGTTCTGTGGTGTTTTTGAAAGTTCTTTCTTGAGGCATTTTTGTATCTTTTTGTGAAGAAACTTATATTGCAGGGACTGCATAATTCGGGTTAGATTGTTCTGGTTTCTTCTCTTTCGTTTTCTTTCCTTCTTTGTTGTACTGTGAGTGCCTGGAATTTTTAGGCACGATTTCTGTGGCTGGAATTTGGCTGCAGGTTGGTTCAAGAACTGGAAGTTGGTTCTTCGTGAAGGTTTAGATACAATGACTGGAATTTTGGTTCTTGTGGTAGATTGGGTGTGTGATTGGAATCTGTGATCTATAAAACATTGAATCTAGTGGAACTCAGTTGAAATTTGGCTGAGAACTGAACATAGCCCTGGGATTGGGTGAACCAGTATAAATCTTGGTTGTATTTCTCTAAACCTTACTCTCTTTAATTCTGTTGTTGTCTTTATTTTAATTGCTTGTTTTGCTTGATTCAAGAATTGGTCCGAACTCTTAATTTTTGAAATAGATAATTTGTAAATTGTGAAAATATTTCAAAGATCAATTCACCCCCCTCTTGATCTCAGCCTCTTTTTCTAACAGGTAGTTTATTCTTTTTGAAAAAAAATACAAAAAACCAAACACTATCATACATAATATAGAAATAAAACATGATAATGTTTAAAAAAAATAAACACTTGCATGCATACCTGCATTAAGCATCATATTCATTAGCATGCATTTTTGTTTTTTGAAAATGGAGGGGGCTAGTAGACAGTTGAAGAAAGTGGATATTCCCCGATACCATGTGGAGAAGATAGAATGACTCTACGCATTGATGCCATCAGAGGTCCGCTCCAACTTTGAAAAATCCTATGGACGGATTCTTAACTTACAGAAGATCTGTGTCAACCCTATTTTCGTCAGGATTCTGGTCCATTTTTGGAACTCCAGTCTGCGCTGCTTCGAATTTCTGCAGTTCGATATGGTGCCCACTTTGGAGGAGTATGAGATTATGTTATGATGGCCCAAGTCAGTTGGGGTCCATATTCACCATGAGGCATATACTCCTGCAGCCCAAGTCGCTACCATCATCTGATTACCATCTCGGCAGACTACCCTGATAGCAAAAGGGAATATCCAGGGTTGGAAAGTTGCAATGTTAGAAGACCATCTGAAAGGGCAGACTGGTTTGCTTTTAACAAAACCCTGGCTTTGATCGTGTTTGGGACTATGTTGTTTCCCTTCCACCTCACACACAGTGGATCAAGCCATCATGAACACCTTCTTCGCTTGGGACATGAATTCGAAGAGTCCCTTGCCTACACTTCTTACCGACACCTTGCTTTCGGTCGAATTCTGTCACCAAAAGCAAGGGAGAACACTCAGATGTTGCTCTTCACTACTATTCGTGTGGGGTATCACACATTTCTACGCCTCAAGTCACAAAGGGATGGGAGAACACTCAGATGTTGCTCTTCACTGCTATTCGTGTGGGGTATCACAATGGGATGCTAGCCGCTTATCCTAGACATACGAAAAGCATGGGAGAAACCAGTCTTCATGGGAGATAGAGAACTAGGCAAAGCTCAAGTAACTGTCTCCAGTGACTATGAGGAGTGGAGGAGAAACAGAGGGATGTCACAACCATCCGCCCCACCTGCTGCGCCTTTAACCAGTGGAGAGCTCCAAAGCCAAGTCGATGCCTTAACCCAGAGGATAAAAATTATGAGAGCCCAGATGAGGGCCCTTGAGGGAAAAGAGCAAGAATCTATCCTCACTATAGACGGTCTACAAAGGTAGTGCAAAAAGAAAGATCATGAGATAGAGCACCTCAAGGACCAATGTGCTGATTCTAGTGAGCAGCTTATCCGAGCATCCAAATCTGCCAGAATCAGCTCGGATAATTAACTTCAAGAAATAACCACCAAGTCAGCACACCTTGAGGCCGAATGTGCAAAACAGGCCCAGACGATCAAGGGAATGCTACAAGACCTTGCAAGGATCCAGTCTAAAATACGTAAAGGATGGGAGACTACCCAGAGACTTAACAAAAGCCTTACTGAGCTGCACTGCAAAGAAAGGGAAGAATTATCTCTGTATGGCCTGGTGCTACGAGAAAGAGACCAAGCCCTTGATAGACTCGACAATTTACAAGCCTTAGTCGTCCATCAAGAGGCGAAGAATAAAGAGGCTCAGAAGTATAACGAAGATATAAGTCAGGCGGTCCACCAACAGACCGAAGCACTCGCTCATCATGTACGGGAAGCCGAAAAGGAATTACATAGAAATTAGAACCCACCTGTGGGTTTCTTTAGGCTTTTCCGTTTTTGTCAAAAAGTGCTTCGTAGCATGGTGTAGGGGAATGTACACTTTCTATAAATAAATAAAATTTCCTTTTATTCAACAATTGTCTACTTGCATGCATTTTATTCATTTGCATACTTGATTACCCCTCCTTCACTTTTAATAAATAAGATAATAAAAAGGAAGGATTAATTGATACGTCTTCCACAATCAGAAGGATGCAGAGAAAACCGCTCATAATCAAGCTCTCCCCAACGGTCGATTCACCACAAGAGGACAATAAGCCTCGGTCGTTGGTTATCAAAGTCAATAAGGAAGAGGGGGCAGGGACACATTTGCGATTATTTATGCCTCGTCCTTTCCCCTATGAATCAAATAAAGGTGTACCATGGAGATACGGGGAATCTTCACCAATAAAGGAGGACATCTCCAACATAGTCGACATTGGGGGCATGACTAGAAGCGAGGAGTTACAAGAAGATGCCCCCAAGAATAAAGGGAAAAATAAGCAGACCAAAGAAATAGAAAATAAAGAATCCAAGGAGGAGACCGATGAATTACTCCAGTTCATAAGGCAAAGTGAGTATTCTATCATCGACCAACTCAATCATACACCGACAAAGATAACTTTGTTATCCCTAATGATGAGTTCGAAACCGCATAGAAACGCCCTGATGAAGGTCTTGAAAGAAGTGCACGTACCTCATCCTATATCCCAAGAAAAATTTGAGAGGATCGTCGACCACATCACAACTAGCGATCACCTCACCTTCACAGATGAAGAACTCCCTCTAGAGGGATCGAGCCATAACAAGCCCTTGCATATCTCCATAAAATGCAAGGAATATCTCATCGCTAAAGTTCATGTGGATAAGGGGTCATCCTTGAACGTAATACCCAAGTGCACACTTGACAAGTTGACTATTCAAGGAACCCGCATGCGCCCAAGTAGCACTATCGTTCGAGCCTTCGACGGATCCAAACGAGAAGTAGTGGGGGAAATCAATTTGTCAATCCAAGTCGGACCCACTATCTTCTGTTAGAATCGCGCAGCAGAATGTTCGCGTGGTCAAACAAAAACCAAGAGGGGGGGTGAATTGGTTTCTTAACAAAAATTAGGTTTTCAAAATTTTCCCCAAATTTTACCGATTAAAAAATGTGTAAATGTAAATAGAGTAGAGATAGAATCTTACACAGGAGATTTATACTGGTTCGGATCAAAAGACCCTACGTCCAGTTGCTAATCACTCAAACAGAGGATTAACGCTATCACTATAATCACAGTTGTTACAAACAGATTACAATGGAAAAAATAAAGTAAAGAAAACACATCTCTTGAAATCCACAAGAGATGAAGAACAGCTTTCCCTAGAGACGGCACAACACACAATCGATTAAATGAAGTGTTAATCGATTATTACAGAGCCAAAATCAATAGAACCCCAAAACTCTCTGTTTTAATCAATTAAAAGCCCTGTTAATCGATTAACAGGCCTGTTAATCGATTAACAGGTATATTAATCGATTATTACAGTGAACAGATACAGAAAATGGTTTTTCTCACTGTAATAATCGATTATCTGACCATTTAATCGATTAAAGCCGAGACAAACTGATAAATGTGAGTTTTTGAAGCTTCTAAGGTGCAGACTATGTACCGGCTATCTCAAACTCTAATATTACAGACTCAATCTAATCAAAACAGAGTTATTACACTATAAAACAAGTCTTCAACTCTCTAAGTCTTGTGTTCTTGAATCATCATCAAAATCAAAAAGCTTCATGTCCATCAAGTTCAACATCAAGTCCTTGAATGTTTCAAAAATCTCCCCCTTTTTGATGATGATCAAAATTATCTTTTAAAGCCTTGTAATAACCTGTTTTATCTTTCATACTAACAAACACATTAAACATACCAGATAATATTTAAAAAACAACCATATTAGGCTTTAAATATTTTCTCCCCCTATTTTGATTAGAATAAAAAATAATTCTTCTATGACAAACATAAGAGCTCCCCCTCAAAATATGCATAACTTAGAGAAAACTCCCCCTCAATCAAAGAAAAAACAGAACACCACATTTTATTTCAGAGATAAGCATTCATTACAATATAAGAAAAAAAATTACAAATTTAAAATTCTTCACTATCATCACTATGAAAATGTGCATCAAATCTATTTTCTAAACGGCACACTTTATCATCTACATCAGATATACGGTGAATTATTTCCTCATGTCGTACTTGTCGCCGCCGTCCGTTCCGACGTCTAGGGACATCTCGAACGTTTATGCGAGCGGTCGCGAAAAGATGGTTTAGACTCGCGTTTTATGTTTAAAACATGTTCATTGCTTCCGAGGTGCTCAAAAACTGAACTATCCTCTAATAGAAGCAAGGTTTTCGAAAAAGGGGTCCTTTTGGAGTCGCCACCAATGTTTTGACCTTAAACATTGGAAAAGGAAAAAAGATGTTGATTTTGATAAAAACCGCACTTGGCCATTATAACAAGAGTTGGGTAAGGGAGTTAGTTACGTGTGGGGAAGGTATTAGCACCCCACAACGCCCCTTTCGGGTTCCCTATGACGGATTAATTCGTTAAGTGAAGATTATAAGAAATTACGCTATTACCCTATTTTATTCATACAACATTTAAATATGGCTATCTACATGATTTTATTTACATTTCATATATAAAGCAATAAATAAACCAGTAAAAGAGAAGAGATTTGAAAAGAACCTCCGTAGCAAGCTTTATATTGCGACTCTTTTACAATAAGGACGCGTTTCGGCAATCCCTCGCTCTACAATGAATCTCCTCACGAATACAGACTCGACTCGACTAAAATTTTATAGAAGAATCGAATGCCGGAATATAATTCCTTAACTGATTGTTACCTATTTAAGGCAATCAGAAAGATCATTCGAAGTAGGGAGAGAAGAAGACAAGTCTTGGGAGTTGTCTGGTGTCTGAAACATGGCAAATGAGCCTCCTATTTATAGTTTTTCGCTGCCTGAACATCTGAGACGCCCTACTGAGTTGGGACGGCCGTCTGGGTTGGGACGACCGTCCCAACTGCCTCTTTTACAAAGGCTGAGACCACCTGAAACCTGGGACTGGCAGTCCCAGTTGGGACGGCCGTCCCACTTGGCCAGGGAAGGTTGGGACGGCCGTCTCGACCTGTTTTGGCCAGCCTTTGTGTTCTGGGACCCCTGGGAAGCTTTCCTTTTTGTATTCGGACGTCGTTTAATGCCGATACACGCCCGTTAAAGCTTTATCTTCATATAGGAAGTCTTCTTGGCCTTTATTGAGATGTCAGGCGAGCTTTGTCTTTGTTGTAGGAAGTCTCTTTAGCCTTTATTGAGAGACCGGACGAACTTTTATCTTCGTTATAGGAGGTCTCTTTGGTTTTTATTGAGAAGCCGGGCAAACTTTATCTTTATGTGAAGTTTTCCCTAGCTTTTATTGAGAGGCCGGGCAAAATTAGGGGTCTACAACTGCCCCCCTTCACATGCCTAACTAATTTATTGGTTTAATATACCGAAAAAATTAGTTGGAAGGGGAAGGAGTTGACCCTTTTGCTCGGTTATCCTTCGGATGTTGCTCCTTTGCTGATCCTCCGGAAGATAAATATTTTGATAGGTAATAACCCTTATCTGGTTTGAACCTTATTTTATAAGGTTCTGGTGAGTACTTACCCTCACCAGGTATAAGTCTGTATTTCATTAGACTTTTATGGGTACCTACCCCCACTTGGTATGAGTTCGCATTTTGCTAAACTCTCGCGGATGCTTACTCTGAGGTGTTCAACACTGAACTATCCTCTAATAGAAGCAAGGTCTTTGCAACCCCTTTTTTTTAAAATGCTCTGGTGAGTATTTTACTCTACCTGATGCATTTTGCTAGGTTTTCTGATGAGTATCTACCCTCATCTAGTATAAACCTTATTTTATAAGGCTTTGGTGGGTTTCTACCCCTACCTGGTATGAATCCGCATCTTGACGGACTCTAGTGGTTTTTACACCCCACTTGGTGCGAATCTGCATCTTGACGGACTCTAATGGTTTTTACACCCCCACACCCACTTGGTGCGAATCCGCATCTTGACGGACTCTAGTGGGTTTTACACCCCACTTGGTGCGAATCCGCATCTTGACGAGACTCTAGTGGTTTTTACACCCCCAATTGGTGCGAATCCGCATCTTGACAGACTCTAGTGGTTTTTACACCCCCACTTGGTGCGAATCCGCATCTTGACGGACTCTAGTGGTTTTTACACCCCCACTTGGTGCGAATCTGCATCTTGACAGACTCTAGTGGTTTTTACACCCCCACTTGGTGCGAATCTGCATCTTGACAGACTCTAGTGGTTTTTACACCCCCACTTGGTGCGAATCTGCATCTTGACAGACTCTAGTGGTTTTTACACCCCCACTTGGTGCGAATCTGCATCTTGACAGACTCTAGTGGTTTTTACACCCCCACTTGGTGCGAATCTGCCTCTTGACAAACTCTAGTGGTTTTTACACCCCCACTTGGTGCGAATCTGCATCTTGACAGACTCTAGTGGTTTTTACACCCCCACTTGGTGCGAATCTGCATCTTGACAGACTCTTTAGGATGTATTCTTTGGTAGTCCATCCTATGGTCATCTGGTTTTGGAGATGTGTTTGGCGGCTTATTGTCTTTGATCATGCACCTATTCCATGGGGAATGATTTGATTTTTTCTTTTTTTTTTGACTTTTCTGTTTTAGTCATCCAGTTTTACCGGGGATTTCATTATTTTGGCTTTTTCTTTTAACCATCCGACTTTGCCGGGGATTTCATTGTTTTGGCTTTTTCTTTTAGCCATCCAGCTTTGGCCGGGGATTCTTTGTTTTTGGCTTTTTAGCCATCCGGTCTTGGCCGGGGATTCTTAGTTAATTGCCTCTTTAACCATCCAGTCTTGGCCGAAGATTCTTTGTTTTTGGCTTTTTAGCCATCCGGTCTTGGTCGGGGATTCTTAGTTAATTGCCTCTTTTTTAGGCGGGAATCCACTGGGGATTTTGTTGATTTTTGTCGATTGTGCCTCCTGATTAGGCGGATGCTTCACTAGTTGTGAATACCTTATACTTTGTTGTTTTTCGCCTCTGCGTAGGCTGATGTTCCACTTAAGGATATTTGCTCTTGATAATACCTCTGAGTAGGAAGATGCTTTATTGAAAGCTTTGCGCTTTGGACCTGTATTTCCTCTTGCGTAGGTTGACTTTCCATGACTGTATTACGACCTTTCTCTGTAGTGGCCTCTGTTAGGGGATGAAAAGATTTTCTTTTCGTTTGTTGTTGCCCCCTGGTGATGTGGAGGATTTGACTCCGTACTTTCTTTGATGGACTCTTGTGTAGTCCTTATTCTCCTTTGGGGAATGAAGTGGAGATCCTTGATGGGCTTGCTTGTTGACTCATATGGCGATGAAGCTAAGTCGTGAGGTAATCTTTTTGTCTTGCCTCTAGAGTAGGCAAGGATCTGCTTGGGGATGATCAAGCCTTTCCGTTGGCTTGTACCTTCTTTCTTATTGGTGTAGAAGGTTGGAGCTAGTTTTCTTGAAGCTTTTTATTTTGCTGAAATGTCTTTAATTTTGCCTTTTTCTTTCGCGACTTTAATCTTTATCGCGAGTTATTTGAAATTTGGCTTTTTATCACGTGTGCCTTTTATTTTATAATTTTTGTACACGTGGGCTTTTGGAATGTAAACAAAATAGAAAATAAAAAGGAAACTATCTCCTAATCATCTGCCTCTGGACTGGAGTGGGCAGATGGTGCTGGTGAAGGGATGCGGCGGAGCAGGCGGCGCTGGAACCTTGCCTGGGTCTGGACCAGATTCTCTATCTGTCGGTCCGTCCTGTCTTGCCTTATAGTCAGTTGACTGAACTGCTGCCGTATGAACTGGAACTCTCCTTCCATATAGGCGTGCTCGTCGTCTATCCGTCGGTATAAACCGGCAAAGTCCGGATCATATGACTGCTGCTGCGATTCTGTAGTCGAAGGGATGTCCTGAGGCATGTCGAAATCGCGCATATCCAGCGAAATCAAGATAATGGGGTTTAAGATAAACCCTGATCCCTGTCGACTGAGGATGTTCATATGAACCAACATTCCTCCGCTAATAGGCTCTGGTCGGAGGCTAGCTGGGAGGTCTTCTCCATCAGTGCATCCCCAATATTCAGCTAAAGGGGTGAGAAAGGGAGCTATTATGATGGCTCCTGCTGAGCCGCGGGTTCTGTAATCTTTTACGGCTTTCAGAAAGGCATATCCTGGGTTGCATCGCAGCCCTTGATGCATATAGTAAACGATGAAGAGGTCGGCCAGCGTTACCTTCCCTTGGCTCTCCTTTCGGCTGTGTATAGTCCCAGCTAACAACTTATGGCATATGCGGAGCGGAGGAGAGAAAGCTGCGCCCTTCAGGTTCGACGGCAGAGTGTGTGCTCCAGTGATCTCTCTCCACATGCTAGTGGTGGTGAGAGCATCAAGTTTTTCCAGATATGCGGACTGATATTCTGGTGTTCTTGTATCTGCTCGCTGACAGAAACCCATTATGACATTAAAGTCATCCAGAATAGTGGTCCGGTAGGCTCCATCCATCCAGTAGGAGATGGCCTGAGTCGGTGGCACTCCGGGAATTGCGGACGACATTTCCACCATGTTGATGGAGGCAAGAAATTCCAGTGTAGCAGTGCGGTGGATCCGAGTAGGTGGCTCTCGGAGCAGAAAGTCCCATCCTATGTTGTGGATGAACCTTTTGACGTCTTGTTCCCAGCCAAATGTAGCTAGGATTTCAAAATCCAACCGCAGTGTAGGATACCAGGAATATTGCTGGATATTTGCCAGTTGTTGTTGATGTGATTCTGCTAGTAGAGCGCTAGTAGTAGGAGTTCCTCTAGCAGGGTTTCTAGTGCATTTTCTCCTAGATGAGGCTTCTCCATGTTCCATTGTATGTAGTACTCACTTAAGAATGCTAGGAGTGTGTTAAAAGGGAAGAGAAGCAAGGTAGAATGCTTGGAATGGGGTACCAAAGGCCAAATCCACGCACAATACATATAGGGGACGCTAGGAGATTTGGGACGGCCGTCTGGGTTGGGACGGTCGTCCCAATTGAAAAATTGCTTCATGGTCCATCAGCAGAGAAGTGGGACGGCCGTCCCACCTGGGACGCGCGTCTCAACTGAAATTGGGAACTTGGGACGGCCGTCTCGACTTTGGGACGGCCGTCTCGAGCTTTCTGAGTGGATTTTTTATTTTATTGTGGAAAAAAGGGATAGGACTCCATTCATTGATGTTTTAATGCATGTAATGTTTTATGATATGTGTCCTATGATCTATTTCAGTTAATATTTAGAAAGTTTTAACTGATGTGCTTTGACTTCGGGCGCATTCTTGGTGCTGTACCTTTTCGTCATCATGTTTCTTCTGATTAACAAGCTTGGATGTACCTGATTTGTCGTCTTAGACTTTTTCTTGCTATAGCCGAAGAGCAATCTGTTGTTCATAGGGTAACTGCCATGTCAATGCCCCCCCTTCCTTTCCTTAGGGATCTCAACCTTCCTATTGATCACTATATTTCCACATTCCCCTTATTACTTGAATGTTTTATAGTGAAATGGTCAAGAGAAGAGAAAGAAAAGGATTTACAACAAGGGTTTGTATTTTAGAGGGATATTTTTCATAATAGAGGTTTCTGTAAGAATGGCTAGCCAAGGTTGGTTTGTGTTTAGGCTAGTTTAGGTAGACGTTTCATTCTTATTGTAGACCCCTAATTTTGTCCGGCCTCTCAATAAAAGCTAGGGAAACTTCACACAAAGATAAAGATCGCCCAGCTAATCAATAAACACCTCAGACACTCCAGACAACTCAGAGCACTTGTCTACTTCTCTCCCTCTTTCGAATGATCTTTCTGATTGCCTGATATAGGTAACAATCAGTTAAGGAATTATATTCCGGCATTCGATTCTTCTAGAAAATTTTAGTTGAGTCGAGTTTTGTCGTGAGGAGAGTCGTTGTAGAGCGAGGGACTGCCGAAACGCGTCCTTTTTGTAAAAGAGTTGCTATATAAAGCTTGTTACGGAGGTTCTTCTCAAATATCTTCTCTTTTACTGCTTTATTTATTGCTTTATGAAATGTAAATAAAATCATGTAGATAGCCATATTTATTGTACGAATAAAATAGGGTAATAGCGTAATTTCTTGTAATCTCTACTTAAATGAATTAATCCGTCATAGGGAACCCGAAAGGGGCGTTGTGGGGTGCTAATACCTTCCCCACACGTAACTAACTCCCTTACCCAACTCTGGTTATAATGGTCAAGTGCGGTTTTTCTTAAAATCAACATTTTTCCTTTTCCAATGTTTAAGGTCAAAACATTGGTGGCGACTCCAAAAGAACCCCTTTTTTCGAAAACCTTGCTTCTATTAGAGGATAGTTCAGTTGTTGAGCACCTCGGAAGCAATGAACATATTTTAAACAAAAAACGCGAGTCTAAACCATCTTTCCACAACCGCTCGCATAAACGTTCGAGATGTCCCTGGACGTCGGAACGGACGGCGGCGACACTTATGATGTGGCGTCTTTACTTTACTGATTTGTGGCGCCTTTTTGTGATCAATTAGCTTTCCTAGTCCGCCCTTTCGAGTTTTCAGCCTAGGATGTTATGCTTATGTCCTAACTTTTGTCTAGGTTTCCCCTTTTTATTTATTTTTTAGGAATACCTAGCGGACTTTTATAACCCTGACTTTTGCCCAGGTTACCCTTTATTATTGTTCGGGTCTCCTGTCGGGTTTACCCTATCTTTTGCGCAACCCCCTTTTGTGGGTTTCCTGCCGGGTATTTTGCCCTTTTATTTTCTTGTCTTGGCCTTTGGCCTTGACGGGCTCTACTTTTTGTATACATATTATTTTTTTGCATAACATTGTCGAAACTTGATTTTATCGAGATAAATTTTATCCGTGTTTCTAGTTAATCGATCATATTTGACTTTGCTTTATGACGCTTTGATTGTTCTAACGCATTTGGAACAAAACGTCTATCTAAACTTTGTTTATTAAAAATGGGGTATAGACATATTTAGCAAGAAAAGAAGCAGATAGTAAGAATAGCATTCTTTTGTAATTTTGGGGAAATGTGTGCCCTAGAGATGCTCGGGGGACGGGCCTACCCCGAGGAGTGATCTCTAATAGTCACTTTGGAATTGGAAGAAGGACACCTAATGACTAACGCTACCCTTTGCGATAATATCCCTCCTTTTCGGAATATCGTCTTTGAGGGATAAGACTTCCCTGTTTTCCGTATGGTTTGATCTTTCGTGGGTGTCGCCGCCGTCCCTTTCCGAC